>CM049846.1:35636940-35976940 GCA_027422415.1 Schizothorax lantsangensis | reverse complement strand
CCAGATGGCTTGAGATGCCTCTGTTATTCGGCAGGATTACAGTCACTTCAGATTCGAATGGGACGAGCAGGAAACCCTCTTTATTATTCGGGTGATAAATACTGAGTGTGCTGGACTTCTCAAATGATGTTGAAACACAGTGAACCTCTTTGAGAATAACTTCTCATATTTTACAAGAGTTCTTTTTTTGATGAGTTACTAGTTTTATATTTATTAGCTTCTTAGCCGTATTTTCAAGTCAAGTAACCTTTATTTTATAATGCTTTATACAATAGATATCGTATCAAAGCAGCCTCACAATATTAAACTACAAAGTAACAGAATAACTGATGCCAATATGTAATATATAATGACACCAATATTTAATGTTTACTATGCATTGACTATACATTTGTACCATATCAGTAATTTTTGTTTTCATTGCATCATTTCTAGGTAAATGCAATATAACTGTAAAATAGGAGAAATTAACATTAAATGTGCAATCTAATTGTGCATGTTAATTTCCCCTATTTTTCCATTTAGATTACCATCGCCGTCAATCACATAAAGCTACTCTTTAAAGTGCCCCTATTATGCCATTTTTAAGGTTGCTAATATTGTTTTATGAGTGTCCTAAAACAGGTTTACATGCATCCAAGGTCAAAAAACACTTTAGTTTTCTCAAAAGAATTGCTTTAATTTTACCTAATTTCTAAATGATTCCTAAACTACTCGTGCGCGTACAGCGCGAATGACAGCCATGGGCGGACATTATGCAAATGTGTTACTTCATGACGTACAGCCGTAACAGAATAAGATTCGAATTCCTGACGACTCGTTTAGGCGATTGCGAGCCAACTCTTTTTTTGATAGACAATAACATTACATATCGTGCACTGTCAGCTTCACAACTTTGCAGAAAGTTTATGTTCACATACTGCTACATGACACACTGCATGAAAGGTAATATTTGAAAAGGCATAATAGGGTCACTTTAAAATAAAACACTAATAATTGGATAATACTAAATGCAATTTTTATTGTAACAAAAATGAAATAAAGAATAAATTATATTTAACAAATTTTACACATGCATGCATGTGTGTGTGTGTGTGTGTGTGAGAGAGAGTAAAAGTTGTAAAATATTATTTTTTTATATTATATATATATTTTAATATTTTTGCTATGCGAATGTTATTATATTTCTTACAGTAAATATACTCACATATAAACAATCACATATAAAAATGCTTTACAATTGGCTTATTAATATTGGACCAAATTTTAATATTGATGCATCCCTAAAAGTTAGATACCTATCATTGTATCCAAGTCTATATGCAGCAATATTCTGCTGCTCTGCCTTTCTAGCTGGGAACTGATCATTCAATCTGCTTCCAGTCTTTCCACTTTACAAAGGGTGTTGTATGTCCCTGTGGTCAGCGTGCGTGTGTGTGTGTGTGGGAACTGCTCCGTGGACCGTGTTCGGGACAGAGGATGTACACACTCACACAGGGCTCTTCTATAGACCCTCTGCTTCTCCTATTGATTTAGCAACGTTTGGACCTACAACTGACCCACACCCCATTCACACCATCGCAGCTCTGCAAGAAAGCGTCCACTCCCTCCATAACCTTCCTTCCCCCACTCCAGGCCAGACGTGTTTACGGCCAGAGCTGGGGCTACAAGTCTTTGAGCCCCTTGTCTGGCATATGGAGCCCTGCAACAAAAGGGCCCTTGTAGAGAAAACACAAAGCAGGCCGGTCCATTTCCAGAGGGGGTGAAGTCAGAGCGGCACTAAAGCCCAGATGATAGTTTGAGGGGGAAGGAAACTTCTCTTCTGGTGGGAACACGTGCTGACTGACAGGAAAACGTACTGAAACCAGTTATCTGTACATCTGAATATCGATCAAAGAGATCGTGCGTGGACGAGCAAGCAAGTTATAAAAATACGTGTTTTCATGCGTGTTCAAATATGCATGAGAGAAACTTCGAGATACTGCTGAGATGCAGACGTTTGGCAACAAGCTGTTTTGCATATTCAGCATTATGAAGTGATGCATGTGAATTTTAAATAGCAGTTTGCTACTGGGGAGATCGGGGCAAGTTGTCACAAGATGCATTTTCACTCAAAAGTCCCAACATACCTTGTGAAAAAAAAATTGCACTTATTACGAACATAATATACTTTAAAAGAATATGCTTAAGTGTGAACTGAATTGTGACACTTAATTGCATGTTATTTACAATTAAATTAAAATATACCAACATAGTTAAAATAACAAAGTACTTTACATGTGCTTTAGTATGTTAGTCAACACATCAAAATAAGTGTACTTCTTTAAAACATGACAAAAGATTTTAACTTTTTTTATTATAATAATTTACAATTTACTTTTTAATATAACTTTTATTTTGACATTATTACAAAGTGCACATTTTAAAAGCATACCCAAGTGTGTTAAGAAACATGGTCATGAAAGTGTCTCTCTTTAAGTCACTTAAGTGGCCTTTTAGTTCATCAATATTACATTATTTGCAAGTACAGTTTTTAATTTATAAAGATTTGAAGTACACTACAAGTGCACATTCATCAATTAAGTATGAGAGAAACATCAGAATACTGTGGAGACATTTGTGAAGAATATTACTACAGAAATAATATACTTTTAAAGAATATACTTAAGTATGAAGTGAGTAATGATTTCAGACACCTAATTACATATTATTTCCAATTAAATGAAAATGTATTATAGTTTAAATTTATATTAAATGCATTTAGTTGAACTTACGAGTGCTTTTATGACCCACTTAAGTAGGACTTCAGTCCATCATCTTTATATGTCATCATATATGTCAAAAATACATTACTAATTACATATTCAAAATACATTAACTCTACATGTAACATCAAAAAACAGGTCAAATAATCAGGTACTTTACATTTACATTTACATTTAATCATTTAGCAGACGCTTTTATCCAAAGCGACGTACAAATGAGGAGAACAATAGAAGCAATCAGACCATCGAGAGAGCAACAGTATACAAGTGCCATGACAAGTCTCAGTTAGTCTAGCACAGTACACGTAGCTAGGATTTTTTTTTTTTTTTTATTAAATAGAATAGGTAAGTGTTAGTATTAGTTAGTCAGGTGCTGGCGAAAAAGATGTGTCTTTAGATGTTTTTTGAAAATGGCTAAAGACTGTTCGAATTGAGATCTGGAGGTCATTCTGGAGGACACAGTCCAGGAAAAGGTCCGTGAGAGTGATTTGGTACCTCTTTGGGATGGCACCACAAGGCGTCGTTCACTTGCAGAACGCAAGCACTTTACATGTGCTTTAGTATGTCAGTCAACATACTTAAATCATGCCAAAATATTATTAAAACATAATGGTAAAACTTTAACCATCCAAAACCCCTGTAAACCGTATCACTTCTTTAAAGCACAACAAAATATTATTAAAACTTTTTTTTTTTTTTTTTATTACAAAGGTAACTTTTAAGTCTACTTAAGTGTGTTAAGAAACAGTCATGAAAGTGTCTCTCTTTAAATCACTTAAGTGACCTTTTATTATCTGCAAGTACAGTTTTAAAAGTATACTTTTAAGATATGAAATACACCCTAAGTGCACATTCAAGAACACTTCTTTTTCACAAAGTATATTCATTTCAAACTATTGCACTGTGACAACTTACCCCACTGTAAAATTTTTCTCAGACTTTAAGGTGTCTATAAAGAAACTGACTTAAAAACAACCCCACCTTGATAAATATTCACTGGAGTAAAAAGTGTGACAACTAGCCCCGTCTCCCTGTAGCGTATAATCACTGAATTACTAAATGATAATTTAATGGTTTCTGAGGAGCTCAATGGACATGTTTACAAGAAGGGGCTCCTACAACATGTTATTTCAAAACCACATTTCTGAGAGGGCCATTATCTGTTCTCATCCACAGACAATTATCACGATGACTTTGTGCGTCTGTTCTCAGAATCATTTAGCGTTAATGGGGCTCAGAGAAGCAGCATTCCGTATCAAACAGTTCGTTAACTGCGCTGAGAGCCAGCAGAGAGCTGGTCAAAACCTCACAGCTACAGTTTAACCTCCTAAACGGCTGGAGGGTGGGTGGAGATAACCCACTTGTTTTTCTGCGTTATGTAAGGCGTCTATAAGTAGCCCAGTGACTTGCACATTCCTTCCTGTCTAAGGAGAAAAAACTGAGCAGATTTCACCCTTGTGTCTGGCAAGGGTTCAGTACTTCACAGACGCTGTCGTTAATTCACTTATCATTAATAGCTATAAGATAACAACTAATTAAAAAGGAAATAAAATATGAGCTATTGGAATGTGTAAATATAAGACTTCAGTCTTCAGGGTCACATGATCCTTCAGAAATCATTCTAATATGTGTCCCTGGAGCACAAAACCAGTCTTAAGTCGCTGGGGTATATTTGTAGCAATAGCCAAAAATACATTGTATGGGTCAAAATTATTGATTTTTGTTTTATGCCAAAAATCAGGATATTAAGTAAAGATCATGTTCCATGAAGATATTTTGTAAATTTCCTACTGTAAATATATCAAAACATAATTTTTGATTAGTAATATGCATTGCTAAGGACTTCATTTGGACAACTTTAAAGATGATTTTCTCAATATTTAGATTGTTTTGCACCCTCAGATTCCAGATTTTCAAATAGTTGTATCTTGGCCAAATATTGTCCTAACAAACCATACATAAATGGAAAGCTTATTTATTCAGCTTCCAGATGATGTATAAATCTCAATTTCGAAAAATGTACCCTTATGACTGGTTTTGTGGTCCAGGGTCACATGTGTTATATTCTAACATTCATGATGTTTGTTTTTTCCAAATCAATACTGTACTTTCTATTCATAAAAAAAAAAAAAAATACTGAAAAGAAAATGTAACGGTTTCCACAAAAATATTTGGCAGCACAACTGTTTTAACATAAGATAATAATCAGAAATATTTCTTGAGCAGCAAATCTGCATATTAGAATGATTTCCGAAGATCATGTGACACTGAAGACTGGAGTAATGATGCTGAAAATACAGCTTTGATCACAGAAATAAATTACATGTAACTATATATTCACATAGAGAACACTTATTTCAAATTGTAATAATATTTCACATTGTTACTGATTTTATTGTATTTTTACTCAAATAAATACAGACTTGATGAACATAAGACATTTGCTCAAAAACATTTAATTCCAAACTTTTAAATGTTAGTCTATCTATTTATCCATCTATCTGTATACATATATGCATGATCTCCATGCTGACCGAGCCAGCATTGCTCACCCAAGAAAGAACACATCACCCATCCCAGGTCTCCAGGAGGCCTTTATGTGGTGTAATTGTCCTTTTCTAAGCTTCTTTTCTACCGAGAAGCCCATCGTTGTGCAAACTCCTCTATCTTCTCTTTTTTGCCTTTTGACTTGAGTCTCAAAAGAAGTTATTCAGGCCTGCTGAGCACAATACCTGCAATTAAATCGGCACAAACACTGAGAGTTTGAGTTTAGAATAAAAAACACAAGCGAATGTGTTGCATTAGTGCCTGGTGTCTAAAACAGTGCTTTCAAAGTCCATCCCACATCTAGTAGTGTTTTCACACTGCTTTTATGTACAAAGACAATAGGCCTCTCCTGCATTCGTGCACAGGCTTTAATCTGGCTTACTTGCACTTTGTCGCAAACAAATAAAACCTTTGCTTTCAGTTGTGCTTCTCCCTGCCCAAATTTAACTTCTCCAGTCTTTATCAGTCACAAAAGAACAAGTGCTCTCAGGGATAGCGGCCTGTTTGCATTGCACTATCATTCTCATAGCTGGATTGTATGAGGTGTTGACGCTCCACTCTGTGATAAGACTTCATTGTGTGTTAAAGGGACAGTGGTGCATGTCTTTTGACCAGACCTTAGCTTTGCTAATATTTGAAGTGTCTTGTTTCACAGGAGTTGATGTGGTGAGAACTGCTGTTGGTTTCTTTGCATGGTCCAGTGTAAATGTAAGAATGATGAAGAAGGTAAAGCCACCTGAAAGTGTCCAACTAAGGACACAATACTAGACTGGATAACTAATTAAAATGTATAAATGTTCAGGCATTTCAGATCTCAAACTTATGCTGTTCATGTCTTCCACTGTCTTTGTCCTTGAAATGAAAGTTAATGGGGTCCAAAACAGCACTGGACCCCAATGACCTTAAAAAAAAAAAAAAAACATGCAGGTTTGAGAAATCATTTACTTGGACCTTCTGATGGCAGGATCAGACTTACAATCTGCTCAAAATAAACTAAAGAACCCCTACTGATTCAAGTGTGCTGTACAACTAAAGCTTGCTACTGTAAATCACTGACACAAAATTGGTGATAATGGACTATTATGTTCAGATGACTAATCCATTTAATGCAGCTGAACGCTCGTTGATCTCTGTAATTAATTACGACACTGCCTCGTTTCCGTTCCTCTCAGGGGTTTCCCAGGGACTCTTGGGCGATTTTGGGCTACGATTGCCCACTTGATTTGACCAATCAAGTATGGTGAGGTTCTCACAATGACACAATGATGGTAGTGAAAATGGCCTCAGGTTAGGAGTCATTTACAGCTGAATACCACAAATAGAGGAGAGATAACTGTGTTTACTAATATTCTTTTTAATGTGTCACACACAGAACCTTACATTAACCTGAGAAGCAAAGCCTTTTCTGTGAGATTTACCATTATATGAGTTAAACTATTTGCATAAATGTTCAAGTTGTGATATAATGCAAAATATTGAAGGAGCTTCTAGTTTTTGGGAGGGCTCAAATGAATGGCTAGTTTGAGTTCATTCAAGGCTGATAAAGCTTTTTTTCTCAAAACTATAGCTCTGATACAAATGGCTATGTAAGTATAGGTCAAAAAAGTAAAACTTTCTAATGTTATTTTTGTATCAGTAAAATGCTACTATAGTTGTTGTATTTTATTAATATTTTTAATTTGTTTTTGTTTTTATATTTTCAGTTTTAATTTATTTTTTTGGGCAATTTTGTAGTGATTTTGTCATGTTTATTAGTTTTTTTATATTGATGCAGTTTATTTTTTTTATTTCAGGTTTATTTATTTTAGTTCATCAACTTTAAATGAAAATGGGAAATGCTGAAACAAAAATAAGTTTGTTTTACTGTAAACCTGTAAAAAATATACACACACACTTGCAGTTAGCCCTGTTTAGAGCTATTTTAAGAATAGACTTTCTTCATTTAGCTATTTTATAATAATTTACAGTTCATCTGAGATGATCCAAGTTGTATTAAAGTTTGTGCTTGCTCTTTGTGAAACTCTAGACAGGACACAAGCAAACTTTCCTCACACTTGAGGGGTGTGAACCCGGCACTAAACACGCCTCTTCAAAAGGTGGGCGGGGTTAGAAGTTTCTGCTTATAACATGAGATTCCAACAGTGGGGCTGTAACAGAAGCAGAGCCTGACATCAGTTGTTGAGCAGTTCAACACATCCTTAACTGCACATAAAGAATCACAGCCAGGCATCTTGAAAATGCCATCAAATTTCCTCACGCCCTTCCTCGAGTTGGATGATGAATTCTGCAAGGTAAGAATATGAGTTTTGTTTTTTGAAACTTTCTGGAACTTGCTCATGCACTCTGCTCATGCATTTAAACAAGAATCAAATCAATTTAAAGGAATAGCTCACTCAAATATGGGAACCCAGTCAATAGTGTTCCAATCCTTTGTGACTTTCTTTAAATAGTCATTTTTGTACATACAATACATGCCAATGGAGTCCAAATAAACTGTTGTTTTGGATCCCACTAACATCACAATACTTTTGTGTGAACTATACTCTTAAAAATGATATGTTCCAAAAGGGTGTTTTTGCAGTGATGCCATAGAATAACCATTTTTGGTTCCTAAAATAACCTTTTAGTGAACAATTCCTAAAAGAACCATTTTGAAGAACATTCTAAAAATCTAAAGAACCTTTTTCAACTATAAAGAACATTTTCTGCATTTGAAAGGTTCCATGGATGTTCTAGGTTCATTGATGCCAATAAAAAAACCTTTATTTTTAAGAGTGTATTTGTGTTTCACATGCATCAGTTGCTTTCTTGCTTCATTGAAACTTGCGCACCACACAGTATACTGAGGTATTTCTCTGTTCCCAGAGTTTCTGCGGTATTGATCTGACAGAAGCCACACAGAAGCAGCGTGTGGTGGGATTCCAGCGCAGGCATTCCCTGTGCCCCGTGACTCTTCCCAACTCTAAATTCAACAGCAACGACAGCAGCCCCTGGCCTCTGCCAGCCATCAACCAGCACTGGAGCCACGAGAAGAAGCAGCAGCTGCCACGTTCCTCCCTGAACCAGATCCCCTTCAGAGTAGATCGGTCCGTGAGCATGATCGAGGGCCATGTGGCCTGCGAGAGCCTGACGGCCAGCCCTCTTCCTCCGCCGCCGGGTCTCAGCATCAGCAACAGCTCCTTGACCTGCCCAAAGGCACTGGGAATGACCTCTACAGCGCCAATGTCCACCCGCTATAAGACGGAGCTCTGCCGCACCTACGAGGAAAGCGCCACCTGCAAATACGGCACCAAATGCCAGTTCGCTCACGGGATGGAGGAGCTGAGAGGCCTCAACAGACACCCGAAGTACAAGACCGAGCCGTGTCGCACCTTTCACACCATCGGCTTCTGCCCCTACGGCGCTCGGTGTCACTTCATACACAACGCAGATGAGCAGAACGGGCTTTCGGAGAACACAAAGAGCATCCGAGAGCGACCGCAGCTCCGCCAGAGCGTCAGCTTCAGCGGCTTCTCCTCGCAAACTCAAACCCTTAGCGGTTTCCACGCTGTTCCGGATGCCCTAGCCTTCTCCAGATCTTCATCCGTGTCTCCGCCGCCGTCCACCGGGAGTCCCGACCTGCTGTCCCCTTTGTTCCCCGAACCGGGGACTTTGAAGCACAGCCACCCCTTTGCAGATCTGGGTGCCAGCAGGAGCTTCTACACCATCAGCGACTCGGAGAGCGTGCAGAACCTGGCGTATGCGCTCACGGGCCTGCAGCGAAGCGCCTCGGCGGACTCTCTCTCCGATCAGGACGGCTACACCAGCTCCAGCAGTCTGAGCGGCTGCGACTCTCCTGGAGTCGAGGGTCGACGACTGCCCATCTTCAGCCGCCTGTCTGTCTCAGACGACTAGAAACCATTACCTGTGCATATTGCATGCTCGACCAAGCAGACGTTTCTCTGCAAATGTGATGAACGCAATGTATACTGTTGTATACCAGTCTGAAGCTGCAGTGGGAACTTAACTTTAGGTTTATTTGTTTCGGGAATCGCTCTGTGGTGTTTTGTCTGCAGGACCAACTTTCCTAAAGCCACCCATCTGTAGTCTAACCAAAGCCGAGCAACTTAGAGTATATACTTCTAGTGTAACGTCTAACCCGCTCCCTGAACATACTGTAGCCTTTAGTTAAGGCATTTTTATATGGACAGTATTACTGAGTAGTTTTAACCATAGTTCTTTCTAAAAATCTATTTATTGCTTTTGTTGTAATATGCAGTGGTTGTTTTCGTTTTATATGCATTTTGAAGAAGGAACAATGTAGATAAGGCTTTTTGTTTGTTTCTTTGAGCCCGCTTGTCTGCTTTGCACGAGCTATATCTCTTAGCTTTAATTAATGAAACCCAGCTGCACAGAGTCTCAAAGTTGGAATCTCAGGATCCTTTTAAAGTGCTATCGACGCACTCCACGTTCTTTGTAAGTAATAGCAGTCAGAGATATCCACAAGAGTCAAAGATGTTCATATGCAAGCCAGCGTGAATGTGAAAGTGACAATGCATCAGAAAGAAGTCAAGTTATACCACGGCCTTCGTCTTTTTCACTCTAAGAGGCGAAACTTGTCATTTGCAAGTAATAACATGAACTGTGAGTTCTGATGTTCATAGGTTGTATTTTATTGTTGTTGTTTCTCATCTTTTTGCCTTGTGACAAGACACGCTTTTGCCTTTTGTTAAATTAAAACTTATTTATTTCGTTTTTCGAAGTGGGAAAACAGTATATTGTGTTGTGCTTTCGTTTCATGTTTGTTTATATATAATTTAAATAAACTGTTTACATTCCATGGGATGGCAATGCCCATTTTCATTATAATATATTGTTTTAAAATAAAATTTGAAGGGAACAAAAAAGCTCTTTTGCCTCATTCCTTTGCTTCTCTTCTAAAGTGCTACTGAATGTCAGTGTGTGGCTGTTTACTCACTTCTGGTGAAACTTCTCAAGCATTGCTTATTACAAGTAGTTGCATGTGAAGCCCTCCGCTCGCATTTAATTTTAAACACAACACAAACACGGATGAATGCTACTCCTTCCATCTGCCTTCTAGAAAGAAAGAAAAATGCATACTTGACAGCTCTTTTAATTATTCAAGCTGAATACACACACAAAGGACAAGGGAACAGATGAAGGCTTTTGTGTTGCTTTGCTCATTGTTCCAGCATTTGTGCATGGAAGACTAAGAAACATCCCACTGTCACACACGGTCATGGACAATAAGCCAAAGGTCTCGCTGCCTTTTATTGAGACAAGGCTGGGCAGTAAATGAAATGCAGGGGCATTTCTCACATCAGGGCTCCTTTGTGAGGCCACTCTCCTTTTCTTAACAACATCTGTATGCTAATGGAGTGGCAGAAGGGAGGAGTGATTTGCAAGTCTATTGCAGAGCGGTAGGTCTTCGAGCAGCTTACCAGACACTGCTGGCTCCACACATGCAGCTGAGAAGCCTGGGAAGGTGGGGGTATTCATCTGGACACTTGAATCACTTATGCTAAAACCTGAGAACCATGACATGATTTCACTGTTTATGCTCCTAGTTCAGATCACCACAGTCTGACAACCACTACAGCAATCCCTCCATTTTAACACCAAAAACACTCTGGCGTTTGCTTTTAGTTCTTGTTGTGTTTTTAAGCTGTAATATCTACTCTGTCTCAGTAAAGGGGCTTTTAAGGGCAACTCATGCCACAGACTTCATTTGTAGCTACTGCCACCTTGTGGTAATATATATATATAAAAAAGGTTCTGTATAGTATATGCACAAGGTTGGGAAAGTTATAATATTCCTTTTGAGCTCAATTAAGACAAAACATTACAGACAATTGGACAAATCCCCCATGCATTGGTCAGTTTTGGGCTAATTTGCGTCTTCTTTCAGACTAGTGGAAATAAAAGATCCAAAATACACATTTAAGTGTGTTTTATTGCACTTTATATATTTGCATCTGTATATTTCAATTACAATACATATCTTTAAAGGTTATTTTCTCAAAATCAGTTCCTATATATTAAGAAGGGTTTTACAGAGGGGTTTGTTCAGATTTTATTCCAACATTTTATTCCCAAAAACATGGTTTATTTATTTTATTTATTATTATGTTGTTTTTAATTATTATTATTTTGGCTGCTGATGGATTTTTTATTTGTTTTTTATTTTATTTTTGGAGTGATAAAAATTATACTAATATAGATCCAAAATCATCTCTGCAAAAACCTTTAAAAAAATATATTTGAATATGTCAACAAAATTAAATAAGATTTTCTTCTGGAAATGTTTGATAAATAGTGCATATTTAATTAGATAATGCATATTTAAACAACATTTCAGAAAATGTGTAATACAAAATAACTGCCTTAATGTACTGTGATTCATCAACTGGTGTAAATATGGTAATATATTTGTTCAAATGTTTACCCTTTTCACCAGTTGTGTCTTGCCTTAATTCTAAAAGTAAAAGATGTAAAAAGTAATAAAAAAAATTAACTGAATCGAATTAACGAATTAATATAAATGAATATTTTTTCAAAACAAAAGACAGCAGACAATATATTTTAAAAATATATCTCTGCAGTACTTAGTACATCAATGCAAATGATGCAGCTCTCCTTTCCGACCACACGAGGTCAGCAGGATTCAATCAGAGGCAAATATCTCACAGTTCTCCAATGGTTTAACAAGCTGCTGGCTAATGATAGTTTCCTACCAGATTAAACCTGTCTTCCTCTGGGGGCTCAGTCGCCCATTAACACGCTTTAAGATTTCAGTGCTTTCACTAAAAGTTTAAAACGAATAGATCGGAGCAGTTCCTGGTTCATTTGACTGATATTCCACTGGGAGCTATTAAAGGACTCTTGCATTATGCACAATTTAACATGCATTAAGTAAAATATGTATGTTAATGCTTATGATATGGATATTGTGCATTTCATTTGTATAGCACTTTTCGTAAAATGTTTTCAAAGCAGCTTTATCCAAAATGTGCCTTAACGTCTCAAGTGTTCCTGCCAAAATCAACTGTGACGGAAAAACAATGACAGCGGGGGGAGCATTTCCGGCCCTGGCACCAAAAGCATGACTGAATAAATATTACATTATTTGATACAGTAAGACAATGTTCAATGCATAAAGATAATGATTATGGATGGATAATGACTATCTATCTATCTAAAGATCTATCTTAAAAAGACTGCAGATGCAAGCTGTGGTCAGAAGAATACTAACGAGTGTAAGACATTAAGACAAACATCCTTAAATGATAACGCTGCACAACTGAGTGAGTAAGCAATATTTTTTTTTACAGGAAACAGCTACTGGCGAGCAGCATTTACCCCATGTTTTTCCACTAACAAGTATAAGTCAGCCTGAAGATTTTGTCGTCTATTCACTCCAAAGCTGCATGACTTTCTTTTTCCCCATCAAGAAGAAATTTAGGTGAATTTTATTTTATTTTAGGTGAACTATCCCTTTAAGTACTTTAATCACAGTTTCATCAGAATATGTACATGACTGTGAGAGTAAATCATGACTTAAGAAGGGAAACATCAATGAGTGCAGTCACTTTTGTAAAATGTAACTAAAAATCATTGTGAAAAAGAAATGCACTGTATGTGCATTAGTACTTTACTTCACATCTTAAAATGATATAAAAAAACTGTACTTGCAGATAATTATTATTGAAATGTACAGCCATTTAAGTGCACTTAAAGAGAGACACTTCCATGACTGCTTAGAAGTACACTTTTAAAAAAGTACACCTTAATAATGTCAAATTAAAAGTTAAAGTTTAAAGTATATTTCAAATAATTATTTTTATTATTTTGTCATGTTTTAAAGTACATTTATTTTGAAGGTTTCATTAACACACTAAAGAATAAAGTAAATAAAGTACCTGATTATAATTTCAACTGTTATTCAATATTGCTTGTAAAGTTAATACATTTAAATTTTACTATAATGCAACTCTGTAACTATAGTCAAATATATCTAAATACATTACATTCAACTTTCAGTAGAAATGACATTGAATTATATTGTAGTTGATCATAAATGCTTGTCAGTACCTTCAGCAGTAACTTTAATCATATTTCAAAGACTATAGAAGTAATAATGTCACAACTTCTTGCTACTGGAGTTCCTCAAGGCTCAGTGCTTGAACCACTTCTCTTCTCCATCTACATGTCGTCATTAGGATCGGTTATTCAGAAGCATGGCTTTTCCTACCACTGCTATGCTGATGACACTCAACTCTACTTCTCATTCCAACCAGATGATCCGACGGTAACTGCTCGCATTGCAGCCTGTCTGAGTGACATTTCTAGCTGGATGATGGACCATCACCTTCAGCTCAATCTTGCTAAGACAGAACTGCTCGTGTTCTCCGCCAACCCATCACTTCACCACAACTTCTCTATACAGCTGGGTTCGTCAACCATAACTCCTTCCAGGACAGCCAGGAACCTTGGAGTTGTGATCGATGATCAGTTAAGCTTCACAGACCATATTGCTACAACGGCCCGGTCCTGCAGATTTGCCTTATACAACATTAGGAAGATTAGGCCCTTCCTGTCAGAGCAAGCCGCACAACTCCTTGTCCAAGCTCTTGTTCTCTCCAGACTGGACTATTGTAATGCTCTCTTGGCGGGCCTTCCTGCATGTACTATCAAGCCTCTGCAACTGATCCAGAATGCAGCAGCCAGAGTGGTCTTTAATGAGCCGAAAAAAGCTCACGTTACCCCTCTCTTCATCAGGTTACACTGGCTACCAATAGCCGCTCGCATCAATTTCAAGGTACTGATGTTTGCCTACAAGACCACAACTGGCACTGCACCTAAACTTGCTAGTTCAAACTTATGCGCCCTCCAGAAGCTTGCGTTCTGCAAGTGAATGACCTTTTCCTGGACTGTGCCCAGCTGGTGGAATGACCTCCCGATCTCAATTCGAACAGCTGAGTCTTTAGCCATTTTCAAAAAACATCTAAAGACACATCTTTTTCGCCAGCACCTGACTAACTAATACTAACACTTACCTATTCTATTTAAAAAAAAATAATAATAATAATAATTTCCTAGCTACGTGTACTGTGCTAGACTAACTGAGACTTGTCATGGCACTTGTATACTGTTGCTCTCTCGATGGTCTGATTGCTTCTATTGTTCTCCTCATTTGTACGTCGCTTTGGATAAAAGCGTCTGCTAAATGATTAAATGTAAATGTAAATAATGTAATGACATATAAAGAACTTAAATGGCTCAAAAAGCACTCTTATGAAATTGTAACTATATCACATTTCCATTTCATTGTAAATAACATGCAATTAAGTGTCTGAAAACATTACATTCAGTTCACACAAGTATATTCTTATACAGTATATTATTTCTGTATTAAGTACACTCTTTAAAAGTATGCTAGTGTACTACTTTTTCCACTAGAGGTTTACTAAAATGCTTCAAATGCTACATAAACAGAGACAGCGCCATCTGTCTGCTGAATACTGTAACAGAACACTACAGACAGACACTGTGGGACTGATACATCTTTGTGAAACTCCTTTGAGTGTTAATCAGCAGTTAACACACAGAAGATGATATTGCATTGTGAAATACAACTCACTCATTTCTTCATGACTTCCTGTGAGAATAAACGCAGACTTCAAATAACACGTTAACTAATGTGTGAGCAAATGTTCAAGCTGTATCATTAACTGTACATCGAGTAGAACTACAAATAGTAAAGATCATTTCAAACAGCATATAATGAGAATATTCTTTACAGCAATAACACAGCTATGAGAAAGTGCCCTCCCATCATTTGATAAAGTGAGTTGTTGTTACGGGTGCCATGTCCCATGTACTTCTGTCTTACTGAGTATATAGGGAGAGACTGGGGCTAGTTGTCACAAGGGTTTTATTATACAAATGTTTGTTTTGTCTAACAGTGTTTCTTATGTTGGTTTTAAACATCTAGGAACAGTCTTAAGTTATAAGACTATATCTTTAAGTTCTGTGAAGTAAAATTACAATGTCATATTATTGCTGTAGCTTTAGCATTACAGTTGCATAGATTTAGACTAGAGTCAACTATATAATGAAGGGCGATACAATTTTTCTAAGATTCAATAAACTCTGCTCATTTTTTATCATCATTATCCTGCTTCTTAAGGTGAAAAGGGGTTTTCAAGCATCAACACAAAAGTTAAATACAGATTTGTTCTTCTTCTGTACTTAAAATGTGCTGTTTAATTGTATTTTTTTCTGAGCAAAAAATAATGACTATCATACATTTTTACCATTATTTACAGAAGAAATCCACTAAAATGCCATTAAGTACAGGTACATCTCAGAAAATTAGAATATGGTGAAAAAGTTATTTTTTTTCTTATAACTTATTTCAAAAAGTGAAACTTTCATATATTTTAGATTCATTACATGTAAAGTAAAACACTTCAAAAGTTTTTTGTTTTAATTTTGATGATTAGAGCTTACAGCTCATGAAAGTCAAAAATCAGTATGTCAAAATATTAGAATATTTCCTAAGATCAATCAAAAAAAAACATTTGAAAAAACATTCATAAGATTGCCAGAGACAATTTTAATAACATTTTAGTTAAGGTCAAAAATGACATTCAAAGATGGAAGAATCTTAAAGTCTCTCTCCAAGGAAGAATCTCCACTGTTAAGATGAATTTGTTACCTCGATTTAATTTTTTTTTCTCTATGCTACCACTTTCTCCCCCTCCAGGTTACTTTAAGGAGATCAACTCCATAATTTCTAAGTTTATCTGGAATGATAAATGTCCCAGAATTAAACTTACCACATTACAACATCCTAATAGCGCAGGAGGACTGGCTGTACCAAATTTTGAATTATATTATTGGTCGTTCCAGCTTAAGGCCCTTCATAATTGGGTTGATCCTCAATCTACAGTTTCATGGAGAGTGATTGAAGCTGACAAGGTTAAACCAAATAGACTTCAAGATATTCTATTTACGGTCGGCCATCTGTTTCCTTAATATATAATAAAATTATTGATTGCATTACAAAACCTCTTTCTATTAAAACTATTTGGAATAGGGAATTATCTGATCTTAATTTATCTGTCGACTGGGAGAGAGTGTGGTCTAATCTCAGTTTAACATCTAAAAATCTGGCTCATCGTCTTATTCACTTCAAAGTCATTCATAGAGCATACATAACTCCTTACAAAAGATTTAAAATGAAACTACAGTCAAATTTGAACTGCCATATATGTAACACTGCATCATCAGGCACTTTTCTGCATATGTTTTGGGAATGTCCTGTCGTCATCAGTCTATGGACACATGTAAACCTGGTTTTGTCATCATTACTGAGAATTGATTGGTCTGTTAACCTAAGTTTGTGTCTTCTTAATGATGATTCTGATCTCTGTATTAGTTCAATGCAAAAGAGAATGTTGTTTGCTGGTTTTACAGCTGTGAAGAAGACAATAATCCAGAACTGGTTTACACCACACATGTGTAGAAAAACATATTGGATCCATAGCCTCCTGCAAATAGTGTCATGTGAATGTACAACGGCGTGAGTCGGTGGGGCCAGGCCTTCGACCATTGATGCTTGGCAGTGTTTTTTGTTTGATATACGTGATTGTATAAAGGAGTGACTTGTTTTGTGTTTTTATTGTCCTTCCCTCTCTCCCTCCCTTTTGACTGGACTTTGAGATATTGAGTATATGTCTGTTGTTTTGTTTTGTTATATTTTGTATGTTATGTTATGTTATGTTATGTGTGAAAAAAAAACTTTTTCACCATATTCTAATTTTCTGAGATGTACCTGTATAACAATATTTATATATTAAAAAAAAAAGAAATCATGACAAAATTATTTATAAGAACATTAGATCACATGTGCAGCCCCCAAAAACTAATTAATTGTGATTTAAAATCTTAACCATCTTCGCCACTATCCTTCACACTAGGTTTTAAATAATTAAAATAATTATATTATATAGTCATTTAAAATATAATAAAATTCAGTATGATCTCTTATTATTTTATATATTTTAATAAGTACAGGTCAGAGTATGTATTGTTTCCTTTTTGCATTAATATATCTGTTACACTGAATGACGATGCAAATCAGTTCACCCATATTTTGACATTTAATTTCTACAAAAGTTATTTGAAACACTAAAGTAAACACTACTTGAATTTAATGTGTTTTTAGTGTATATAAAATCACTTTTGTAAATTTGATGCAGACACCAAAATGGGATTCTTGTCTTTGACCCACATAGTTTTGGGTACCAGAAAAAACACTGGTTTGGGCTAACAGACAATCCTGCTGTTAAAGGGTTTGGGATATTAGACAAAATGGATATGGTCGGTGTAAGAGCCATTTTTGGCCTTTACTTTGAATTATGTACGTGTATGTCCAGTAGGGGTCACTCTTGGGTGATTGTTCACCAAATATAGGTGGGAACCTTCCTTCAGGTAACAGGTGTTGCTGGAGGGAAGGTGCACACAGTTTTTTGACCGCTACGCTAGGCTGTATGTACCACGCTGTAAAGGTGAATGACTGGTGGATTTATTGACTGTTTGTTTGGATTCTTGCCTACATGGAAATGAAGACCTGGGGTCCGTTCTTCGTACCTCGCTTAATACATCTGAGATGATGTGAAAGATGCCAGATCTTCTAATCATGATAACTGATCTTTGGCTAATTTGGTTCTTCAAACGAATTTGCGTATTAGATTAAAATATCTGGATTAAATTGTCTAAGATTACAGGCGTTCTCGTGTTCCCCAAAAAGGGCAGATGTATCGATACTCGAAACCACGATCAACAATGCAGCGATTGGCTGGCGGCAAGACAGCAACGTAATGACATCATATCATTAAAAAAGACACCTGACGGAAAAGTTGACAAATTTCTGGACTTTTATAAGTTAACAGTCAAGCGAATAAAACTACATAAATGTTATAATAGATAAATTAAATGTTTTAATTTTTTTGTATTTTTTTTACATGGTTCCCTTATATTCACGATTTCTAGCATTTGTGTAGGCTTTACATTTTTACTTCAGTGTTGTAATTAGCAATTAATTTAATTTCATCTTTGAAACAGATTTGTTACGTGACAGCATTAATTACAGTTTCTTAAAGATCATGTTATCTGCATCTCCTCCTGCGCTCCATCAAGCAATCACTCAAATTAATGCACGGCTCAGATTAACTGTATAGCATGTGTGTAAGACTCCAATACAATTATAACGTAATTATTTCATCACTAAGAAATCTTTCAATGAGTAAAACTGGCTGTGTCTATAGTGTTATAGACTACACAACATTGTTATCTTATTTTCAAATTCATTTTTAAATTATTGTCCCTGGACCAGCAGGGTACTCTTGTAATAAAGTAGCGGTGGCTGGGGCAGATATTAATTATCAATTCTGCTTAAAAAGATGCAATCTAATCCTGTTTACATAAAATAAGCCTGCTCCTGAGCTGGTCTAAGCTTATGGACCTGTTGCTATGACAGCAAGTCCAGGATGAGCTTCGAAGAACCAAATGATCCAAGATCAAGTGAAATCGGCAACAATCAAATCCAGCTAACTGAGTTAGCGACGTACGAAGCACGGACCCCAGTAGCGGTAAAATAAATCAACAACAATAAGCATTTTAAATTCTTGTGTGGACATTCCAATTAATAGTAGTTCAAGCGTGCGCGTCCATTTACAAGCACCGTTCAGCATCCCTCAGCTGCTTAAAGTATTAGAATTGGCTGCTTAAACAGTCGGCATGATCTAACAAGACAAATACGCTTTACCTATTATGACTAGTTATGTCAATAACTGCATGTGTAGATTGATGCCTGTGAATCATAAAACTCATTCCATCATACAAAATACTCAGAGAAGCATCTGTAGCAGAAAAACAAGCTCCTACAGCTACTATTATATACAAATGCAAAAAAAAAGAGAACCTAGTTCTCAGCTTAACATCTAAAAATCTGGCTCATCGTCTTATTCACTTCAAAGTCATTCATAGAGCATACATAACTCCTTACAAAAGATTTATAATGAAACTACAGTCAAATTTGAACTGCCATATATGTCACACTACATCATCAGGCACTTTTCTGCATATGTTTTGGGAATGTCCTGTTGTATGAGGCACCATGTAGGATTTAAATCAAACTTCGCTTATCAATACATACATAAAACACGTGCATATACACCTATAAATTACTCACATATACATGTATACTATTGGATGTTCAAAATATATATATGAAATACATGTGCACACTAATATGAAATCCATACCAATACACCTTATGTTAGTAATGAATGCATATACACTTGTGAATAACTTGCATATACATATAAACTTGACGCATGCATACACCTATAAACACTCGCTTACACATATAAACTCGATCCATGCATATACACCTACAACACCACACGCACATACATATAAACTCACTGCACGCAGACACACCTATACATACTCGCATATACATATAAACTTGATCCATGCATACACACCTATACATACTCGCATATACATATAAACTTGATCCATGCATACACACCTATAAACACTCGCACATACATATAAACTCACTGCACGCAGACACACCTATACATACTCGCATATACATATAAACTTGATCCATGCATACACACCTATAAACACTCGCACATACATATAAACTCGATGCGCGCATACACACCTATACATACTCGCATATACATATAAACTTGATCCATGCATACACACCTATAAACACTCGCACATACATATAAACTCACTGCACGCATACACACCTATAAACACTCGCACATACATATAAACTCGATGCGCGCATACACACCCACAAAACACTCGTGCAAACATACAAAATAAAATTCACAAACAATTCTGATAAGAAAGACGCATGCTTTAGTTGTGTATATATGTATATGCAAGTGATTTCATATGTGGATGTGCGTGAACTTTTCAGTGCAAACGGAAGGCATTTCAGTGTAAAAGGAAGCAGCGGCACTTCCGGCGGGACATTTGAAAATGCTTAATGTGGCTTAATGCATTAAAACAGTGTTTTTAAAAGACCAAACTCAATAAACACATTATTAATAAAGCATATAATGTATAGACAAGCGTTTTCCTCCCATAAGGAATATGCTTAACCTGGCTTAATGCGTCAGTTTATGGGCGTCGGAACCAAAATAAATGTGGGTGGGTGCTATTTTCTGTAGTCTGGTGCCTTTTAATCAACGGAGTGTCCATTTACACAAAGTGCAAATAGGCCGCCTTGTTAGTAGAGGTTATTTACATCTGCCCACTAACGTCACAACATTAGCCTACAAAACACGGCTATTTAGATGCATTTCCAATGGTGCAGGTGGGAAAGCGTGTAGTGCAGTGTTTTTGACGAGAGAGACCAGAGTTCACGTCCGCCTTTTGACGAGATCGTTCTTCTCCCTTTTCACATCTCTTATTACATCGGAAAGGCATTTGTTTTCAATAAAAATAAAAATGAAGTAAATAATCGAAAAGTTTAAATAAAGTATCGGTAGGTGTATGTGAGCAGCAGGGACGCTCAGATGCTGTGTCTCAGTAGTGCAGCAGGAGTAACTAGTGAAAACACAGAATGAGTTTCATTTATATGGACTCGGAATGAGTCGAGTGGAATAGATTTCAGGAAGCTGCAGTGTGGAATTCAAGGCTATAGCTAAATGAAGTTTTATTCATCAGGGCATTCGTCATGTCATGTGGAATGGGTTTGACTGACTGCACTCTGAAAAGTGCACAGACATATTCACTGAATTGGAGACGATCAAAGTGGGTGGGTCCAATATCACTGGTCTTCAAAAGTGGGTGGGTCCAATATCACTGGTCTTCAAAAGTGGGTGGGTCCAATATCACTGGTCTTCAAAAGTGGGTGGGTCCAATATCACTGGTCTTCAAAAGTGGGTGGGTCCTGTCCCACCCACATACAATGGTTCCGACGCCCATATACACATTATTAATAAAATCAAACTATGTACAGTATAGCATGGTTTATTAATAACGTGTTTATTGTGTTTGGTATTTTAAAAACACAGTTTTAATGCATTAATCCACGTTAAGCGTTTTAAAATCCCGGCATCTGGAGATTTGCCTAGTGGGCAAACTGACTGAATATATTTGAATATATTTTGCCAATATTTCCCTTACTGTACGTACAGTACACAATAATTTTACATGAAAAATTGGACTTACAGTAATTTTTTATTTAAATAATTGTGTACTGTACATCTATGAAGGGATGTATTGGCAACAAACTCACTGTAAATCACTATATAAGTAATACAAGCTTTACAGTTTGACAATGTGTTATTTTAAAAGTAATTTTAATTTAAAATACATCAAACGTTTTTTCCCAGTCGGTGGAATTGTCAGACGGTCCCTTAACCATCAAACACAATAGCGCTTCAAAACTTTCTCCAGGTTAAATTTACTGCTACTATTCACGTTTTTAAATATATTTTTTCATGTCGTTGTTCATGTTTTTTCAAAACATTTTTTTTTTCAAAACCGCTAAACTCAGTAAACACATTATTAATAAATCTAATATACTGTACATATTTTATTAATAATGTGTTTACTGAGTTTGGCATTTTAAAAACACTGTCGTAACGCATTAAGCCAGGTTAAGCATATTCCTTATGGGAGGAAAACGCTTTACGCGTAATAAAACACGTTACGTTCTTATGCTGGACTCATCTGCTTGTCTATACATCCTATGCTTTATTAATAATGTGTTTATTGAGTTTGGTCTTTTAAAAACACTGTTTTAATGCATTAAGCCACGTTAAGCATTTTCAAATGTCCCGCCGGAAGTGCCGCTGCTTCCTTTTACACTGAAATGCCTTCCGTTTGCACTGAAAAGTTCACGCACATCCACATATGAAATCACTTGCATATACATATATACACAACTAAAGCATGCGTCTTTCTTATCAGAATTGTTTGTGAATTGTATTTTGTATGTTTGCGCGAGTGTTTATAGGTGTGTATGCATGGATCAAGTTTATATGTATATGCGAGTATGTATAGGTGTGTATGCGCGCATCGAGTTTATATGTATGTGCGAGTGTTTATAGGTGTGTATGCATGGATCAAGTTTATATGTATATGCGAGTATGTATAGGTGTGTCTGCGTGCAGTGAGTTTATATGTATGTGCGAGTGTTTATAGGTGTGTATGCATGGATCAAGTTTATATGTATATGCGAGTATGTATAGGTGTGTATGCATGGATCAAGTTTATATGTATATGCGAGTATGTATAGGTGTGTCTGCGTGCAGTGAGTTTATATGTATGTGCGTGTGGTGTTGTAGGTGTATATGCATGGATCGAGTTTATATGTGTAAGCGAGTGTTTATAGGTGTGTATGCATGCGTCAAGTTTATATGTATATGCAAGTTATTCACAAGTGTATATGCATTCATTACTAACATAAGGTGTATTGGTATGGATTTCATATTAGTGTGCACGTGTATTTCATATATATATTTTGAACATCCAATAGTATACATGTATATGTGAGTAATTTATAGGTGTATATGCACGTGTTATTTATGTATTGATAAGCGAAGTTTGATTTAAATCCTACATGGCGCCTCATACTGTCGTCATCAGTCTATGGACACATGTAAACCTGGTTTTGTCATCATTACTGTGAATTGATTGGTCTGTTAACCCAAGTTTGTGTCTTCTTAATGATGATTCTGGTCTCTGTATTAGTTCAATGCAAAAGAGAATGTTGTTTGCTGGTTTTACAGCTGTGAAGAAGACAATAATCCAGAACTGGATTATTACAAAATACTCAAAGCATCTGTAGCAGAAAAACAAGCTCCTACAGCTACTATTATATACAAATGCAAAAAAAGAGGAAGGAAGGAAGGGGTGTGGAGAGTTTCAGTTTTGTTGTGCTTTGTGTGTGTGTGTGTGTGTGTGTGTGTGTGTGTGTGTGTGTGTGTGTGCACTCAAGTATGCAGAGGATCAAGAAGATCAGAAGACGTTCTGTTTGAATGGATGTTAAATGAGGACATGCCTCAGTCCTCTGTAAACTGACATAAACTGACTTCCTGTTTATGTTTAAACGACATATTCTGGATTTATTTTGTTATCAATAAATGCTGAATTAATAGTGAGCTATATTGGGAAATCACTTTATAAGAGAATTTAAGACTGGCTGTCAAATAAGGGCCATTATATGACTAACAAGAAGTGAATATTATGCAAGTAGTTGACCATTATGTTATTGACCGCTGATACTGCGCTGAGGTTCCTGTCTCATCCTTACAGAATCATTCCTGTAAACTCCTAAATCAGGGCAATGACATTTAGTGAGATACCCTTGCAAAATTTTACATTATGAGCGCCTGGTTAAAAAAACAGGTTTACCACACAACAGGATTGTGAAAGACGCTTGGATCTGACCCGCCTCAATCAGAGTTATTTTGGTGCATGGCAAAATAGCTGGAAAGACGTTCAAGGTTAAACAGCCAAATCATTCCAGAGATGAACTCTCTACACAAAAACAAAAATGAAGAATAGCTGACAGCAGGAATACGCCAAAGATACAGCAAGCGTAATAATGCAGAGCCAGAAGAGCAAAAACAGAGTGGTTCAGAAGTACAGGTGAGAATGAACTGAAAATGAAGAGAGGTTCAGATGAGAACGAACATAAAACACATTTCTGATTCAAGAGGATGAACGCACGCTGAAAACACAATGGGCCTCATTTACGAAACGAACGTACGACCGAACATTGTGCGTACAGTCGTTTCTACGCAAAACTTGAAATTGATCAATATGGACACGAGCTGAGCTACGCTCAAATCTCACGTCAGGTCTGAGCTCGTGGACGCAAGTTTTTGAGTTAGCCTGAACTTGTGTGCAGTATAGAGAATCTCGGAGAATTGTATAATGACGGCATTTTGTTCATTTAGATTATTTTCCTAAACCGACAAACAAAGCTTTTTTTTTCTTCAGGGTTTTAGCTTTATATGAACAAATAGCAGCATAAACAACAGACCATGAGGAAAACAGAAATTATAAAAGGAATAAAATAAATAGGGCTACACGAAATATATTTATCTTAATTAACAGATTAACAAAAGAAGAAAAACACTTTCGTTTTTGTGACACTCTTAATGCATTTTATTTGTTTTCTTTATATCTTTATTTTTACAAATGTAACTGATCGGTGATCACGCAGGTGCCTCACACACACACAACATTTCAGCGTTACTAACTTGACATGTCAGCCATTAATCAAACTAAAATGCAGTCAACCAAACATAAATGTTACACTGCACACAAGGTCCACTGTAAAATCAGCATGCAGCGCAGAAACAAACATGTATTGCGCATGTGAAGGGTGATATTTTACGTGGATATTGGAACTCAAGTGAAGTACAAAGCCTTGTTTACATCATAGATAATAGTTTAGCAACCAAATGTTACATGGCAAAAATGGAAACATTTGGATGTCGAATGAGAGGCTTGTGAGCCCAATGCAGTTTAGTTTCGCTTTAATAAATTCACTTTAGCTTGACCATTCGACCGCAGTAAAGATAGTTTGCGGTTCGATATTCAGATTTCTTTTGGCTATAAATACGCAGTGCGCTGTCATAGACATGCAAATAATTCTGAATGACATTCTCCATGATTTGTGAATTCATATGACAGTGTCCTCCGGGCCGAAATCAGTTTTTTATTTCGTAGGGACCCTTAATTTTATAATGGCTATAGCTCAAAAAATTGGACACTTGGAAGACTGAAACCGGTGTCATCTTCACCAGTTTGATCTGTGAATTATTTCACAGAAATGCTTTTGTCCACAGACCCCTTGGTAAGTCTGCTATAAGGAAAGTGAAAGATAGGCGTTCTTCATGTTTAAACGTCTACTGCCAATAAACACGCAGACGGCTGGAATAAAAAAATATTGTTTTAGCTCGAGTTCGATTTGTGAAAACTTTCAGAGATAATTACGGGTCAGCTGACCCTTCTCTGAGTCATGAACATCACCAGAATAGTGATGTTAGTGACCCAGGGAAGGGTCAGCTGACCCGTACTTATCTCTGAATGTTTTCACAGATCAGAATAGTGATGTAAGTGACCCAGGGAAGGGTCAGCTGACCCGTACTTACCTCTGAAAGTTTTCACAGATCAGAATAGTGATGTAAGTGACCCAGGGAAGGGTCAGCTGACCCGTACTGAACTGTGAAAGTTTTCACAGATCAGAATAGTGATGTTAGTGACCCAGGGAAGGGTCAGCTGACCCGTACTGAACTGTGAAAGTTTTCACAGATCAGAATAGTGATGTTAGTGACCCAGGGAAGGGTCAGCTGACCCGTACTGAACTGTGAAAGTTTTCACAGATCAGAATAGTGATGTAAGTGACCCAGGGAAGGGTCAGCTGACCCGTACTTATCTCTGAATGTTTTCACAGATCAGAATAGTGATGTAAGTGACCCAGGGAAGGGTCAGCTGACCCGTACTTATCTCTGAATGTTTTCACAGATCAGAATAGTGATGTAAGTGACCCAGGGAAGGGTCAGCTGACCCGTACTTATCTCTGAAAGTTTTCACAGATCAGAATAGTGATGTTAGTGACCCAGGGAAGGGTCAGCTGACCCGTACTTATCTCTGAAAGTTTTCACAGATCAGAATAGTGATGTAAGTGACCCAGGGAAGGGTCAGCTGACCCGTACTTATCTCTGAATGTTTTCACAGATCAGAATAGTGATGTAAGTGACCCAGGGAAGGGTCAGCTGACCCGTACTTATCTCTGAAAGTTTTCACAGATCAGAATAGTGATGTTAGTGACCCAGGGAAGGGTCAGCTGACCCGTACTTATCTCTGAAAGTTTTCACAGATCAGAATAGTGATGTTAGTGACCCAGGGAAGGGTCAGCTGACCCGTACTGAACTGTGAAAGTTTTCACAGATCAGAATAGTGATGTAAGTGACCCAGGGAAGGGTCAGCTGACCCGTACTTATCTCTGAAAGTTTTCACAGATCAGAATAGTGATGTAAGTGACCCAGGGAAGGGTCAGCTGACCCGTACTTATCTCTGAATGTTTTCACAGATCAGAATAGTGATGTAAGTGACCCAGGGAAGGGTCAGCTGACCCGTACTTATCTCTGAATGTTTTCACAGATCAGAATAGTGATGTAAGTGACCCAGGGAAGGGTCAGCTGACCCGTACTTATCTCTGAAAGTTTTCACAGATCAGAATAGTGATGTTAGTGACCCAGGGAAGGGTCAGCTGACCCGTACTTACCTCTGAAAGTTTTCACAGATCAGAATAGTGATGTTAGTGACCCAGGGAAGGGTCAGCTGACCCGTACTTATCTCTGAAAGTTTTCACAGATCAGAATAGTGATGTGAGTGACGCAGGGTAGGGTCAGCTGACCCGTACTTACCTCTGAAAGTTTTCACAGATCAGAATAGTGATGTTAGTGACCCAGGGAAGGGTCAGCTGACCCGTACTTATCTCTGAAAGTTTTCACAGATCAGAATAGTGATGTTCATGACTCAGAGAAGGGTCAGCTGACCCAAATTTGCATATCTTTGAAAATATATTTGTACATTTTAAATACATTTTAAAAAACATACAAAAAATGTAAAAAGAAAAATTGCAACATTTCCTTAAATAACATATATTTACCTATATTTAGGTAAATAAAACATACATCAAATATATAATAATAATATATATATTAAATATATAATATATAATTAATATATTTTTTTAATTAAAAAAAATATATTTACTTAAATATATTTTCTACCAATACGTCTTGGGCCATTTATTTTTTTGTATATTTTTTGAAAATGTATTTTAAATACAGAAATATATATTTTTAAAAGCATTTGACAGTCCAACAAAATGCATTTTCTTGCCCCTGAAAATCCATTTAGAAATATACTTTTAAATGTAAAGGTTGAAACTAAATTTATTTATTTTATTAACAAAATATTTTTCATTGAGCTTCCTTGTTTGCAACATATTTAACATATATTTCATATATGTTTTTGGCTAAAAAAAATATAGACTATATAATTTTAGCATTATGGCCCGTTTTTCAATAGCGCCATATAACCTTGTTATATAAGAAAAGGGGCCAGAGCAAAGAGAAACACTGCCACGCAATAAATTGCGATTGTGAAAGTTTTCACAAATCGAACTCGAGCTAAAACAATATTTTTTTATTCCAGCCGTCTGCGTGTTTATTGGCAGTAGACGTTTAAACATGAAGAACGCCTATCTTTCACTTTCCTTATAGCGGACTTACCAAGGGGTCTGTGGACAAAAGCATTTCTGTGAAATAATTCACAGATCAAACTGGTGAAGATGACACCGGTTTCAGTCTTCCAAGTGTCCAATTTTTTGAGCTATAGCCATTATAAAATTAAGGGTCCCTACGAAACAAAAAACTGATTTCGGCCCGGAGGACACTGTCATATGAATTCACAAATCATGGAGAATGTCATTCAGAATTATTTGCATGTCTATGACAGCGCACTGCGTATTTATAGCCAAAAGAAATCTGAATATCGAATTCGTACGAATTTGCCACCTCGTAAAACATGTATGAATTGCCGTGAGATCGGGCTGGTTTTTGCACACAGCTCTAACAGTGATAAACTCCAGGAAGTTCCCTGACAATGACCTCGCAAAACCAACACAAGCGGATGTCTGTTTAAAACAACGCAATGAAGAACAACCCAGAGTGAGATTACCAAAACAGAGGATGATGTGTGTAATGTAATTTTCCTTTTTTTCTCACATTTATGTATTCATTTATTTTTATTTAATTAAAAAAAAAAATCCTATGTTCTGTCAATATGGCTGCCATAGAAGAAGAAACACTTCTGATTTTTTCAGAAGTCTGAGGTGTAATAGTTAATCTAATACACATTAATGTATCTATTTTCTTAAATAATCTAACGTCTACATAAAATCTGTCACAAAATCAATGCAGTCTGTTAAAACAAATAACACACGATGCTTTCATGTCTTCACTGTGCAGGGTGGAAAAACGGACCTTGATTGACCAAACATTCCCATTACTAATGTACCTGCATGGTCAAGAGCTCTGTTTCAGTTCAGATATATTCTTGGGATGTCTGGAAATCACCACTCTTCTTATTTAGTGTTTTACAAATGACAGGCACACTAACAGAGACGTTAGCATTTCTCAGAAATGACTGTAAGTCTTGGACTCAATGTTTTTTCTACAGTGCATTGCAAATGTTTGGTATGCTCAATAAAAAAAACATGAAAACACATTAATGCTTGTGTATTGTTTGTCTGTTATTGTCACCTAGTTGAAGATCAGATTACATTTTATGACCAGTTTATGTAGAAATTCATGCTAGAGTGCAACCCTTGCAACATATTATACCCTGAATGTCTTGGGAGGCATATTTATCTGATGATCACCACTGCATACTTAAAGGGGTCCTATTATGCTCTTTTACAAAGTCTTGATTTTGTTTTGGGGGTGTACTAGAACATGCTCTCATGCTTGGTGGTTCGAAAATCGCATTATTTTTTACATAATTATTACAATACCTTTCTCCCCAGCCTGACACAAACGACTCGATTAGTTCCGGGTTTGATGAAGGCCCGCCTTCCGAAAAACTAAATGTGTTGTGATTGGTTAGCTGTCCCAGTGCGTTGTGATTGGCGAACAGCTTAGACTGCCCCGCCCCTTGTCAAAACAGCAAGTTCGTCAATATTGCTATATCAATTCAGATCTCGAGAATATTGAACAAGAGGATCACGCAGGACCTTTGCACGCACGGATATTGCAAGACATATTAAAGTGGTAATGTTATTGTTGTTATTTTTTTGGCTAAATCACGTTTTAGATAGGATGTCAACAACAGCTTAAAAATAACTGTATATGTTAATATGTATTATGTTTATTGTTCTTTAATTCTAACATTATAACATGAATTGCAATGAAACTGTTATACAGTTGAATTTATTTATACCATAGTCTCACAGACTACACTATTTGTGGCTGCATATATATGCAAATTAATTCTCTGCCAGCAGGAGGCGCTGCAGGAGAGCTCGAGGTTTCCCCGGTAACGCTGTACACAAAGCAGAGCTCCGCTCACAAACGCTGATTTATCAGACATTACATGCAAGATGAAATGAAAATGACATCCAAAATTTTCTGAAAACAGACGGTTTCCATCAGAAATACAGTGATATAAAAACACACGCACCGGGTTTTGATTTTGAAACGTGCAGTGCTCAAGCGTGCTCCCCACCCGCCAACCAGTCGAATTTCCGTAGGCGGGATTTATTTTTGTGATATCACAAATACAGGAAAACAACTTTGTAAAAAAAAGGGATTTTTTTATGCCCAAACATACACACTGACTAAAATTAAAAAAGTGAAAAAGCATATTAGGACCCCTTTAAGAAGTCTATGTTGTTATTTACTGTACCCTCAGTAAACATTGCACTTTAATAGACATTTTTATTACACACAAGGTTAATCTATTTTTGCACACAGCTCTAACAGTGATAAACTACAGGAAGTTCCATGACAATGACCTCGCAAAACCAACACAAGCAGATGTCTGTTTAAAACAACTCAATGAAGAACAACCCAGAGCGAGATTACCCAAACAGAGGATGATCTGCTTTTGTGTGACGTGGTGCAATATTTAGTGTAAATGCTTGATCACCCTGTATGTGTGTAATATAACTTTCCTTTTTTCTTACATTTATTTATTAATTTATTTGTATTTATTTACATTTTATTTTATTTTGAATTCGTCTGGTCCCCAGAAAACTACAATTTGTTCAAACTATAAAACCCACCACAGTCTAGAACAGACATGCACCAAATATTGACAAGGCATATTTTCCTCACTGTGTATTAATGTACAAACAGCACTCAATAAATTATTTAAAAAAAATAACATTAATAAAATAAGTATTTTTTTGAATCATCTTTTTAATGTTGAAATGACTGTCTGCATGAAATAGCTCTGAATTATGATACAGCATACAGTTTTCGATGCGATTTGGATATTGGCTTTCTCACTCTGTATTAATGTACAAACAGCACTCAATAAATTATATAAAAAAAATATTAATAAAATAAGTATTTTTTTGAATCATCTTTTTAATGTTGAAATGACTGTCTGCATGAAATAGCTCTGAATTATGATACAGCATACAGTTTTCGATGCGATTTGGATATTGGCTTTCTGAATATAGTTTCTTGGTTTAGCTAGTGGTTAAAGGGATACTGCACCCCAAAATGAAAATGTTGTCATTAATCACTTACCCTCATGTCGTTCCAAACTAGTTAAAGCTTAGTACGTCTTCGGAAACAATTTAAGATATTTTGGCTGAAAAACGGAGGCTTGTGACTGTCCCATTGACTGCATAGTAAATTACACTGTCAAGGTCCATAAAAGTATGAAAAGCATCATCAGAATAGTCCATCTGCCATCAGTGGTTCAATCTGAATTTAATGAAGCGACGAAAACACTTTTCTGCGCAAGAGAAAAACACAACAACGACTTTATTCAACAATTGTGACCTCTGCTTCAACGTAGTGCCATTTTGGAGAATATCCGCTGGACGCAAGCAGCACACGGAGGCGCTGTTTTCATTCAATTCAAAGTGTAAACAAGCATAGAAGACGTATCCTTGTGGCGCGGCTGACACACAAGCGTACGCTGCTTGCGTCCAGTGGATATTCTACAAAATGACGCTACGCTGAAGCAGAGGACACGAATTGTTGAATAAATCGTTTTTTTGTTTCTTTGCGCACAAAAAGCATTCTCTTAAAATTGCAGTTGAACCATGGATGCCACGTGGACTGTTATAACAATGTAGTTATTAACGTTTCTGGGCCTGGGAACATTTCGGTTGCGTTGCTGTCTATGGAGGGTCAGAAAGCTCTCGGATTTCATCGAAAATATCTTAATTTGTGTTCCGAAGATTAACGAAGGTCTTACAGATTTGAAATGACATGAGGGTGAGTAAATTTTAATGAGAGAATTTGGATTTTTGGGGTGAACTAACCCTTAAGATTTAAAAAGAGACGTTTTATTCATCACCACCAAAGCCTTTGATGGCAGCACTGCTTCATCAGTCACTCTCATGGATAAGTACACACGTGTCTCATCTGTCCCTGTAACATCCAGACAAGTTAATGGCCTCCTTGGGTAGAAAGGTGCATTGGATTTGTGGCTTGTGGCTAGAGGGATGCCGCAAACCAGAAGTGACATTAAATTAAAGTTTATTACTTATTAGATTGTGTTTATTAACGTCTACACCTACGCCAACCCTAAACCTACCCCTTACAATAATGCAAAAACAATTAATTATAGTAATTACAACTGTTGTACAGTGTGAGAAAAATTATGTTACATTGATGTGCACATGCGCAGTAGTTTTTGCTGTTTCCCTTCTAGCCTTAATCTTGGATGAGCACTACAGAATCTGGGCTGAAGCAGTAGGACATCTGGGGATTTCTCTTATAAATCGTGAGGTTTGGACATAGGCTTACTACTCTTTTCACGTACAATTTCAGGCTCAGTGATTAACTCAAGAGCTTCCCACTTGTAAATACGGCGGTGTTTGGTCATTCATTTACTTGAAAATCGTAATTACGATATTTAAGACCTCGCTTGAAGCACATAAAGCAATAACGAGCAACAGGGCTGATGCTGTCTGAGGTGATGATCCCAGAAAAACAGTGCAATCATGACACGTGATAGGCCTAACCAGGGCTGGTTCTAGACATTTAGAGGCCCCCCACCCCCAATAAAAGCACTTGAAACAAATGTGTTTCCTAACCTTTTTATTTATACAACATTTCATTTTAAATTTGTATATGTTTACTTAGTAACAGTCAAAGGTTTGGACACATTATTATTTTAAAGTTACTTATGATCATCAAGTCTGCATTTATTTGATCAGAAATACAGAAAGAACTATAATATTGTGAAACTTTAAATAATGGTGTTCTATTTTTACCATACTTTAAAATATCTATTTTTGTGAGTCATAGCTGAATTTTCAGCATCATTTTAACACATCCTTGTGAATAAAAGCATTAATTTCTTTAAAAAGATATTGACCCATTGAATTGCAAACTTTTGAACGGCATTGTTACAAAATATTTCTATTTTAATAGTTTCTATTTATTTATTTTTTTTATTTTTTTTACTTTTCTATTGAACAATATTATTGTTTTCTCTGTATTTTCGATCAAATAAATATATAGTTTGATGAGCATAAGAGACTTATTTCAAAAACAGTAAAAACTGTAATGTGTCCAAACTTTTGACCGGTACTGTACATATTAATCAAACTTTATCTAAGGTTATCTATTTTTTGTTTGTTGAGGATGTTATTAGCCATGATAAAATTATGATTATTTTTCAGTAATTTTTTCAGTAATTTATTCACACTTTCTGAATACCACTTCAGTAAATGAACAATCAGTGCTTTTATATATAGCCTATATTTTTCCTAGCTGGGTATGTGCAGGGTTTCTCCCTCCCATTTAACCAATATTAACTATGATATTGTCATATTATTAATATTAATAAATTTGATTTCAGCTTAGGTATTGTATTGCTACCTTAAAGTCTAATCATCAGCACAATTAACAAGTTACACACATCTGAGGTACTTTTTTGAAACATTAAAAATGGTCAAGTGTGTTTGCTTTTTGCATTTGAATACAGAGTTCTTTGTTTTTACTTTTGTAGCTATTTTGCTAGTCAGCTCCTGACGCGATGTCACGCGCAAATTCAAAGCGTCACGTTAGAGCGCGTCAGCGCAGCGGCGCTCGCGCTCTTTTAAACTCGTAATAAATTGGTGAATGATCGGTCCAGAAACGACGCTGATAGACAGAACAATTTTAGATTTAGATAAATGATGACAACTCTCACACCTGCATTAGGAGCTGTGCTTCTTTGCGTGCCTATTTTAGCCTTTTGCTTCAGCTTTTGCTTCTTTGTTTTTACTATTATTATTATTGATATTATTATTATTTTTATTTTTTATCTTATTCCTACCTATATTTAAATATATGCTCCTGTGTTATGTATCAGCTTTTTTTTTTTTTTTTTTTTTTTTGCACTGTCCATTGAGCGGACCTGTCCTGACCCACATTTCACTACTGATTATACCCTGTATGATTGTGTATGTGACGAATAATAAAGAACCTTGAACCTTGAACCTTGAGCACCTGAAGGATGCGTTCATTACAGCAAACATTGAGAAGGCGGGACCCGCTTTGAAACGGCAACATTAACTGCTTTAATTGCAGGTGAATGACAATTCAACAATATCCAATGAACAATGAGGCTAGTATTTTGCTGTCCATGGACTAGCATATAGGGCAGGGGTCTGCAGTCTTCAACGTCAAAAGAGCCAAAGGCCCTTTAACTATTATAAATGGTGGCCCAGCAAGGCCAGTAGGGCCAGGCCCCGCCAATCGACCGCCGAGAGCGGGCCGGCGCTCGCCCGAGCATCCTGCCCCGGCGCGAGAAATCACCAACGCACCGGCGGCATCCTCCACCGGCAGGGCATGGTGGTGGGGTGGGGGTCGACTAAGATGATGAGTGAGGCGGAGTCTAAGGCCCGACCTGACATTAGACGTAGACGACAAGCACACATATACACAAGCATATGTTCCCACCCTCATGCACGCAAACAAATATTCAATTCGCCCCACATGTAGACACACAAAAATGGACACAGTACCCACACTCACACTCCCCATATTGCACTCTATACTCCTAGACACCACCAGAGGGGTAGCCAGCGCCCGATCCCGGAGCTGAACCCCCTTCGCTCCGGCGTGGGGACAGGAAGACCACCCCGGTCCCGCAGCAGCAGAGAAAATCAACAGCCCAGACCCCGACCGGCGGCCAGCTCATCCTCACAGCCCCCGGCCCCAGACAGAGAACAGAGAACAGGGGTGTGAAAAAAAAAAAAAAAAAAAAAAACGACCCCATGCTTCACCCCACCCGCTCAAATGTAGTGTTGGTGTGTGTTGTACTAAGGTGCTTTAAAACAGGGTGCTTTAAAACAGGGGAGGGGCACCCTCCACAAGCTTGTGTTTCAGCTCGTCCCCTCCCTAGAGCCCTCAATGTCTATGTGCAACTTAAAATTGAGAAGTGGGCACTGGCACCAGAGGGAAGGCTGAATGAACAGACCGCCCTCCGGATGCCATTCAGTGTGACCACCCCCAAGGCCCTATATGTATCTTTGTCTTGCCTGTGATGTTCCTGTTTGCCATTGCATGAACCTTGCTTGTTTTGTGACCTCGCCTTTGAATAAAGCCTTGCAAATGGATCCGCACGTCTCACGTCTTATCCCGTTACAGCAGGGGAGTAGCAATCATTTCAGAAGTGAGGGGGACAGAAATGTCAAATGTAGTAATAATAATAATTATTATTATTATAGTATTTATTTATGTATAATTGACAAAAAAAATATCTCTTTTAATTGGCTAAGAAATACAATACACTGCTGGACAATAACTAATAATTTGTCTTGTATAATATTTTTGATAAATATTTTACTAATGACACTTTTATGGTTATGATTGTACAATCAGTATATATACTACAAACACTTTTTCTATTTTTATCACCGAATAAGAAAATCTATTTTATAGCTTCTGTACTGTAATTAATGCTGTCAATTACCACTGTATCATTCATATTTATTACCTGGCGAAGACTTGAAAAACACACAAACAATATCGTCGTCACGTTTCATCAGTTAAGTTTTAAGCTTGTTATTCAGCTTCGCTACAGTGATAGCAGGATGCCTGTCAAAAGTTATTATTACTTCTCATATGAGTCCGTTTTGGAGTTTCTGTGCGAGAGCGCCCTCCGGCTTCGAGGATGAATGAAACATACAGCGCATGAGAGTGTTCAGCGCTCCTGATGTTCACATCGTTTTGGATAAGAATAAAATGTATCCAAAACGACGTGACTATCTTTTCCCTTTTAATTTAAATCTGGATTTATTCACATTGGCCTTTGAAAACCTCTACTTTAACACACTTGACTAAAAAAAGTGCAGGGGAAGAGTTTAGGTTGTATTAAAAGTCGGGGGGACACCTCACCGTGTATTGTACACCCACGCTACAGGGAGCCACAGCAGAGGGATGAAAGAGCCGCATGCGGCTCGGGAGCCGCGGGTTGCAGACCCCTGGTATAGGGGAAGTTACGGTTTTGGAGGCCCTAGGCAATCGCCTGCTCTACCTATATCTAGTGCCGGCCCTGAATGAACAAGAAGTTAATATAGAACAACTTACTTTTTAGACACATTGCTAGTTTGTCTGTTTTTTCAAAGCGTGGCATTTCATTCAATAAATCAATCATTCACTTGTTCCTGAATGAACAAATCTTTTAAATGAATGATTCAATGACTCACTCATAAAGACATTCACTTGTTACCACCTATTGGCAAACAATGATGTAACCTGCAGATAGATGTTTGAAAATTAAAAGGAAAAATAGAAACTTATTTTTTAAATTTGCTGTTTATAATTGCTTACACAATTTTTTTTTCTAAATATTACAAAATTGTTGGAAGACTAGAGTCACTAGAGTAAACAATGCATGTTTGTTTTTCTCAATAAACTTAATATTAACCTTAATTCAATTATATTACATGCTTCCAATGTGCTCTATGAAAAATCTTATATTACTTATGTTTTTTAGATACCATAAAATGCAATGAATTTTCAAGAACATCCTCTGTTTGTTGTACACAAAGCAATACACTCCTGCCTTTTTTTTTTTTTTATGTATTTGTTTATTATTATTATCATTTTATTTATTTATTTAATTATTTTTTTTTTTTTTTTTTAAGTCATTTTAATCCCAAATAGGACAATATAGAATAACAATCACTTTTCTACAAGCCGGTTAATAACAGGCAGGTTAAGTCTTAATAAAATCATAAGAGCACTTTAAACTAATCTGAATGGAAAATACAGATCTTCATATTTAGATATTTCAGAGGGTGAATTCAGGCTAATTGGGACATGGGGTCTCTATTTATTTTTGCAGAATAAGCACACAGAAAAGGTAACTTATTAAAGACACTTAATCTTAAATCAGTAACTCTTTCAGGAATCACATCCCTGGAGCCCTTTGTTCAGAAGCCTACTGTACATTTTCTTTCTTTGTAAATATTTGAGTGAGTCGTTACAGACCTGTGTTGCTCAACCCAGCACACCCAACACCAGCACATCACAGCAGACACACTGGAGCAACATTTCTCAACTGCGTCCACTTCAACCTGCAAGACCGTTAAATATATAAACTGGACATAGCAGGGCAAAAGAAGAAGAAAATGCAAACTTCTGACGGCATATGAAACTGTTTGTAAACTCGCGCAGGATATTTTAGTGAAATGCATCAGTTCGGACCAGTCGTGCTGAAAAGATTCACGGATTATGAGCATTGTTTTGTTTTTTGATGCATGTTTCTCAGTTCTGTCGGGATGTTTTCGAGAGGTAGGTAGCTACTATAAACGTTTATTTGTTATCTTTTGTCTGACATTTTCTTTTTAGCCTAAATGTCCTGTTGTAGTCTATAGCCTATAAAGTTGCATTTTGCCTAAATAGCTTTCAGTTTCATTTTCATTCTTTTTAGTTAATTTGCTTAGTATTTTAAAACCAATTATTGCACTTATAATCAATTACAGAATTAAAAAAAAAATAATAATAATAATAATAATAATAATGGCGGCAGTAACTTTATAAATAGGCTATTTCTTATAAAAGCCGCTCATAACTGCTGAAAGCACAAGTACCGTTAAGTGCGTGCGTTAATAGCTACAGCTGGCTATATTCTCTTTTTAAAGCACTGCTCACGTACTTTTATTTTTATGTCATTTGTAAGGATACTTTAGGGTTGAGTTTGGTTGAACTGGGCGAAAGTTCTTGACGTTTTCTTTTTTAAAAAGTGGGAGAGTTTCGAGGGGTGAGAACCAGAAGTGACATTTTGGGTGAAATGGATATATTCAAATATATATGATATAATTTATATGAATATAAATATATGCACATAAATACATGTAAATATTGTCATATGCTGTAGGCCTATGTGTGTGCATTTATATATACATAATAAATATACACAGTACACGCATCAAATGAAAGCTCGTGACGTTACTGCCAAAAGGACACAGGTGAATTCTTAACAATTTTGGAGTTATTCATTAGAAACCAAAAGCCTTAACACTGAACATACTAAGCCAGTTGGTGCCAAAAGGGTGTAAGTGCAGTTAGTACAGAATTTGGCACTGAGAAATGAAGTCTGTGGATAGCACTTGAGTCAAAATGGCTGACACCACTATGGGATCAGATTCCCGCCAAAAGTATTGCAGTCACGGATAAATAAATAACAAGCGTGAAAACAAAATTTAAAAACGCAAGTAAAAATATATTGCACAAGATTTAAAAATTAAAGCAAAGTTTTCAGAATAGCAAGCAATGGTCACGAATCGAAAAATAATAAACGTAAATAAAAAAATGAATAACGCATTTTTAAAACTAATAAGCATGAATCAAAACTTTAAACACATTTAAAATCATATTGCACAAAATTTAAATATTAATGCAAAATTATCTGACTTTCGCACAAAATCATGTTTTCCTTGGTTATATTTCTCAGCTTTTTCTGCTCTCATGAATTTTCTGCTCATATTTTTATTTTTTGTATGCTTATGCTGTTTTTCCCTTCGTGCTTGTTTCCATGTTCTGCGCTTTCATGTAAATCAGCTCGGGCTCAAGCGTCTTCATTGGTCCACTAGTTCTCGATTGACAGCTCCTCCTCAGCCAATCAGTCGAAGAGGGGCGGTGACGTCACTCCAGTGCGCCTCATTAGCTGCCGATGCTCAGTGTTCTGTTCACTTGTACAGGTGAAAATGGATTACTGTCAGCTGGGAAACATATTTCCGTACAGGACACTGTTATATGTGTCTGTCTGTCACTGCTGTACGCCTGCCTGGCGATCTGTTAATGTTAAATGAGTAATGTAATGTTAAATGTAATGTTTTTGCATTGACTAGGCTAGATTTGACTATTGATCAATGAAAGCGATAGTGTTACAGAGGAGACAGTTACCGATGCCGGAGTGTCTATTTACACTAAGTGCAAATAGCCCGTCTTGTTGGCAAAGGCTATTTACATTAATTCCGCCCACCAACGTGTGATTGAGTTAGTCAACACTAAAAAAAGGCGCTTATTCAATGTCAGTTTCAGTGGCGCAGGTGGTAAAGCACATGCTTTTTGACGCGATCAACCCGGGTTCGAGCCCGCCTTTTGCCGAACTTTTTTTCTCCCTTTTCAAATATCATATCACATCAGAAAGGCATTTATTTTAAATAAAAATTAAGGAAATAATAAAAAAGTTGAAAATAAGAGTATTGGGTAGGGTTAGGGTAGGTGTAAGGAGGGCTTTATTGTCACAATAAGGTGGCATGCATTTAATAATTTGAATTAAAACTATAATTTGCACTCAATACGTTATTATTGCGTACTGTTTTATAATGTACGACAATACTGAGGTGCAGATAATTGCCACTATTGCAATAAATAGTATAAATAGCAGAAAATCTTGCTATTTTAACATAGTGTAAATAGCATCCATCGCTATTTGCACTTAGTGTAAATAGCATCTATCGCTAAAAAATATGCTATTTGCACCGAGTGTAAATAGCATCTATCGCTATTTACACTGAGTGCAAATAGCCTCTGCCTACAGATGCCAGGTGGATTTGATATACACAATGATTCATTTGCATAAGATTCATTTGTATATTGTGTTTATTTACATAAACACAATATGCAACAAGCTACATATATAATTGCATAACACTATCATATTAATGTTTTAAATATATAAAGTTACAATACAGCAACAATATGAAAGTAAAACAGCCAGCAGGTGGCGGCAAGGATCTTTAGAGTAAGACATTAAATCATTCATTCAAACGGCAGATTTAAACGGAGGAATAAAGTGAATCATTCAATATGAAAGGCTGCTGTGTGTTGCTTGTAGGTGCTGTTCTGCTGTGGCTTTGTCAAAATAGAGCAAAATGAGAAAATAGTTACAATATTAAACTCACTCAAATTTTCCTTCTTGTTATATTGATTATACTACAGTTCAATAAAGATTTTCAATGGAGCTGATATTCGGGGAACACACTCTTCCTGATGTGATATTGCTTAATTGTATGTCATTTTCTAATCTCAGTGTAACACAAAATGTGATAAATCTTACAAAACCATCAACCTTATCAATTACATACTGTGCATGAAAGAAAACGCTGCAAATAGCTGTTTACAAAAAACAATACATGACAAAAAAAAAAGCTAAATATTGCCCACATGAGCAATATACAGCAAACTAAACAATTGTGACTGGGATGTATTACTCACTCATATTATCCTCTCCTAACAGTAACCATAAGACTTATTATTAGTCAGGTATGGGCGAGCAAGACACATATAACGGTGACTTCACGAGGCCGGTGCATATTGTGGCTGCTCCCTTTCGCGATGTGGCCATATAGGCGAATAAATACAGGTGAATATAACCACGACGGCTCATTTAACGTTAACAGATCGTCAGGCAGGCGTACAGCAGTGACAGACAGACACATATAACAGTGTCCTGTACGGAAATATGTTTCCCAGCTGACAGTAATCCATTTTCACCTGTACAAGTGAACAGAACACTGAGCATCGGCAGCTAATGAGGCGCACTGGAGTGACGTCACCGCCCCTCTTCGACTGATTGGCTGAGGAGGAGCTGTCAATCGAGAACTAGTGGACCAATGAAGACGCTTGAGCCCGAGCTGATTTACATGAAACTCTAACCGCAACATTTGGGAAAGCAAGCGCAGAACATGGAAACAAGCACGAAGGGAAAAACAGCATAAGCATACAAAAAATAAAAATATGAGCAGAAAATTTATGAGAGCAGAAGAAACTGAGAAATATAACCAAGGAAAACATGATTTTGTGCGAAAGTCAGATAATTTTGCATTAATATTTAAATTTTGTGCAATATGATTTTAAATGTGTTTAAAGTTTTGATACATGCTTATTAGTTTTAAAAATGCGTTATTCATTTTTTTATTTACACTTATTATTTTTCGATTCGTGACCATTGCTTGCTATTCTGAAAACTTTGCTTTCATTTTTAAATCTTGTGCAATATATTTTTACTTGCGTTTTTAAATTTTGTTTTTATGCTTGTTATTTTTTTATCCATGACTGCAATACTTTTGGCGGGAAAATGATCCCATACACCACAAGTAAGCCAGGTAGGTCAACCATGAGTAGAAAACAGGTTCTTACTGCTGAAGATGTATTATTAATCTTATTTTGTGACAAATAGCTGGATGACGAGGGAGAAGATGAAATATCCAGAATTTATTGTCAGTGAGGTGTAGCTAGTAGTAACCAACAACTTACATTCTAATGGCATGTCCCTAGTGAAAAATAGATATGCTCAAATGTATTTGAAATACATTTATTTCGTGCTATATTTACATATTTATGTACTTAATTAAAATACCCTGCAATTGTACTTTTAGTACACTAAACTGGTATACTTAAAGTCTGCTAAATCGGAACAATTTTTAATTTTGCGCTTAATGCACTTTAATTGTGCGGAAGTAGTGCTGAAGTCCAAATAAAAATATACTGACCTATATTTGATTGTGCTAAAGTGGAACTAGTGCAAATATACTTCAGGTAGACTTTAAATATATTGCATTTAAAGACCGATATTATTGAAAGATCATACAATCCTCATCAATAGTGACATTAAAACACATTTCAGGCTTAATATTGAGAAATGTGCATAATGCACAAGTATTACTCCAAATAAAGTTTAATTATAATTTTTATATCAGTAAGTCTTGAGCAATATGTCAGTAAATTATATTAATAGAGTTGAACTATACTTAGTATGAAATAAATGTATTTTGAATTTGAATGACTTTTATTTTACTATAGGTGTTATCATATAATAGGTGTTATCATATAGGCACTCAGTTACTGCTTAGCCACAAGAGAGAGAATGTAGAGGGACAGACAGACAGAGACAACGGAGATGACTGAGGAAAGGATACACGTAAAACGTTATACAGATGTCCACCAAGGATCACTGCTGTGAAAAAGAAATACTTATTTACGCTGCACAAATGGCAGTCTCTAGTGAAAAATAAATATACTTAATTTATATTTAAATATATATTTATTTCATGATAAGTATACTAAAAATAGATTAACATGTCTATACTAACTGAAAATACATTCTAAATGTAATTATTTCATGCTTTCATCAAGCACAAACTTAGTGCACTACAAAATAAAATACTATACTTTTTACAGTATATATGAGAATGAGAAGAGAATGAGCTTTATTGGCCAGGTATGTTTACACATACGAGGAATTTGTTATAGTGACAGAAGCTCCACAGTGCAACAGAATGACAGCAACGGGACAAGACACAAATAATAAAGAATAATATACAAATAGGCAATGTACAAAATAGCAAAAACACAATATATAATATAGACAATTATGTGTGTACGGGTCTGATATGTGCAAAATTTAAATGAAAAAAAAAAAGTATGTGTGATGAATAAATAATGTAAATAGTGTTTGTGTGTTCCACGTTTAATGTCAAGTGTTCATGAGATGGATTGCTTGAGGGAAGAAACTGTTTCTGTGTCTGGTCGTTCTGGTGCGCAGTGCTCTGTAGCGTCGACCAGACGGCAGCAGTTCAAAGAGGGAGTGTGCTGGATGTGAGGGGTCCAGAGTGATTTTGCCAGCCCTTTTGCTCACTCTGGATGAGTACAGTTCTTGGAGAGTGGGGAGGGTTGTACCAATGATTTGCTCAGCAGTCCGGACTACCCTCTGTAGTCTTCCGAGGTCAGATTTGGTAGCTGAGCTGAACCAGACAGTTATTGATGTGCAGAGGACGGATTCAATGATGGCAGAGTAGAACTGTTTCAGCAGCTCCTGTGGCAGGTAGAACTTCCTCAGCTGGCGAAGGAAGTACAACCTCTGCTGGGCCTTTCTCACAATGGACTCAATGTGATTGTCCCACTTCAGGTCCTGAGAATATATATATACTGTATATATATATATATATATATTAGTGCTGTCAAATGATTAATCGCAATGAATCGCATCCAAAATAAAAGTTTTTGTTTACATAATATATGTGTGTGTACTGTGTATATTTATTATGTATATATAAATACACACACAACATATTTTTCTTAAATATATACATGCATGTGTGTGTATTTATATATACATAATAAATATACACAGTACACACACATATATTATGTAAACAAAAACTCTCTCTCTCTATATATATATATATATATATGTTCATGTACACCGGCTAGGTTCATAATTCCATCTACAACATGTTTGAAACTTGAAAAGTGATTTTCACACATACATACCCATATAAACTAACTGGACGACACATTTGAAAGAGGACACCATTTCATAACCCCAATGACATGTCTATGCTCACTCAGCCAAACAACTAGTGTCGATAAGGGATGAATGAAGCAACTCATCTTATGACCCTGTAGCTTTATGAAGGCCATATAATGGATAGTTTGCATTGTATGTTGTCATAGCATTTAAGTAAACAAGGCCACTGTATGAGTTCTCACCTAAGACTATGGCAAGAGACAATGTCGCATTCTTGATATTTGCTTGTTCCTTCACCCCTTAAATGTACAATACAATACACTGCATTTGAGTTCTACTTGTTGAGTATAAAAATAGTATAGATAAAAAGAAATGTTTTGAGTTGCAAATAATTATAATAATAATTCATAATGATGCAGTACTTTGTATAGTTATGAACTTTACCTTTTCAATAATTTAACCGCACTTCAAATAGTGCTTTTCACAATTTTGCATGGTTGCAAAGCAGGTTCACATATTGTACATATGTGACCCTGGACCAAAAAAACAGTCTTAAGTAGCACAGGTATATCTGTAATAGCCAAAATACATTGTATGGGTCAAAATTTTCGATTTTTCTTTTATTCCAAAAATCATTAGGATATTAAGTAAAGATTATGTTCCATGAAGATATTTAGTAAATTTCTTACCGTGAATATATATAAACCTAATTTTGATTAGTAATATGCATTGCTAAAGACTTCATTTGGACAACTTTAAAGGTGATTTTTTTTGCACCCTCTGATTCCAGATTTTCAAATAGTTGTATCTTGGCCAAATATTATCCTATCATAACAAACGATGCATTCCATCAATGGAAACCTTATTTGTCCAGCTTTCAGATGATTTATAAATCTCAATTTAAAAAAATTGACCCTTATGACTGGTTTTGTTGTCCAGGCCAGGGTCACATATAGAAAGTAGTTACAAACAGTGGCGGACTGGCCATCTGGACCACCGGGACTTTTCCGGTGGGCCGCTGTACAATGTGGGTCGGCCTATTGCGTAAATATATATAAAAAATGAATTGTAGTAAAGGTATATCCTTCCATCGGCCCAGACAAATGGCCCGCGCGGCCCACTTGATTAAAAAAATTCTAATTAATTTAGCGTGCTCCGGCTCAGTGCAGCAGTCAAAAGCGCTCGTCAGTGTCAAAATGTTTGAAATATCCAATCAAAGTGTAGAAGGCGGGATTTACTGTTCACAGATGCTGAGATGCGCGAGACTTGAATGCGAGCTGAGGTAAGATGTAAGCAGCTAAATATGACAAGACAATTCAGGAATATTTTCCAACTGTTTACAATAATAATAAAAAAAAAGTTAAACGACAGACGTTAATTTTCAAGAACGCAAACTACTTCTGGCCTTTTCAAATTTATCAGATTTTAATGCCATTTATGTTATTCGTCACAATGTAGCCTAAATAACATAGGAGTTTTCAGCAGTCATGAGATAAGAGTTAATGTATATCTCTATAGGCATTCTTACATGATTTCACGTGTCTAAGAAAATGTTTAAAAATCTATAAAAATCATTCTCAATTCTCAATTCTCAATTTCCAAACAAAGTTTGGAAATGCCCTAGAAAAGTGGGGGTTTGGACGATATCAGCATAAATCCTTATCATTTTTTGGTGCAAATACATTAAAGTAACTTGTCATTATCATTGAAGACCAGCAATAATAATTTTCATTTTGATTACATAATAATGGCAATATATACATGTCAAAGTCAGACATGCCCATTTGCCAGCTGTGATGCCTGGTTACTGGTTTAAACATGGCCCAGGTTTTTAATAGATGTTTGGGTCAGCACACCTTAATAGCTTCAACAATTGATTGCCAATTAAGTTTAGAATACAATGAACCAATTAGAACACAATTTATGTCAGATAGTTTACAAATATTAATCTTAAAATTTAAGTTTTTTCTATGTATAAACTGTTTATGTACTGTAATAAAATATGTTTTTGTAGTTTGTGTTTTTCCCTTATCCGTGCAAAATTATCACAAATTAAAAAGGATTCATGCCAATATTGTCCAAAACCCCACTTTTCTAGGGCGTTTCCAAACTTTTGGAGGGCAGTGTCGGTATTTAACTTTAGTGATATTAAACCATCCCTCGTAAAAATTATTCAAAATGATTTACTATTTGCCATATACACCAGGAAAGACAAATTATAATGTAAAGAATTATGCCATTCATTTATGGTGTCGTGTGGTGCTATGTGTTGTTTGGTGGGCCGCTCTGTGCCAAAAAGTCCGGGGCTACTTTTTGGCCCCAGTCCGCCCCTGGTTACAAAAGTAAAAATATGTAAACAACATATAGTCATGGATTTGAAATGGTGAAAAAAATCAGAATCAGAATGAGCTTTATTGGCCAGGTATGTTTACACATACGAGGAATTTGTTATAGTGACAGAAGCTCCACAGTGCAACAGAATGACAGCAACAGGACAGGACACAGATAATAAAGAATAATATACAAATAGGCAATGTACAAAATAGCAAAAACACAATATATAATATAGACAATTATGTGTGTACGGGTCTGATATGTGCAAAATTGAAATGAAAAAATAAGTGTGTGTGATGAATAAATAATGTAAATAGTGTTTGTGTGTTCCACGTTTAATGTCAAGTGTTCATGAGATGGATAGCTTGAGGGAAGAAACTGTTTCTGTGTCTGGTCGTTCTGGTGCTCAGAGCTCTGTAGCGTCGACCAGACGGCAGCAGTTCAAAGAGGGAGTGTGCTGGATGTGAGGGGTCCAGAGTGATTTTGCCAGCCCTTTTGCTCACTCTGGATAAGTACAGTTCTTGGAGAGTGGGGAGGGTTGTACCAATGATTTGCTCAGCAGTCCGGACTACCCTCCGTAGTCTTCTGAGGTCAGATTTGGTAGCAGAGCTGAACCAGACAGTTATTGACGTGCAGAGGACAGATTCAATGATGGCAGAGTAGAACTGTATCAGCAGCTCCTGTGGCAGGTTGAACTTCCTCAGCTGACGAAGGAAGTACAACCTCTGCTGGGCCTTTCTCACAATGGACTCAATGCGATTGTCCCACTTCAGACTCATCACCATCCTGGATGAGGCCGATCAGTGTGGTGTCGTCTGCAAACTTCAGTAGCTTGACAGATGGGTCTTTAGATGTGCAGTCGTTGGTGTAGAGCAGGGGCCGCCAGTTGCCCATCCCTGCTCTACACCAACGACAACGACTGCGTGTCTTTTAGTATGGCCCGCTGGATTATATTAGACTCGGATGATCAAATTTAAAACATTTGAAAAGTAAATCACGTAAAGATTGCTTTCAGTTTATGATGTTAATACTGTCTGCAAGTGAACGACGTCTTGTGGTGCCATCCCAAAGAGGTACCAAATCACTCTCACGGACCTTTTCCTGGACTGTGCCCAGCTGGTGGAATGACCTCCCGATCTCAATTCGAACAGCTGAGTCTTTAGCCATTTTCAAAAAACATCTAAAGACACATCTTTTTTGCCAGCACCTGACTAACTAATACTAACACTTACCTATTCTATTTAATAAAAAAAAAAAAAAAAAAAAAAAAAACCTCCCTAGCTACGTGTACTGTGCTAGACTAACTGAGACTTGTCATGGCACTTGTATACTGTTGCTCTCTCGATGGTCTGATTGCTTCTATTGTTCTCCTCATTTGTACGTCGCTTTGGATAAAAGCGTCTGCTAAATGATTAAATGTAAATGTAAATGTAGATGTCTCCAACGAGGAGAGGCTACGTGTACTGTGCTGGAGTTTTCAACTGTTGCTCTCTCGATCACCTATTAATAAAAAGCAGCGCAGTAGCTCACCTATTAATAACAGCGCACGTGCACTCTAACATAAACATTTACTAACATTAGCAAATAAAAACTGGTCATGAAAACAGTATTTTCCAGTCAAGATCGTAAACAGATTATATTTTTAGCAAGTTCAAGGGCATACCCATATATTTGGATTGTTTTGAAATCTGTATTGTTATTTAAATCGCCATCACACCACTGCTCACAAACAACGGGGACGCCAGAGTTGCACTTGCATCAAATTTCAAAGGTAAAATGCATAGTAAACAAAACCTTTTTGCAAAATGCATGACAGAAATGTTTGCACTGAACTGTGGTTCCTTAGGGGGTTCCTGTTAAGTGTTTCCGCGGGTTTAATTGTTTAAATTTAAGGCCATGACAACTCAAATGGTACGAAAAGTCTTAATTTTAAGAGGTCTTAAATTTGGGGACGGAAAGACAAGAATTGCTATGTAGATTAATATGTCGATTAAACTTCAAAAGGCTGTGATTTCATTTCACTGAAAGCTGCAGTTTCAAAGTCAGGCGCTGGGGCTTTGTGTACTGGTGTTATCGGGGAAACCGCTATATTCTGCAGTTCTGAATGTGAAAGTAAACCTGCTGGCAGAGAACGAATTTGCTTTTTCAATAAGCCCATCTGCTATTTTTGCTACATATTTTTAAATGTGAACCAGTGGATCGGCAAGAAGCTAATGCATTATAAAAATATAAACAATTAAAGAGACCAAGATATATGCAATTTAATATAATAATTGATTGATAATAATTGTTAAAATTAATATAATAATTCATACTTGACTCTTTCCTTTTGTTAAAAATTGTTTAAAGACTGAAATGTTAAGTTTAGGTCTTAAAAAGGTCTAAAGGTCTTAAATTTGATTTTAAAAAGTAAATTTGGAGTATTTTTTTAAAATAAGCCCTTTTTAACTGTCCTCTTAGGTTGTTTTGAGAATATTCTGTAGGCCACTAATAAAAAGTAAGACCTCTGTACATACAGACAATACAATTAAGATGTTTACATTGGCTTGTTGGGGTAATATTGCTGTCAACTGACAACAAAGTTTCGCTTCTGAATTAGTATAGCTGCACAAGTTTTATAGTTAATAATATCTTTAAAAACAAATTACATTAATTATACTTTGATTTCCTTCAATAAAAAGGAGATTGAGTAAGACGATGTAAAAGGTGTGTAGACGTGGATTAGTAATCTGGCCCCTTGGTATAAATTAGAAAAAATTCTGGCCCTCGTCACTATCAAAGTTGCCCATCCCTGGTGTAGAGGGAGAAGAGCAGTGGGGAGAGAACGCAGCCCTGAGGAGCTCCAGTGCTGATCGCACGGGTGCTGATGAGAATTTCCCCAGCCTCACTAGCTGCTGCCTGTCTATCAGGAATCTGGTGATCCACTGACAGATGGAGGTGGGGACGGAGAGCTGTGTCAATTTATTCTGAAGGGTGTCCGGGATGATGGTGTTAAAAGCGGAGCTGAAGTCTACAAACAGGATCCTCACATAAGTCCCTGGTCTGTCCATATGTTGCAGGATGTAGTGCAGTCCCATGTTGACTGCATCGTCCACAGACTGTTTGCTCTGTAGGCAAACTGCGGGGTCCAGTAAGGTCCAGTGATGTCCTTCAGATAAGCAAAAACCCAGTCTTTCAAATGATTTCATGGCACAGACGTTAGAGCCACAGGTCTATAGTCATTAAGTCAGTAATTTTGGGTTCTTGGGAGGGGATGATGGTGGAGGTTTTTGAAGCATGAGGGGGACTTCGCACAGCTCCAGTGATCTGTGACGATCTGTGTGAAGATGGGGCCAGCTGGTCACAAGGTTTTAGGCAGGCTGGTGACACACCGTCTGGGCCTGGTGCTTTTTTTTGTTCTTTTTTGAAGACCTGCGACGTCATCTCTCTATATCTGCAGTGCAAGGTTTGTGGGACGTTGAGAGTGGGGTTGTTTTCAAATCTGCAATAGAAGTTATTCAGATCGTCTGCCAGTTGTTGATTCTCCAATCTGGGGGATGGTGTCTTGTAACTGGTGATGTATTTCATGCCTTTCCACACTGAAGCAGAATCACTGGAAGATAATTTGTTCCTTAGCTTGCCAGAATAATTCCTCTTTGCCACTCTGATCTCCTTTTCCAGTGTGTATTTGGCCTGTTTATACAGGACTTTATCCCCCTTTCTGTAAGCATATTCTTTGGCCTGACGGAGCTGTCTGAGTTTTGCAGTGAACCATGGTTTGTCGTTGTTGTAGGTTAAATGAGTCCTGGTAGGAATACACATATCTTCACAGAAACTGATATAAGATGTTACAGTCTCTGTGAGCTCATCGAGATCGTTTGCAGCAGCTTCAAAAACAGTCCAATCTGTAAGGTCGAAACAGACTTTTAAATCTTGCTCTGCTTCATTAGTCCATCTTTTAACAGTCCTTGATACAGGTTTAGCTGATTTCAGTTTCTGCCTGTAGGTCGGTATAAGATGAACCAAACAGTGATCAGAGAGACCTAAAGCTGCCGGTGGGACAGAGTGATATGCATCCTTTATCGCTGTGTAACAGTGATCCAATATATTACTGTGTCTGGTGGGATATGTGATGTGCTGTCTGTATTTTGGCAGTTCACAGGAGAGATGTGCTTTATTAAAGGAAAAGGAAATCCAGGCTCATTTTCCAGCTAGTTTTCCAAGTCCCCAAGAGTTTGAGTTTTACCGTTTTTGAATCCATTCATTGCAGCCGATCTCCGGTCTGGCGGTTAGCACTTTTAGTTAGCTTAGCATAGTTCATTGAATCTAATTAGACCATTAGCATCGCGCTCAAAAATGACCAAGAGTTTTTTCGATTTTTTCTGACACTTCTATAGTACACGATGTACTACAGACCGAGTTACATGTGTACTAAATGACCGAAAATATCGAAAGTTGTGATTTTCTAGGCTGAATGGCTAAATCCGAATAATGAACTATGCTAGCTAAACTATCTACTCTCATCGGCGTAAAAAATCAAAACGACGTTTGCTTACCATCTTGCAGCAGGTGCAGTGAAATGAGCAGCCTGAAAGTAGTGTTCCTTTAAAGTCCAGAGTACCTATGATTAAATTTTGTTCCGTATCTGTGATCAGATCAGTGAGTTTCTGTAAAGCTGAGCTCACGTGCGCTTGCAGAGGAAAGTAGACACTCACGAGAATGAACGAGCAAATCTCCCTCGGCGAATAGAACGGCTTGCAGTTAATGAAGAGCGTTTCTATATCTGAACAGCACATCTTCTTTAACACAGTTACATCTGTACACCACCTCTCATTGATGTAAATGCACGTCCTGCCGCCGCGTGATTTCCCCGCTGATTCTGCGTCGCGATCTGCTCTGATCAGCTGGAAGTTAGGAAGATGTAGCACGCTGTCCGGTATGGTGTCATTCAGCCAGGTTTTTGAGAGACACAGAGCAGCAGAGTTTGAAAAATCCTTATTTGTCCGGGAGAGCAGAAGAAGTTTGTCCGTTTTGTTGGGTAGAGAGCGGAGATTCGTTAGATGGATGCTAGGCAACGGCGTTCTTAATCTGCGCTGACGAAGCTTCACGAGCATGCTGGCTCGCTTCCCCCGTCTGCGCGTCCTGAAGCGTTTGACCAGAGCTACGGCTCCGTCAACTACAATGTCCAGCAAAACGTCCGAATAATCAAAATCCGGTAAAATATTTTGTGGTGTGTTCTGCCGAATGTTCAGCAGTTCATCCCTGGTAAAACTGATCGTGTTTGAGAAACAAAAAACAGGAAAAAATAACAAAAACAGTACAAACACTGAAGAGCAAAGCACTGTAGCTGCCATCTGCGGTGCCATCTTAGATCGATCTAGATGTTAGATCTTATTATTTCTTATTAGAAATTCAAGGTTTATTACTTTAATATATTCCCAATACACTCCAATGCACCTGTACCAACACACTTTTTTTTCCATTTCCATTCCAATGGTTCTTTAATGTCCAGTACGGACAACGACAACGTTGCACTTGGAAATGTGGACTGCAGCCCTTTGGGCTGTCAAAATATTATGAAATATTAAATGAATTATTAAAATGATCCTGACCAGCCCTCAAAACTACACAAAAAGTTAAAATGACAAATAAATTCAGAGATGTTAACTATGCATGAAAAGTAGCCTAACAAAATGTATTAAAATAATTTAAATTCATACGTCACATATAAATCCGCAGCGTACTGAGATACCGTCAAACCGCCAAAACATTTCATTGCATTTTACATGAACATTCATGCAGTGCATTGAGAGTTGAAGCGTGCCGAGACAATGGGCAGAGATGTTACAGATGGGTTTGTTCCTCCCGCATATACTGTAACACAAGCAGTACGTTCACATTCTTCCACCGACTAATGGAACTGTCTATGTTTTAGTGCATGAACAAGAATAAAACTAATGTTATGCCGGTTTATCCAATTGTTTACTGCAGCGTCAATGACAGATCATGTCAGGTAAATGTGAAGCAAAACATTCTGCAGATGATATTTAATGTTGTGTCCACTGACTTCAACAGCTTCAAGTTTAACGCACTTTCGTGTTCTATACAGTTTCACGTTTATTTCCATGCACCGCTTACTGTGCCTAAATTAAGACTTTTCTGCGATTCGCAGTCTTTAAGTCCATAATTTGTGCTGTCATTGATGAAGAAAAAACTGTTTACTTAGTATTTGTAACAGTATAGAAAGACTACAAAGTAACCACAGTTTATCACAGTTCATGTCTGCTTTGGTGGCGCATCTGGTAAAGCGAGTGCACGTGTGTGGCAGCAACCTGGGTTCGAATCCAGTCCGCAGTGTTTCTTTCAGCTAATGTTCAAATGTCTGTGTTCAATGTTCCACTGATGTTCTCTGGATAATTGAGTTGACTGGTATGCTGAGGGTGTTGGTAAAAGGCAATTTATTAAGCTGTGCCATTATTTATAAAGGTTAATTTATTGCATTAGAAGCACACAATAATTGTGCCATTAGCACACTTCAAGTTTACTTGGAATGCCATTGCAATGCATTTTAAAGTCACTAAAAGTAAGGGATAGTATGACCTCAGTTTGTTATTAGTATCATATTAATGTATGTTCAACGCTCTTACAGTGTAATTGAATTGCAATTGTAATGTCACCAAAATAGATTTGAAGTTTTTGCTGAATGAATTCTGCATTTCAAAAATTAAATAAGAGTGGATATTTAAAGTGTACTTAAGTGTACTTGGAATAGTTCCACTTTAGCACAAACAAGTATATTTAATACCTCTTTAGTTGAACTTCAGCACTGCTTTTGCACAACTAAAATGCATTTAGTACAAAATTAGTTGTTCCAATTTAGCAGACTTTAAGTATACCAATTTATAGTGTGCCACAAATATACAGGTGCATCTCAATAAATTAGAATGTCGTGGAAAAGTTCATTTATTTCAGTAATTCAACTCAAATTGTGAAATTCGTGTATTAAATAAATTCAATGCACACAGACTGAAGTAGTTTAAGTCTTTGGTTCTTTTAATTGTGATGATTTAGGCTCACATTTAACAAAAACCCACCAATTCTCAACAATCTCAAATTAGAATACTTCATAAGACCAATAAAAAAAAAAAAAAACATTTTTAGTGAATTGTTGGCCTTCTGGAAAGTATGTTCATTTACTGTATATGTACTCAATACTTGGTAGGGGCTCCTTTTGCTTTAATTACTGCCTCAATTCGGCGTGGCATGGAGGTGATCAGTTTGTGGCACTGCTGAGGTGGTATGGAAGCCCAGGTTTCTTTGACAGTGGCCTTCAGCTCATCTGCATTTTTTGGTCTCTTGTTTCTCATTTTCCTCTTGACAATACCCCATAAATTCTGTATGGGGTTCAGGTCTGGTGAGTTTGCTGGCCAGTCAAGCACACCAACGCCATGGTCATTTAACCAACTTTTGGTGCTTTTGGCAGTGTGGGCAGGTGCCAAATCCTGCTGGAAAATGAATTCAGCATCTTTAAAAAGCTGGTCAGCAAAAGGAAGCATGAAGTGCTTCAAAATTTCTTGGTAAACGGGTGCAGTGACGTTGGTTTTCAAAAAACACAATGGACCAACACCAGCAGATGACATTGCACCCCAAATCATCACAGACTGTGGAAACTTAACACTGGACTTCATGCAACTTGGGCTATGAGCTTCTCCACCCTTCCTCCAGACTCTAGGACCTTGGTTTCCAAATGAAATACAAAACTTGCTCTCATCTGAAAAGAGGACTTTGGACCACTGGGCAACAGTCCAGTTCTTCTTCTCCTTAGCCCAGGTAAGACGCCTCTGACGTTGTCTGTGGTTTAGGAGTAACTTAACAAGAGGAATACGACAACTGTAGCCAAATTCCTTGACACATCGGTGTGTGGTGGCTCTTGATGCCTTGACCCCAGCCTCAGTCCATTCCTTGTGAAGTTCACCCAAATTCTTGAATCGATTTGCTTGACAATCCTCATAAGGCTGCGTTATCTCGGTTGGTTGTGCATCTTTTTGTTCCACACTTTTTCCTTCCACTCATCTTTCTGTTAACATGCTTGGATACAGCACTCTGTGAACAGCCAGCTTCTTTGGCAATGAATGTTTGTGGCTTACCCTCCTTGTGAAGGGTGTCAATGATTGTCTTCTGGACAACTGTCAGATCAGCAGTCTTCCCCATGATGTGTGTAGCCTAGTGAACCAAACTGAGAGACCATTTGAAGGCTCAGGAAACCTTTGCAGGTGTTTTGAGTTGATTAGCTGATTGGCATGTCACCATATTCTAATTGGTTGAGATAGTGAATTGGTGGGTTTTTGTTAAATTTGAGCCTAAATCATCACAATTTAAAGAACCAAAGACTTAAACTACTTCAGTCGGTGTGCATTGAATTTATTTAATACACGAGTTTCACAATTTGAGTTGAATTACTGAAATAAATGAACTTTTCCACGACATTCTAATTTATTGAGATGCACCTTTATTTAGTTATACTAAAGTACATATGAATAAATTGTACTTCAGTATATCTTTAGTTAGACTTCAGCTCTACTTTCTTACAATTAAAGTGCATTAAGTAATAAAATAAGTTGTTCCAATTTAGCAGACTTTAAGTATACCAGTTTAGTGATATGTAAATAATATGTAAATTGTAGTATAGCATGAAATAAATCTATTTCAAATATATTTTTGTATGTTTATTTTTCACTAGGGAAGGCATCTGTAAAGGCTTTTCAATCAACCATTTGACCAAATTGTTAAGTGGCTGAGATTACTATTTTAGTCAAATTAATCACATTCAATTATCTAATTTGATGTAAGGGCTTTTTATGTGATATTTAATTTTAATTACAATGGATTGTTATTTATTTTAAACTCATTAATGTAATGTTTTGTTCATATTGTCAGCAGATACGGCCATGTTTTTATACACAAGATTGAATAAAACTTTGGTGCCAAAAAGGCACAATTGACTTTAAAAAAAATAAAAACTAAAGGAATTCGTTTTTTTCTGAATAAATGTTGAAATAGTGTTCAATAAGTATACTGTTATCCATGTGTGTACACATTTTTTTTATATAAAAGATTGAAATCAGTACACAAAATCAGATCAAACTATGTAAAGTTGGTGAAATGTCACTTATGCCCTTCTGGTTCTCACCCCTTGATTTTATTTATTTATTTATTTATTTGTTTGTTTGTTTGTTTATTTTTGCTATTTTGGTTATCCTATTTTTTATGTAAAAAAAATAAATAAATGTTTAAACGTGATGGGGGTCTGTCCTGTCAGATGAGACCTGACCCCCCTTCAAACACTTCAAAACAAGAGGAAGGGCAGCTGGAAAATTATGAGATCCCACCCTTTTATTGCACAAATGGAGCAAGAACACAATGTAAGTGACTGTAATGCACTGGCATGGTTCGGTGCAGTGATAAACTTACCCACTTTAACTCGATGCTATTGGCTATGTACAAAAAATCTACGAAGTTTGCTGAAATATCGACAACATAAAAAAAAAACACGGAAATAAGAGCACGCATAAGAGCATGCAGTTAATCTGTCGAGATGAAATGTGCGTTCTTTTTTAATTCAATGGTTTTTTTTACAAAAGGTTTATGTATAAAGTAATTTAGGCTATGATATGATCTGAGAAGTTTGGTTTAACTCAATAACATCCCTGCTGAAAAACAATAGACACCCTCACAAAATGTGTAATGGTTTTACTGGATATAATAGGACTTGCATTGGTTTTAATGGAAACTGTAATGAACCTTGTGGGTTTATACTAGGGGTGGGAATCTTTGGTCACCTCACGATCTGATCCGATTCCGATTCTGGGAGTCATGATCCGATTCCAGAACGATTCTTGATCTACTTTTTTCCCCCCTTATTAATTAATTAGTTTACCGACTTGAGAATCTTAAAATCCTTACATTTACATGCAATAAGTACATTTACATATACAATAAGTAATTAAGTACTTTTTAAAATAATTACAAATTGATTTGTTTTTAAACAGTTATATGTTAAGAATTTTAAACTAATATAACTTAAAAACATACAAGCAAGTAGCAAATAATAAAGAGGAGCATAGAAACATATAAACAACAAACAAAGAGTGCTTTCAGTATTTAAGATTATCTGCACGTTTTCCATTCAAGAACTGGGAGTGATTTTTCTTCATCTGTAGGGGAGAGTGGGGACGGTTGCAACACTTTTTGCATTTTCCTTTAGTTTTTCAGAGACTGTTTGCATTAGAAAGCCATAATTTTAATACAATAAAGCCACATCAGTTGGCTACTCACCCACATTGCTGTAACACGTGCACATATGATTATAAACATACAATTCATACTTGAATAGACAAAGTCAAATGTTGCAACTGTCCCCACAACAGGGCATTCGTTAAAATTAAATTAAAACCATTCTTAAATATCATTTTGCAGTTTCTTTATTTTATTTGTGCATAGACACGGTCTTTAATAAGTTAAATTGGCTGTATAAAAACAAAGAATAGTAAATGGAAGAAAAAAAATTCAAGTAACAACCTTGTCTTGGTTAATTATTACAATACATTTGAACTTCAAAATACTAATTTAATCAGAATCACGACACTAAAATGTAATAATAACCTACTGCTGTTAACATATGTGAAAGGTTACTGAACTAAGGTCAGTTGCATGAACATAGTCACTAACTTAAGACTGTCTTAAGAACTAGTTTGATCAACTAGCAGCTAACCAAGTGTATCAATGTTGTGGTAAGGGACAGCATGGTGCAACTGTCCCTACACTTGACAGCCTGATGAAACTTGGTATAATAGCTTGACTCAAAATCTTTGACACATGCTAGCTATGCCTATTATAAGCTAAGAAAACACAGATATAAATCATATGTTTTTACAATGCTTCATGCAAACAACTTAGTATGACAAAAAATCTGATTATTAAAAAAATACTTTTTTACCATGAAAATAATTTTTTTGTAAAAGGAATGGTCACATGTGCCTGATTTCATCCAGGAAGGATGGGGGGCTGATTTAGCATGTGCAGTATGAATATCATCACTGTAGCTCATTCCTGATTGAAGAAATAAACCATGTTGAACCGTCCCCACTCTCCCCTACTGTTGTTTTTTACTATGACATCATTGACAGCGAGAGATCTATTAAGCTGCATTCACGCACGGATCTCTTTTGAAATATAAGAAGTAATGAGGGTTGTCCTGTCCGTTTAATCCCTTAAGACATAACTGGCTGTGTTTACATTAATTTTGCATCATTTTGAGACGCAAGTACATTAAACCAGCGCACAGCAGCATGTGCGAGCAGTCTACACAAACAAAGCGCACGTCAGCATTTGAAATTGAAAGCAGCCTTCTGTTAGTGAGGTTCATATTTTAAATATATAAGTCCACTGCACTCCAAACCACATAAATTATGACTTTGTAGAGCTTTTGTAAGGTAAATATCGACGGATGAGACCACACACTTCAAGTGTAACATCAAACAAAGCGCGCGTCTCTCACAGCGCATCCTGTGCAATGAAGCCCGTGAATGTCCTTGTGATTCAATTCAACCTTTCCTAACTTTGAAATATTATTTTACAGATGCTTCGAGTGGTGTTTGTGTGTGAGGAATTGGAAGCAAGACGAATACGTGTGTTTTTAAAGCAAATTCAGTGTCATCGCACATCTGGTTAGAAACTACGCTCAGAATCGATCCAGAATCGTTGGAGAGAGAATCGCGATGCATCGATGCATCATTTTTTTTCCCCACCCCTACTAACCATTAGGCCATGACTTCCCCTGTAGATGTTAATAAAACACAATCTAATAGGTAGAAAAAATTATTTATTGATGGTTTCTGGCTGTAGCTGTATCCCTTAGCCACAACCACGAAATAACACATAATTACTGTATTTGCATTACTGTAAGGGTAGGTTTACGTTTGTGGTAGGCGTGGACGTTAATAAACCATAATTTGGCGTAACATGAGATATGCAGCAAAAAATAATAGACAAAAAATGGATAATAGAAAGCGCAAAGGCAGCGCTGAAAAGGCCATAATAAAAAAAAGAAAGCTCTAAAAAATACAATGAATAACCTGTAGAGAACAGTGCATCATTACAGACTTATATCACTGAGGTAATTATTGTTTCTAATCAGTCATGTAAAGTGGGCCGCTGGAATTGAAACTAGCTGAAAATGAGTTTTTTTTTTCTTCCCTTTTCAAATTATCATCAAAATTATCACATCATAAAGGGCATGTGATATTTAATAATTAAATGGATTGTTATTTACTGTATTGTTATAATCAAAAATGTTGAAAATCATTCTGACCGAGTATCGGGTAGGGTTTTAATGCTAAAAAATGAACCAACCTGTTTCTGCTCTATGGCTGGGAAACCGGGAATACCTTTGTTTTGTTTTGTTTTGTTTTTCTAAGATTAAGATTATGCTTTTATTTGTCAGCCATACAATATTGGTTTCAAATTATTGGTTTCTTGATAGAATTGTTAGTATTATATTGTTACCATATAATGTAGAAGAATGCAGATGTAATGAAAAAAATATATCTCTGCTTTTATTATAACCCATACAGTGTATGCTAAGTGAAATATACTTACACACCTTCTTCAGTATTTTTGCAGTAGGCAACGGAAGTTTGTACATGTGTTGCAGCGCTTTCAAGAAAAAAGGATAGAAAGTTGGGGGCCTTCGGTGCCCCAGTAGAGCTTTAGCTAGCAACGCCCCTGACCCTGCCCGTACTTTGTCTAGCTCTGGTAATTTGCTTGTAGTACCCAAATTCCGGCTACCTAGTGTGGGTGGTAGGGCTTTCTGCGTTTCTGCTGCCAAGTTCTGGAATAAACTACCACAAGGTCTCTGTGTTATCTCCTTACTCCAGACGTTTAAAACTGCCCTCAAAACTCACTTATTTACAATGTTTTCTTAATTGATTGCTTGTCTTAATTTTCTGCTTTATGTTTGTTTTACAACTTATCTGTATATTGCATCTCTATGTCTGCTGCTTGGTTGTTCATGTTGTATACTATTTGTGTACACTTGTTTTTTTTCTTGTTTTTTTCTGTTCTTGTTTCTATTTACCTTATGTAAAGTGTCCTTGGGTATTTGAAAGGCCTTATATAAATAAAACATATTATTATTACATTTAGCAGACGCTTTTACCCAAAGCGACTTACATTGCATTCAAGTTACAGTTTTACATTTTATTAGCTCTTGCTTTCCCTGGAAATCAAACCCATGATTTTGGTGTTGCTAGCGTCATGCTCTACTATTTGAGCTACAGGAAAGCTGAAGTTACTTCACAACCATTAAAAAAGTGTGCTCTACATAGTATATATATGGGTAGTATATATGAAATATTGACATATCCACCATTGTTTTACTGTCACATGACCTACCTACATCAGTTGCTTCACTTCACTGCCATTCATAAATCCTCTATAGTAAAGTGTCCATCGAATACACACAGAAGTTGTAGGTCATCCAGGTACTTTTCACCTACTGTACTTTGAATACTATGAATTCGGATTGCATACTATTTTTCACATACTATATGTAGGCTAGTAAGGAAGTATGCGATTACGGATGCAGGTTTACTCTCCCAATTCATTCTTATGCAAAGCATGCTTGGAACTAAAAATGCACTGCTCAGTTTTAGTCAATTCAATAAAAATTACGGAGTGTCTATTTACACTGTGCAAATAGCCCGTCTTGTTGGCAAAGGCTATTTACACTAATTCCACCCACTAACGTGTGATTTGGGTTAGTCAACTCTAAAAAGAGATGCTAATCTAGCATCAGTTTCAGTGGTGCAGGTGGTAAGACGCATGCTTTTCGATGCGATCGTTTGTCAAAGTTTGAATAGGATCTAGTTTGACATCGAGTTTGAGCCCGCCTTTTGCCAAACTTTTTTTTCTCCCTTTTCAAATCTCAAATTGCATCAGAAAGGCATTTATTTTAAATAAATGAAGGAAATAATCAAAAAAGTTGAAAATAAAAGTATCGGGTAGGGTTAGGGTAGGTGTAGGGAGGGCTTTATTGTCCCAATAAGGTGGCACGCATTTAATAATTTGAATTAAAACTATAATTTGCACTCAATACGTTACTATTGCGTACTGTTTTATAATATACTACAATACTGAGGTGCAGATAATTGCCACTATTTGCCATAAGTATTATAAATAGAAGAAAATCTTGCTATTTTAACAGTGTAAATAGAATCCATTGCTATTTGCACTTAGTGTAAATAGCCCCTGCCTAAAAATGATTCATACACTCCCAACACACAAGGCTTAAGTAAACCTTCACACGTGTAAGTGGATTGAATGTAATGAAATTAAATTGTGATCAAATGTTCAATTGTGTTGCTTTAATAGAAAAAAAAACAATTTGTGTTCTTTCTTTCTTTAGGGAAATGCGATGTGAAATATGAACAACTAGAGAGTGAATCAGAAGCAAAGCCTTCTAAGAAGAAGATCTGTGCATTGAAGATCTTTTATTTTTTTTGCTTTTTTTTTTCATTTTCCTTTATTGTCTTCATTTATGTACAAGATTTCTCTAAAGCACATTATGCCAAACCTAAAGACTCTGACCTGCCAACTCATTCTTCCTTCCTTCATTTACCAATCCTCCAAACACCACACATCTCCACATCCGCCAGCCCTCCGTCTGCAGAGGCGTGTAGTGTTCAAGTGAAGGATGGGCCTGTGATTAAAGTCGGCCACATTAACACATACGTGATCGGCTCTTACATGGAGCATCGTTTTGGTGAGAAACAGATAAAGACGATTGCCATTGTTCTTCGACATGAGCAGGCGACGTTCAGCTGTGTGATTTGCTGCGATGGGACGACCGTGACGTTATCAGCTCAATACTCAATTCATGACGACCACTTTAACTTTGAATATGGCACCGCGACCATCACATGCTCTATCAAAAGCACATGTTTGACACCGACGCATGTTGCAATCACAGCCAGTGGCGCCTCAGGGAGCATAACGTCCTTCCAACCTGTTAGAAACAGAGACATTCCAACAACCTTCCCGTATGAGTTCACAATCTGCATCTCTGTCATGTATGACTACAAGAGTGTGCTGAATCTAGTCCAGTCCATGGAGATGTTCAGACTGCTTGGCGCTCAAAGGGTGGTGATATATAAAACCAACTGTGATTCAGACATACAGAAGGTTCTGGACTATTATGAGAAAAAAGGTTTTTTGGAGATCATTCCGTGGACGATTAAAAAGCACATTAATGTGTCTCGTGGCGGCTGGAATATAAATAAGTCGCCAGGTCAGCTGCAGTACTTTGGGCAAATCCCTGCACTTAACGATGTGTTTATCGTTACATGTACCAAAGTCGCTATGTGCTCTACATGAATTGGATGAACTCATTCTGCCTCTCAAAGTGAAAACCTGGATGGAGATGTTGCCTGAGCTTGAGATCAAGTACGGTTCTGATGTGGGCTTTGAGTTTGAGAATAACCTGTTCCCGCTCACTGCAAAGGCTCATGCGGATTATGAGCAAGACAAATGGAAAGACATAGAGGGAGTGAATATTTTCAAGTATATCGATCGAGTACCTAATCTCCCTAATACTTTCAACAATTACAAGATTATAGTGAATCCTCGGCTGGTTTTGAAGGCAACAGTCCATGGCTTGCTGGCCAGTGTGAACGGAAGGTCCACTCTCTGGGTGAATAATGCCATCGCTCGCATGTACCACTTTAAAAACTTTACATACCCACCCAACACAAAGCTTGTAAAAGATGATCATCTCTGGGACTATGCCAATGATCTAATACCAGCTGTTTCTAAAGTTCTACAGGACTGTGGACTCATTGAAGCCTAGACTGTAAAGATTCATAGCGTTTCTATGCTCAAATGATTGTAATGAAGGACTGTGTGTCACTGGTCTCAGGGCTTTAGGGTGTATAATAATACATTAAAGTAATATGAAAACAAATACACAACAGTTTGCAATATCAAGCAGCATAACAGGCTATTTTGCTCAGCTAATATAACTAAGCAGACACTGGAACAGTGGAAGCCGTGCACATTACGTTTATAAATGGTGGTGCCCACTTTTGTAATAATAGATAGAACTGTGCTTCATGGAAGTGGGTGGAGATAAAGAACACTGCTTTTGACATGTTTTGCTTGTTAGACTCTCTGAATGGTGTAATTGTCTGTACTGCATCGTGGGTAATGTAGTTTTCCACCACTGATTCTTCTGTAAAAAGAGTATTTTAAAAAGAAGTTGAAATAATGCAGACTGATGGTTTCAAAAGAAGCAAATACCATCGATTAACAACCTCAAATTTCACAGCAGGTATGTCTATAAATGTCTATAAATGTTTATAAGTTACCATTAAAAACCTGTTTTACTATGGAGAAAATGAATGACGTTTTTCATTCCACAATTAGGAAAAGTTCAATAACTCAGTATGAAATATATAGAGGTTAAGCACAAATTGTTTTTGCATGTGTGATATTTTTCTTTAACATTCCCTTTTTCTGCATTGCTTCATGACATTGAATGTGTATAACATTCATATACACTGAATGGTTTGCATAATGCCGTGAAGACCAACAAACCACCTTTGGCTGTTTTAAGTTAGCACTGAGTAGATTTCAAACTGACACTTTTAAAATAATAATAATAAATGTCCCTACAGATAGATTGAGAGGCCTTTATAGAGCACTAAGGTGTCATTTTTCATACTTTGTCATGACTTTCATGTACACTTCTGTCTATCGATGGAAATTAAACTAAAAACAATATTTTAGGGTTTAAGTCAAGACAGTCCAAAGGATAGCGAGTCGGACTTGTAAGGGAAAAACTCAGGTGGCAGGGAGTTTGTGTGGGAGGGAATAACCAGCGCTAATACCACGACTGAGGTGTCCTTGAGCAAGGCACCGAACCCCCAACTGCTCCCGGGCGCTGCTGTAACATGCTGCCCACTGGACAGGATGGGTTAAATGCAGAGAATTTCACTACTGTTATATACTCTCTATGCAAATAAAAAAAAATAATCTTAATCTCTAATCTTAACACCAAAGGTGTATAGGAAAAACAACTGAAAGTGTCCATTAGGACTGTTTTGCAGTACAATCTGAAATCTTATTTAAATATGCAAATTGGGCTTTACTTATTACCTACAGTATATTTGCTATGCACTAATGTGCAAACATGTCCAGTGCAGAAATCTGAACATTGGATAAAGCCAGGTTCAAAATTCTAAATTTGATTTTGTTGACATATTAAAGGTTTTTGCAGAGGGGATATAGGATTTTTAGCACGTTTTATAACTCTAAAACTGTCAACAGCCCAAAAAAAAATGTCCACCATGTTGTTGGGAATAAAATATAGAACTGGAAACTGCTTACCTCAGGCTCGTATCCCTTCCTCTTTCACAGATTTTTTTCCAGCACATATAAAAACTCTTACTGCCAAAGTGTGATTCATCATGCTCTTTTTGTTTACAGTGCATGCTGATGACATGTTATTCTTCTATAGTAACGGTGGTGCCCCTGGTTTCCTACCTTACCAGAGAATTATTTGAATTGTTTATTTATTTATTTTAAGTTCGGCACCAGACAAGGTTAAACCCCTGACAATTTAATTAGATTCCGGATAGCTCAGTAAAAACCATTCATCAATTAAACTAAATTAGTCCAAAAACATAATCAAACAAAATGAAGAAACGGTAATGAATTGAATTGTCCTTGTGATCGGCTTGCTTCCACTCACAAACAGTTTCTGGCAATTTTGAGCACATCTCAACAGAACATCAAACACTTACATGAGCAGATGCCAAGTGCATCAAACAAATGCACAAAACAAAAACATAAAAAAAAACAAATAATATAAAGGGAAAGGACTATGTAGATGTGAGTGCATGCATGTATGTGTGTGTGTGTGAACTGCAAACAGGCATTTTATGAATGGCGTGTGTGTTAATGCGTAAAGTGATTGCGTTGAACTTGTACTCCGTGCCGCTGGTCTTCGTTCAGGTAAGTACCAGGAGCTTCTTTTGCAGCATAGACCAGAACAAATCACTGTGGCACCATCCATCCGAAAGCACAGACCCGTGCCGGCAGCCGAACCAGAGAAACAGCGATTCACTGTAGATTCCAGGCCCACACTGACACACCGTCAGCTCCAGGTAACTATAATCCACTCTTGATGTCACTGCTACTTTTCTCCACTTTCACCCTCCATTCCTAAATGGACTCACTCTTGCACAGTAGCTCAACGACTCACTTAAAGCACGCAGGTTCACTGGTTGCACAGTAGCACGCTGTCTCTCACATATCTTTCTCACTCATTTCCGAGCTCACGTCACCAAAGATTGTGCCCACTCTGTAATTCAATGTTCCCAGCTGTTAAATGATGCGATAAGGCCCTTTCCACTTCGGGGCTAACTTAGCGCTAAATTTACGTTGGGCATTGGACTGTGAAAATTTCGAACCCAGACTCTGTCTTTCTCATGGAAGAATAAATTTAGTTTTCATCACATTTTCTGTGCTTTCTTGCAGTTTTCCTTTGCTTTCCTTTGAAGTTCCGACAAGTGATAAAAAATGTCATAGGAAGGACCAGAAGGTGTGAGATTTAAAACATGTAACAATTTATCCAACAGGCTGTGAATCTGTGGATTAATTTGGGTTGTGCCGCAGGAGGACAGCCAGAACGGCTTTTACTGTATATCCTTAATTGGAATGCTTTCCTTTTTTGTGAGCTAGTTTTTAGCCACTAAACCTCTTACGGTTTTAGATCTACACTGTAATGATCTGCCAGACTTTGGAGGTGCTCTTTACAAAGAAATCTATCAGATCCAGGATTACAGGTCTGGACACCTCTCAATATTTGGCCATTAAGAGATGAAAAACGTTGCTCCATCTCAGACACCATTCTGTCAAGGCAAGGTAGAAACAGGTTTATTTTCAGCTTCTCTGGATCACTGAAGTTACTCAGTGCTCCACAACTAAAGTCCATTACATAAACCTACATGCACTTCTGCTTCTGCCTTTGTCTAGTAACAGTGTATGGGTCTGGGATTTGATTTACTGTGCAAATGGTCCTGACAGTATCATCTGTGTGCATCTGCTTAAGAGTGTCACACACGGCTCTTTTGTACTCAGCAGCCTTAGCAAGGTCTATTGTTTCACTTTGCAGATATTTGTGCAGGTTCTCAGTTACAGACAGAAAAGTCTTGAACATTATCAATAGGTATACTATGGAGAATCTGCTGAGTTTGGCATGGAGTCCTACTGCCATGGAGTTGTTGATACCAGAGAGACACTCTCTGAATCCCATCCCTCCCCGATACTGCAGGCAGATTTTGTCTAAGATATCCAGGCATTTATTTCAGGGCTGATGCTTGACAGCAGCTGGTCTTGAATGGTGTGGTGCCAAAATCTGCACAAGGAGGTTCGGATGTCTGTAACCCCATCTTATTTCACCTGTGTCACATCTTTTCGCGGCTGAATTGCCACCATTGAGAGTGGTTTCACAAGCAGTGACCGCAACCCTCCAGCGGACAGTGAAACGCCTGCAATGAGTTTTCCTTGCACACTCATTTTTAGCTCCTACAGCTCAAAAAAATATCCCTGGCCTTCTGAAACCCCATGTATGGCCTCCAAAACACCCCCCCCACCTTACCTCATCAAAGACAGTGTGTGACATAACAACTGTAGTAACACACTCTCCTCTATGCTAGAGCTGATGTGCGTAGCACCACTACAAATCATCTTATACTGTTCCCCAGCACATACAATGTTTCTCTCTGCCTCTGTGATTCGCTAGTTTGTTAGTTAATCTTTATCTGTTGTTTGTACAGTCAACATCTAGTACGTGTAGCCCGTATTATGTAGCACTCATAACCCACATGCGGAATGCAATAAAGCTCATCATATGATTGATGCTTTACGCTTGCTTGACTTTTGAAATCTGCTCGGATCTGTAATACCATGATGGTTTACATTAGCTCATTTTAACAGCTCAAAAAGTTCTCTTGTATAGGTGTGACAGCTGAGCTGATGTATTCTGCCCTGGATCAAAATCTGGTTTGTACTTTTGCGCCATTGATTGTCACGCACTTAAGCAAGATGCAAGCACTCCTTTTTATTGTTGTCATTGCACTACACTAACTTCTGCAACAGCGAATTTAGCGAATTATTTCCTTGTAAATTAACGGTCAAATACTGGCAGCAGGGTTTCCAGGTCCATTACTGTATTCTGAATTACGGCTTTTCTGTAATCCGGTAAAATGCTGGCAGCATGGTTTCCACAGTGTACCGTCATTTCATTACTGTATTCTGAATTACAGCTTTTTTGTAATTTAATGGTAAAATTCTGGCAGCAGGGTTTCCAGCAGTGTTCTGTAATTTTACAGTTTCATTACTGTATTCTAGATTGTTGTTTTTTCTTTAATAAAACGGTAGAACTGGCGATTTTGTCAATCATTAACTTTATTCTAAATATCTGTACTTGAACAAATTTACAAACTGGAATTGTAATTTCATTTATACAAAAAAGTGGCAGCAAATACACAGAAAAGAGAAGACCAAGAGGATATTTCTTCTAGCACAGCATTTATTTAAGTGCCCAAGCAATAATTTTTGAAATGCTTTCTCAAAAAAACAATCAAAATGGAAGAATCAATTTGCAGCCCAATGGAAGAATCAGTCTTTGTGTATGTTAGAGAAAGATGAGATGAAGAGAAGAAAAATTAACCATAGCATTACAAAACAGACAATGTGCAAAAAGAACCCTGCAGAAGTCTGTAGACATATTTAAACTGATTTAAGTTGACTATATAACAACAAAACAAGCTGGCATTTAAGGTGTATCTGTGTGCTATGAGTATGACATAGCATGGGCATGGGCATGGAGTGTACGTTCCCCTAAAAACAGCTTTCAGAAATGGCAAACAACTTCTGAACAACAATCTTATTTGGTGTAATACAAAGTCAAAACCTGGCAGGGATTTGCAGAACAGTCCAAGAATGTTTCAGAAACATAAACTAAAACAGTCACCAACTCTGATGCAAGTGTAGCCAGGGACGGGTATAGTCTGAAACAAACATTCTGAAAAAAATCCTTTGTTAGTTAAAATAACATCAGAGAATGTCAAAAGAACATGACAACAAGAAACATATAATACTACACAAACAAAAAAAATGGTTATGAAGAAATTAGATTCACTTAAAAGGAGAGAGAAAATAGGGGTTGACACTGTTTGAGCTTGTTGAAGAAGGGGAGGGGAGGAGAGGGAGACGTTTCACACTTTTTTTAGAATGTTATGGCTAGATGTTGAGCAACCTCATTCACATGCCTCCACTTGTTCCAAACCTGAGTTTCTTTCTTCTGTTGAACACAAAAGAAGATAGAATTTTTCATATTGGGGTGAACTATCCCATTCAGTATAAAGCCTCTCACGCGAGTCTAGACATATCTGGTCATTTTTTTTTCTATTGTTAAACAATCTGTAATTTGTTGGTTAAAAGCAAAGTCTTGTTAACACGTTTCTAACAACAGGAAGTAAACGTTATCATGTCAGTATTTGGATACAGTGCACAATGAGCCAGTGAGTGTAAAATTAGGACTATATGGGAGTTCTTGGTACAGTTATCACATTCAGGCAAGTATAAATCTATACATATATTTGCATGCTATAATGTTGCTATTGTTATTTTTACCTATTCTTCAATTGCAAAACATAAAATAGTGGTTGTGTGTTTTACATCATTGTTGTAGTATAAGAAATTGTGTCTGTTCATTTATAGGGTGACCTTACTCCTAGGACGAGCCAAAGATGGTGGACATTTGAGGTCTGGGAGAAGGATAGATTGATGTTATTAAGTAACTTTTGTTAATGTAAAAAAAAACTGTTTAAATGTATTTTAGTTGTGTGATATAGACAAAATAATTAATTTATTTATAAAACATTAATTAACAATCCTTATACAATTATAGGGAGTAATATAAACTGATAAAACCAAGTAAGTGGAAATCTTATATGGTGATTTATAAAATCTACTAACTTGTAACTAATAACATTTACTAAATAATGTCATAAAAGTAAGGTTCCTGTTGATAAAATAATAAATTAATTTACTTGATTACTTTAAATAAATTTAACTTCTAAATTAAATATAATCTGGTAAATTAGGGCCCTATAATCTCCACAATGTGGAAAACACGGACGGAATCATGGAATCCAGTCATGACAACGGAATTAGTCAAATAATGCGGATTGTCATGGAATTTGACAAATTTTGGATGAAAACATTAAAAATAGTGTTGTACACCTAATGTAATCGCGATGTGGATTAGTTTAGGTGAATATTAAACTGCAAAAAGACTATTTAAGGTGACATATCATGAAAATCTGACTTTTCCAGTTTTAAGTGCTATAATCAGGTCCCCAGTGCATCTACCAACCAAGGAAACATGAAAAGATGAACCCAGTAACTTTGTTTTAGTAAGCTTTTTTCTGCAAGCCTCTGAAAAAAAAGAGCGCGTCTGATTTCGCTCCATTGGTGACGTGGCAAAGGGATCTCATTATAATATTACCGCCCCTTAATCTGTAAATTTCCACCCACTGCGCCTCATTTTGATTTGCCATGTGACAGCGGTGTAGCAGTTCTAATGCCATGGTAAGTTTGAGCAAAACATGCTAACTGTTGTGTGTTTGTCTGCACAGACGAGCACAGAACACTGTTTAGAGTCCCAGCCTCAGAGGAGACAACAGAGCAGTGCATTTATTGATTTATTTACTGTATGCTGCTGCCACACAGATCTAAAATAATCATGCCATTTATTTCCCAGCTGTTTACCTTCACAGACATACCTGACATTTTTGTAACTCGTGTGTGTTTTTAATGTAAAGTTGTGTGTGAATGAGAACTTCGTTTACTCACATGCTGTGACAGCCGCTTTCTGTCTGTGTGCTTCGGATGTGTGCACTCAGAAAACCGTATATCAGAAGTTTAAACTAATATGGTTTAAAACGCATGATTTCAGCGCGATAAACATGATAATCAGAACCAAAACATGTTGAGTTGAAATGGAGCAACTCTATTCTGGAAAGGGGGCGGGATAAGCAGCTCATTTGGATTTAAAGAAACAGGCACAAAAATCAGAGCGTTTCTGCTTCCACTCAAAATAGGCTTTTTCAAAGTGATATAATAAATGATCTGTGGGGTATTTTGAGCTGAAACTTCACAGACACATTCTGGGGACACCAGAGACTTATATTACATATTGTAAAAAGGGGCATAATATGTCTCCTTTAAATATGATTACTGCATGTTTTGTGTTTCTCTGTGTGAATGAATGGCGCAGACACGCGGTTTTGTTTACTACAAACATACTGAAGCACACGTGACTTGTGGTGTTTTCAGCACCTGTTTTCTCACCATATGAGGACAAGAATACATGAACTTCATATAAGAGCTTCTTTGAAAGCCGCTTTACCAGTATTTTACCATTTAATTTGTGAACAACTATCGTCATTTCATGTACACACAACAAAGTGGGGTGACCGGTCTGGCAAGTGATTAGAGGAGGGAGAGGTAACGGAGCATTCGAGCAACATTAGTGGACCAACTTAACTGATTAACAGCTTGAATCAGTTGCTTTTATAGTGTAAAAAAAAATCATGGTTAGTTTTTGTGTAATTACTGAACAACAGGGGGTTGTAATGAGCGCGGACTGCATCCTCTTTAGAGTAGTTCTCAGTGCTGACGACGACTTGCATTTATATATATTATATCTACAAAACAGTTTCTTTGCTGTATTACTTTATTTTATGCAAAGCGAACTACAGGGACGCGATGTCATCAGGCTCTACAGTGCGACCATTTCAGTCGTATTTGCGACTGAAAACTACTGCGTGCGACTATGAAAAAATATTTAGGAGCACCAGAGCGAGTTTTGTGAGATCGCAATGAACTAAGATGAGTGACAGCTTTTAATGATTATTAAGGGAGTTTGCAACAACAGTTCATTAATCAAGAAGTTAATATTAAGTGACTTATATTGTCTGACTACAACACTATTGCCTTTTTTTTACTCTATTTCATCAACGAAAATCGTTTCAAACAAAGTCCTAGCTGAGCATCTCCATTCAAACACAGCAGTGTTCGTTTATGAATTAACGATTCGTTTTTAAACAAATCTAGTGAGTCAATGATTCAATTACCCTTTCATAAAGACAGTCACGTACTTCATTCCTGAATGAATCAGCCGTTCGAAAGAATCAATGAAATGAATGATTCAGTGATAAAATCAGTGACATACCGCCTCCTACTGGCAGTTTTAGTTACATTTTTAAAGTATCTTTTCTGTTATTTAAATCATTTAATATTTCTACATTCAAAATTGTATATTTAAAATATTAACCTCAACATGAATGTATGAATTGAATTGCACTCATGCAACCTCTGAGAGCCTCATTAAACATCTGCAAATACACCTACAAACCACTTGTGTTCTTCTGTGCCACCTCTGTAGTACAAATGTATTTCTTAAATACTGATTTAATTTGATTGATTGATCTTATTCTACTTCTTGTTCTACTTATTTTTATTCTGTTGTTTTAATTAGAAATGATAAAAAGCTTATTACAAGTAATATATATTTTTTGAATTTGACATAAAAGATGACATACTTTTAATAAAGTTAGAAAAATGCCATTACAAAGGTAAAAACTAAATTCCCTGTAAATCACTTTAAGGAGTCAAATATCACCTCGTAATGGGAAGGTACATTTTTTTATCAGAATTTTTGATTATTGATTTGAAGGTGCTCCTAAATTTTTGACCGTGCACTTAAATTTTTTAAATTAGGAGCAGAAGCGCTCCTAAAAAGAAAAGAAAGCATAGAGCCCTGGATGTCAGTCACCTAAACGAGTCGCAGCAGTCTTTTTCGACTGATTACTTTTAAATGTAATTTTTTTTTTACTTCTAAAATGCTTATTAAACAAGTTTAAATGTAAGAAATATTGTATTCGTGTTTAAACAGTGAAATATGTTGTATTGAGAACTGTATTTAATGAAATGTATGTGCAACTTCATAGAATTGAAATCCATGAGATTTTTTAGTAGAGGCAACCTTTGGATTGACTGTAGCAGATTTCTTATTCACCAGCTTCCCCATCTTCTTGGAGACTACCTTGCCCTCTGCAGGTCTTTGAGCCTCTTTCTGGTTTATTACAATGAAGCGTCTAAGGACAGTTGCATTAGAATGACCAAAGTATACATAACCATTTCTCAAAATTCTGATTGATTAATTTGGTTTAGAATTTAGATTAATTTGGTAACACTTTATAATAAGTATACAGTAACAACGCACTTATAAATCAGTTGCAAACTATCTATATAGATGCTGTCTCCTTGATTGGATTTATTGTGGATCTACACGCCTTTCTCCTATTTTCTCCCAGTGTCTGGTATGAAAACCACATTTAACAGTGTTTCAGACGAGGAACTTAAATGCGGTTTTATTCACATACCAGACACTGGAAGAACACAAGGAAAACACAGGAGAAAGGCTATGAGTTAACTAGTTTGCAAATCATTTACTACTTTATTAATGTATATTTATTATAAAGTGTTACCATAGATTCTAAGAGAGTGGAAAAAACATGAGCAACAGGAAAACACTTACCTTTGAATAAATTCTAACGTGCAACAAGCCTCCTCTTTGTTCGGTCGCCGTCCAGGTAAGACTGTGCTTTTATTTACTTTTTTACTTTTTTTTAATTTCTCTTTCTGCACACATAACGTCGGCACTGATCACCTACGACGATAAAGTACACTCTTGGACATTGGAAACTGCTTCACTAACCTGGTTCAGGACACTTTATCACCGAATCCGAATCCATCGTGGCCTCTTGAGATTCTTCGGAACGCAGAGAACAAAGGACAATAAAAAACACAGTGGAAAAAGCGCTGGAATTCGTAACAGATTGAGGAAAAGTGCTCACAGTCCTCCTTTACCGAGCATTCTGCTCGCTAAAAAAATTCCATCCTTGGATAATAAGATGGACGATCTTAGAGCCAGGATATGTTTTCCAACGAGACATAAGGCCTGTAACATCATCTGTTTGACTGAAACATGGCTCACGCCCTCGTTCCGGACACTGCTGTAACGCCGTCTGACAACTTCTCTGTTTTACGGATGGACAGAACAGCCGAGGCCGTAGAATCCAGCCGTGGAGTTAAATCCATGACTACAAGGTGGAAGTGGTGTGACCCCAGGAATATCTCCTCTCTGTCGCGATCCTGCTCGCCTCATCTGGAACATCTATCCATTATTTGCCGCCCGTTCTATTTGCCCCGCGAGTTCTCCGCGGTCATCGCTACTGCCGTTTACATTCCACCTCAGGCAGACACTAGCTTGCAGCTTTGTCTAAACTATACGACGTGCTCAGCGGCTACACTAACAAACACCCTGACGCTGCCTTTCATTCACGGGGGATTTTAACAAAGCCAACCTCAGGCAGGTCATGCTGAACTTCCATCAGCATGTATCCTGTCCTACTAGAGGACCGAATACACTGGATCATTGCTACTCTCAGTTTAAGAAGGAGACATTTGGGCTGCCATGTCATCTGCGGAGTTGGTCCCACTGTGTTTTCTGAAGTCCACAGTCAACGCAGCCGTCTACCAGGACATTTTAGAGCACTTCATGCTTCCTTCTGCTGACAAGCTTTATGGATGAGATGCTGATTTCATTTTCCAGCAGGACTTGGCACATGCCCACACTGCCAAAGCACATGACCTGTGCATTGGCCACTGCAAACAATTGTCAAGGCAGATACCAAAAGCTTCCATACCACCTCAGGTTCAATCCATGACCATTGAGTGTTAATTAAAGCAAAAGGAGCCCCTGTGCCCTTGAAGTTGTTGAGATAGTGAATTGGTGGGTTTTTGTTAAATGTGAGTCCAAATCATCACAATTAACAGAACCAAACTCGCCTGAGCTTAAACTACTTCAGGGTGCATTGACCCCATAGAGAATCTATAAATGGGGTATTGACATTCAAGAGATGAAGATGAGAGTTACTTAACTTATCAAAAGTCAAAGTCTCAGCTTTACAATTATCAAAAGTCAATTCTGCCACATGTACCGTACATACATACAGTACATACATACAAATTGATACAGCACTAAACACTAACAGTAGAACGCACAAATACAGATAAGTACAAATCAAATATATATATAATATACAGTATATATATATATATATATATACACATATATACATATATACACATACACACATACATATATATGGGACCACTCACCTGCAATGCAGAGGGCTTTGCGGGTGAAAGGGAAAGAGACCTGGGCTTCCATACCACCTCAGTAACCTCCATGCGCCGAATAGGCAGTAATTAAAGCAAAAGGAGCCCCTACAAGTACATACAGATAATACAGTAAATTAACATACTTTCCAGAAAACAATTCACAAAGATCTTGGTCTTATGAAGTATTCTTAACCCTTTGTTGAGATAGTGAATTGCATTACAGTCTAACATCCTCAAATAACAGAACCAAAGGTTGAAACGCATATTTGAGTTGATATTTACAATATAAATCTGTGGGCAACTTATCAAAAGTCAAAGTCTTTACTGAATGCCACATGTACCGAGATAATTGAAATTGCGAACTCCCTGGTGCACTGAAAAAGATGCATATGCTATATATATATATATACACATATATACCACATACACAGGAGGAGGCATGTCGAGAATGCTCAAAGTTAAGCTTATGCACTTCCTGTCTCATGAGATGCCTTAGGATCTGATCGATTTTTGAAGGCAGCATAGATATCCTTCGCTGCCTTTGATATCCCACAATCCCTGTGCGTTCCATTCCTTGACGGTTGAGCTAAAAAAATAAAGATGGCGTCTGAAAGTTGTGTTTGGTGGTCAGTTTTGTGTGTAAATGTTATATTTTGACTAACTTTTTGCATTTTGATGTTATTTCTAGCGAGTAATCAGTGTTGTGTAGTGATAAATATTCATTTAGTTATCACCAAAACTTGTTCTATTTGTTGTAGATCATTAAACCGTTACGCTGCCTCAGAAGCCTGTCCAAAATCTGTTTTATGAGGTGCCTTCGTGCAAAAACACTGCCTTTGAAGTCATTGCCTGACAGGGCAGCGAGGCAACAAGTCAGCTGCCTAAGTTTTCGGATGCAGCCACTCCGTCTCGAATCGCGCTCGCGGAAGGCGCTCGAGAAACAGTAGGCTATCTCTTCGCGGTACGCTTTCAACACTTTTTTTTTTTTTAACAAGAGACTGTATGACATTCACGTTACAAGATTTTTGCATAGAGAGCGTGACAGCGCACCGCATTAAAATAAATGATCATTCATGTTTTCACAACAGCTGGCCAAATTCAAAGTCGAAACTAAAATGAAAACATCTTTGAGAGCAAGGGGGCCCCCTGGTGTTTCGGGGGCCCTATGCAGCCTGCGTATTCTGCGTATAGGGAGGATCGGCTCTGGCTAAATGGTTTATATTTGTATGACTTTCTAACATTTACAGATGAACAATATACCTGTGACATGTCAGTTATGCACTGAGGAAAGCACAACGTCTCAAATGCATTAAAAAGATATTCGCTGTTTGCCATGGTTTATCGATTTGATCCTTGACAAAGTCCCTTTCAAGGAAAGTCTGTTCACTCGGTGGCCATATTTGCAACACCTCTGGGCAGCTCAAACAAGACCAAGTCCTATCTAAATGATTGGGGGAATCCTGAAATCTCAAAAACTGCTAGCAGAACTTGCAATTAAATTACGTATTTCAAATCAGCAACAAAATCTGAAATGAACAGCCCCATGAATGTTGTTTCTAATGCTCAAATAGCATTTAAAAAGCTTCTTTTTCAGGCTAGCCCAGCCAATGCGCATGCGCATTCATAATGCACTTAAGACTGTGTGTGCTCATTAGCTATTCTAGCCTCAGGTTTCTATGGGAACCGGAGCTTCTGTGCAGTGACTTTAGCAATCAGCAATTGGCTCTTTCATTTAGAAGGCGGGACTATTCCGGCCATATTGCCTGTTGTAATTTCTCCCATTCATAATTATGGGTGTGAATGGTCTTTGTATTTCTATAGTCTTTATCCTTGATCATGCAAACCTTAACGGGATTATGTTTCATTAGTTCAACATCCAGCCATGCAAGGAGAAACATCTAGCTGAGGAAAGACATGATCAATAAGTCCCATTATGTCCCTTTTTCTGTCCCTTATTTTTATGTAAAACATGATTACCCCTTATTTTCCTTTTAAAGTCTGTCGGCTACACAGGTCGTGTATGGCAGTAGCATCACTTACTGATCCAGGATCATGATCGTCTAGCAATTGTTATTTCCGATTTTAGGAAAATGTAACTTGTGTGGATGCTACCCGCACTACTTGATCAACAAAAGAATTCACTACTGAAGCTTTTCGTTCAGACAACAGTGACGCTACCCACCACGCTATTGAGAAATGTGAACCTCACTTTTATTCCATTGAGTTTGAGAAGTTGATTTACATCCAGTTCCTGATAGCTTGTAGACAAGAAGTGAGAACTCAGAGAGACTCAGAGTATCATACAACTAGCTCTTGAGAATAAGCATTTATTTCATTTACAAATTATGAAAGAATAAAACTGCAATTGACCCTGAAATGTATGAGGCAAATTATAAAAAAAAAAAAAAAAAACAATGAGACATGAAAGCTGTCTAACCTTAAGACTGTATCTTTATGTATCCGTTAGCGTGACAACAAGAACATATTGCTTTACTGGTTTAAAAGAAATCAACACGCATACACAACAGACATCACACAGAGCCCGTTTCATTGGTTGCGGCCACAAAACAGTCACATACATGTTTCTTCAAGACATAGCATCTAGACAACGACCTTTGTTTGCAAGCATAAACAGTTTTTACATTAAAAAAATACAATTACACTGTATATAAAACAAAAGCCGACGAAAAACTCTTAGAAATGTCCCAAACCAAAGACATACAAAAAGACGGCTCGGGCAATTACAGTTCAGATCATTCGTAATGTGCTGTGAAGCTGCACAATGTGTCCATTGGTTTATTACGTGTGTGCAAATAGGCTTCGTGCTGCGGTACAAACGGCTGATCCTCTAGTCACCTGCGGCTCTTATCTGACCAGATGGAAGGTCAGCCAGTACATGAAGATGGGCTGCGCTGCAGCGATGGCCATCGTCAGTACATTCGCAGCTGGTTTTTGGCTCCTCGCACTAAACCGACCCCCTGCGGCCGCTTCAGACAGGATCTTTAAACGCAGCAGTGTCCGAATCTGTCACCAAAACACAGAGAAGAACCGTCACATCTGAACACTAGAGATCAGACTCAAACTGAAATCTGCTGCACTATTTAGTTACTATAAAATTAATTATACAGTTGTTTGAAATATAACTGTTTCCTATGTGAAATATATTGTATAATGTAATTTATTCCTGTATCAAGGTACATTTTCAGCATAATTACTCCAGTCTTCATGTCACATGAAACACGTTTGTGCTGCCGAATATTTTGTGGGAACTGTGATACATTTTATTTTTCAGGATTCTTGATAAATAGAAAGAACAGCAAAAAGAACAGCATGTATTTGAAATAAAAATCTTCTGTAACATTATAAATGCCTTTACTGTCACTTTTGATAAAATGTAATGCAACCCTGTAAAAAAGTTAATATAAAATATAAAATATAATATTAACAATAAATCCGATTACAGTCCACATATAAGTGTGGTTTGGATCGGGCTAGTAAAAACTTTTCAATTTCCAATTTGCTAAAAACATCAGGGCCCGTATTCATGAAAAATTCGCTCCTTCAAAATTCAATTCTTAGAAATGTGGGTGTTTCCTAAAATAAAGAAAAGTAATTCAGAAAGCATCTTAACCCTTAAAAGTTGGTCTGAAATTGTTAGGAGTACGGACGAGGACTTTTAAGAGGTTTAGTGCTAGAGTTTCTTTAGCAGCGGAACATTCTAAGAAGAGGGAGAAGAAATGTGTTGCACACAATTCTTAGCAAATGACAGCGAGTGGGTAATAAGACCTACACATTAGATCGTGCAGGGATCAGACCGAATAGAGACACGCTAACATCTCCAACACCGTGCAGAAATGAACCCTTATACCAGAAATGGACGTAATCACTATCTTTGAACTGGAAAAATGCAACAGCGATGTAAGGTCTGTTACAGCACTTTCAGAACCTTATTGTGATGCTGTTCATAAGAGGTTCCTAAAAATACGTTAAGTATGACAGCATGGTGGAAATGAAAAAATAAAGAATATAATGTGTGTGTGTGTGTGTGTGTGTCGCGAGAGAGAAATACGCTTGTAATTTCAAAGTTAGAAGGCTTATATCATACCGAACCCTACTCTTAAAAGCGCTCTTTCAGACACGCTTTCCTTCTTGGACACATCCAACCAATCACAGTGCTTCAAAAGACCATAGCTAGCAACGGGGTCAGCCCCGCCTCCTCACTAAGATGGAAAAGTTTTTGTTGCTCTCAGATTGGTCCTGACAGTCACTTTTAAGGGTCTAAGACTCCTAGCTAGAAATGTTTAACCTAAATTAGGAGCTCTCTGAGAGGACTCTGTTCTTTATGAATACGGGCCCAGATGTTCAAAAAGTTAAAACAAAACTGTAAATGATTTTCTTAACTAAAAAAAAATAAATAAAAAATAAAGAATATATTGATCAGATATAAATCATTATTTTGGAAATTTCTTTACTTCCACATTTTTTTTTTAATATAAATTTAAAACATTTTATCATGTGGATTCATGAAAAATCTTAGTGCTAAGGTAAAACAGGAAAAAATGCTCCTGTAACAAAATTCTAAGTGAAAATTCTTAGAAATGTGGGCATTTCCTCTTAAAATTAAAGAAAAGATCCTAGTAAAGATCTTAAAAGTCTTTCATTCAGAAAGCATTCTTAACCTTCAAAAGACTTGCCATAAAGAGCCCCGCCTTAAGGTCCACTAAGATAAAAGTGTTAGGAGTGGTCCTGAATCAAGACGAGGACCTTAGAAATTAAGAGAGGACTTAAGAGTTTCTTTAGAATACAGTGGAGAGATGTTCAATGGAAAACGAAACATAAATGATGTTGCAACACAATATTGCATCAGACATTATTTTAATAAGACGCTACAATTAGATCGTGCATATAAATTTTTGTGAAAACATTTTAGAAACTTCAGACAACCTGGGCTAACATCTCACTTAGTGCGCAGAAATGCCATAGCTAGTAACAGAAATGCCATAGCTTAGAAATGTGGGCCCTCTTAGAAATAAAGATAATCACTACATTCAACTAACACACTGTATATGATCTTAAACCAAAATTTGCAGCAGCGAGGACTGGCTTAAGAGTTTGGGTCTCAGCACTTTCAGAACCTTATTGTGTCGCTGCATTCATTTCCTATAAAATACATTAAGTATAATATAGACGCTAAAATAAAGAATATATTCGTACATAATAGACACGCTAACATCTCTGACACCGAGGAGAAATACGATATAAACAGGAAAAAATACGCCTTTAATTTCAATATGTGAAGGAAAAATTTATAATAAACAACCTAGCAGCGATCTTTGGGTCTGTTCTTCCTGTCTTGGATTTCCTATACCATTACCATGGTAAATCAGAGAGAGAGAGTACAGTCTTTAATTTCAAAGTGAGGTTTATAATAAACCCTGTCTTTTACTCATAGCTAGCAACGGGGTCAACCCTGCCTCCTCCCTGCCTCCTCACTAAGATGAAAGTTTTTGTCTTTTCTTCGCTCAGAGTTGCTCTCAGATTGGTCCTGAATCGTTTTAAGCTAAGACTCCTAGTTAGAAATTTTTAAGCTAAATTAAGAGCTCTCTAAAAGGATTCTTAGAATCTTTAAGAATACGGGCCCTGAAGTATATAATGCATAAACAGTGATTTCCTTGAGCATTCATAGTGTGTGGTGTAAGGGTAGTTTTTTGATTATAAATTAACCAATTGCAAAAACCTGTAATTTCAGAAAACTTTCAGAACTGATGAGGGGGGGTTAAAAACAAAATATAAAAAAATAACCATAACTTCTAAATGATGATGTTTTTTGATGTAAAAATCTTGATAATATTTATAAGTGGACCTCAGTAGAACAGTACAAAATAACAAATCAGAGGCAGTTTGTGACCACTTAAATTTTATATCTTATCATAGGTATTGTTTGCTTTACTCTACTAATAAGAGTGTTCTTTAGACTGTCTAAATGCTTCATCGTATGCTCAAGTTATTTTGATGTGCTAAAGACCAACAGGATTTGTTTGTGCGCCAACTTTAAGCTCCTAAGAGTTATGTCCTGATGCAAGCTAAGTGTGTGTGTGTGTGTGCAGACAAAGGTGAGACAAGAAAAGTTGTATAGACCCTACATCCTAGCTTCTAAAAAGATTTGCATTAATACTTAGAAACGCATCTAGGGACATAGTTGGATACCTTAAATCAGGGGTCACCACACTCAGTCCTGGAGGGCCGTTGTCCTGCAGAGTTAGCTCCAACTCGCCTCAACACACCTGCCTTGAAGTTTCAAGTATACCAAGCAAGACCTGATTAGCTGCTTCAGGTGTGTTGATTAGGGTTGGAGCTAACCTCTGCAGGACACCGGCCCTCCAGGAACAAGTTTGGTGACCCCTGCCTTATGTTGAATATGCATTATGTCTGGAAGAGATCGAAGCATCCTGATTTGATTTAGGGTATAAATGCTGAGTCAATGTATTTTCTCTTTGTCACACTCTACAGCCATCTGTATGACTGTTGACATTTCTTGCAAGAAATAAAATATTCAAAAGACTTTCCTGCCTCCTGCCTTATCAAAATAGAAAATTGCCACAGCAGTGTGCAATGCACAGTCAAATCAGAGAGTAAATAAAATCAGTATGAACAGCAACCTGAAGCACATAACGCTTCACTTTTGAAATGACAGCACTGTATCTTTCAATACGCACCGTAAAAAACAAATATAGAGATGCAGCACCAGAGCAGAGAGAGGTGATATCCCATCCGCCCAAACAGAAGTCCTGCTATCACACCCCGATCATCCTGAGCAAACAAACACAGCAACAATTCACAGTGATGTTTGCTTTAAGAGAATGTACATTATATGCAATTCATTAACACACATTCAAAGTGTGTAAGGTTTTTTTTTTTCTTCAATCAGGACTCGTTTGAAAACCTTTAAACCACACAGCAGGCAATTAATAAGTTTTAGAGTAAACTAGGCTTGCGGTAATATTATTGCAGTAATAGGAGGATAATACTGTTATGAAATTATACACTGACTTAAAACAATATGAATGAAACTTAACAAAAGCTCCTCTATTAATAACAAATAGAATAGCCATAAATAATGCAGTCTTAATTCTGGTTAAATTAATCCTTTAAAAGTGTGTTAATTAGCCTAATCATTTTACTTAAATTTTCAGTTTATAATTTGAATTTTTAGTTAAAATACACAACATTACATTTAAAAGACTACCCGATAGCACCACCTAGAGTCCAAAGCACTGTCAGGACCAGTTTTGAACATTGATGCGGTGTTAAAATTATAATGTTAATTATAAAACTGAATAACTAAGGCCTTACCCAACATATTTGTATCCAGAAAAGGCCACCAGGTCGATGGTGGTGAGGTCAGTGTTAACCGTTACCAGATACAGACTGAGAAACAGCCAAAACCTCAATAATGAGCCACACCAGCGCCGAGCTGGCCTGAATGCCCAAAATCTCTGGAGAAAACCTGAAAACAAGAACAGAGAAAAGAAAATCAGCAGAAAAAATCATTAACATGCAAAAACAGAGCTTGTTTGTTCTTGTTAACGCCATGCCAGCTTCTGTGGCTATTTTCATGGTGAGAAACATTATTTTGCTAAAAAACTCTAAAACTGTATTTGGCTTAACTCTTCTAAAATCTCTACTAAAACAGTACAATGAATTAATAAAACATGCTTCATGGATAAGGGTTGTGGTGGATCTTCTCCTAGTATTAAAACGTGTGTGTTGTCCTGGAATGACCTATTCTACAGCAGGTTTAGACAAGCTGGGTCCCATCGGTTGGAAATTGATGAGCAAAAACAGAGAACAGTATGGTGAGAGCAGTCCGGACAATTGCAGGAAGTCTCAGGATGTCCTCCTTTTCCTGTGAAACTCGTGCACCATTAAAACACGGATCCCCATCCTGACACCACATCTTATAAATCAAGCTCCATGAGTAAGTAAAAAATATATATTATTTTGAAAAAATGTCATTAGATTTGATCATCTTGTACTGGAAGAATACTATACTTTTAATAGCTCATTGATGGCTGCTTAGAAATTCGAGAGGCTAAAAGACAAAGTCAAAAACATTTGCGAAAACAATTTTACAGCTTTGCTTTTACACTTTAAGAAAAAAAGAATTTAGCTTCTTTGACATTCTTGATAAAAGAAAAAAAAAAACATTTACAATATATTATTGTAATATACCACTGAATAATACGTTTATTAATTCAATTTATATTATAAATAAAACAAATATATTATTATTACGAAATATGAGTTAGTATTATTTTGGAAATGTATTCACTTTCACGTGGCAGTTTCTGGTGTGTAATGGTGTATATTTAATAAAATAATTATTATAATAAAAAGATAAAGATACATTCTTGATTATTACAAAAATGCAGTAAATGCAGTGGTATGATTCTTCAGATTCTTCAGAAGTGTGCTTAATTGTGTTGAATTTGCACTTGTAGTCTACTTCAAAACTTAAAAGTATATTTCTTCTTCCATTTCCTCTCATCCTATGCGGGACTGGATTGCATCATCTGCTGGTCGGCCATCTGTTTCCTTAATATATAATACAATTATTGATTGTATTACAAAACCTCTTTCTATTAAAACTATTTGGAATAGGGAATTATCTGATCTTAATGTATCTGTCGACTGGGAGAGAGTGTGGTCTAATCTCAGTTTAAATCTAAAAAATCTGGCTCATCGTCTTATTCACTTCAAAGTCATTCATAGAGAATACATAACTCCTTACAAAGATTTAAAATGAAACTACAGTCAAATTTGAACTGTCATATATGTAACACTGCATCATCGGGCACTTTTCTGCATATGTTTGGGAATGTCCTGTCGTCATCAGTCTATGGACACATGTAAACCTGGTTCTGTCATCATTACTGCGAATTGATTGGTCTGTTAACCCAAGTTTGTGTCTTCTTAATGATGATTCAGATCTCTGTATTAGTTCAATGCAAAAGAGATGTTGTTTGCTGTTTACAGCTGTGAAGAAGACAATAATCCAGAACTGGTTTACACCAACATGTGTAGAGAGGCATATTGGATTCGTATAGCTCCTGCATATTGTCTCATCGTGTGAATGTACACGGCGCGAGTCGGTGGGGCCAGGCCTTAACCATTGATGCTTGGCAGTGTTTTTTTTGAATATACGCGATTATATTAATGTCGAGTATGTGTCTGTTGTTTGTTTTGTTATATTTTGGATATTATGTTGTGTTGTGTGTGAAAAAATAAAAATAAAAAATTTTTGATAACACAAAAACTTAAAAGTATATTTTTAAAATCTGTACTTGCAGAAAATATATATTAATAAAATAAAAGGCAACTGAAGAGAGACAATTCCATGACTGTTTCTTTACACACTTGAGTAGACTTTTAAAAAAGTGCACTTTGTAATAATCACATTAAAGTTTTACTGTATGGTACATTTAAATCATTCTTTGAGCATTCATAGCAAGTCAAAAAGAAGGAGTGTGCATGAAGGCATTTTGGGAAGTTAAATGGTGAAACTAAAAACATATCAAAATTTAATCAGTGAGCCAAAAATCCCCGTTTTTGAAATTCTTTGTAAATGGCTCAAGGTAAATCTTTACGGCTAGAATAGTGTTGTGTGATGTGTGATGAATTTGTCCACTAACAGCAAGGCAATGGCGGGTCAGAGGTCATAAATTCTCACAGTATCATCGGTGGAGAAGCGTCCAGAGCTCTTACCGGTTCTGTGTGCCCAGAGCCAGTCCTGCTACCAGATATATGTAATGAACCCCATCACTGCGGAGTCAGAACAACACAAACACATGCATGTAATAAACACCCATGACTGTACACTTTCCCATGAATATGCAATAACAGCGTCTGCATTGTTAAACTGCATATCACTCATCAAACTTCATGAACTGAAACTTATGGTTTGGAGGTCATACCGGAATGTACAGGTCAGGGGCGTTGATATCAAACCGCGGGCGACTGGAGTGTCCTGCTGATAGCTCACACACCTCCCAGTTCTACAGAGAGCAGGACATTACACAAACATTCATCCAGACACCAATCAATGAAAGAGGAAAAGCCACCTCTGAAGTCCATAGGACTGGTGTGCTAAAATATAACATTTTGGAGCTTGACGGACCCTGGTCATAAAAAGAGTTCAAAACTTCTCCTTTTTGAGTTTTATGGCAGAAAGTAAATGAAGGGTTTGAAAAAACATGTGTAAGTGATTTTTACATGTACTATCCCTTTACATGCCTAAATCATATCCTCAACTATCAGTAAATACAGTGGCTTGATCTTGTGTGAAAAAGTAGTGCACTTAATTGTACTGAATGTGCACTTGTAGTGTACTTCAAATCTTAAAAGTATATATATATATATATATTTTAAAACTGCACTTGCAGCTGATAATATTATAATGGCATAAAATGCCACTGAAGTGAACCCGTTTCATGACTGTTTCTAACACACTTAAGTAAACTTTTAAAATGTGCACTTTGTAATAATGTCAAATTAAAATTTTATTTTAAAGTACATATTAAGTCACGTTTTTAATAATCTTTTAAAAAGTCATGCTTTAAAGAAGTACGCTTGATTTGATGTGTTGACTAACACAAGTAAAGTACTTGATTATCATATTAACTACATTACATTTACATTTAGTAATTTAGCAGATGCTTTTATCCAAAGCGACTTACAAATGATGATTAACTATAGTGTGTTATTCAATATTACATTTAAAGTTAATATATTTTAAATGTACTAAATTGTAACTTCATCATTACAAATGTGTAACTAAAATATATTGAAATGCATAACTTATGTTTCAAGAGAAATTACATTCAAGTATATTTTATAAGTATATAAAGTTTATAAGTTTACAAGTATAAATTTTAGTTTATCATAAATTCTCATCAGTAAATTCAGCAGTAACTTTAACCGTATTTCAAAACTATAGAAGTAATTAAGAAATTACATATATAAATATGTACTGAAGTCCTACTTAAGTGGGTCAAAAAAGTACTTTAAAAAAAATTAAAAGTTTAATTAAAAAGTTCAACGAATTGTATTTAAAATAAATTTAAACTATAACACATTTTAATTTAATTGCAAATAACAAGCAATTAAGTGTCCAAAAGATATTACATTCAATTCACACTCACGTTTATTCTTTTCAAGTGTTATGTCCTGTGAGTATGGTTATTTTAATGTGTTTCTACGTTCTGTGTTGTTTGTGTTTGTTGTCTCTGTTGTTTTTTTCATTGTTTGTTGCAGATCACGGACACCTGCTGATGATTTCCGGGCTGCTGAAGAGCGTCAATTATAATTGGTCCACAACTAACGAAGAGGAGCGAGAGGGGAGACGACTCGCTCGTTTGATGTCTTCCTTGGTGTCTTCATTCCCAGACCCAGTTACTGTGTAACTTGTGCGACAGTCAGACAAACAATGTAGTGAACATACTTGTAAGGAGTGGTTGTCCCTTGTTTTTTTTTATTTAAAACCTTTCCTCTGTTTTGGTGGATAAACATGGAGAAAGGTAGTGACTGTTTTTTGTGTGTGTTTTTCTTTTGTGGGCTTTTTTTTATTAGGTAAGTTAGTTTCTCTTCTTAAATTAGTTAACACATTGTTTTGTTTTGTTATTTTTGGGCTCCTATTTCCTGAGGTAACTTGGACTACACTTTTACTACTTACAATTTATTTGTTTCTTTTTTGTCTGTTAAATAAAAGATCGCTTTATTATGGCTATCATTTTTTGAGTGTGTATTGATTCTGGGTCTGGAGACGGATACATCAACGTCTCCCTCCTTCCATTCTATTGTTCATTTCTATATTATCCCTTAGACTAGTTAGAAACGCAACAAGCATATTATTTACAAAATAACAACTCTCTAATTGCAACAACTATGTAGGTCTGTAAGTGTGATCTTACATCATGCATGTAGGGAAACACCAGCAGTCCAAGCTTCTTGCCACATATACTGTGTCTACTGCAAAATAGTACTTCAGCTTAGAGATGGGGATGAACCGATCCAGCTGTGAATCAAAATTAGGAACACAAGTCTTTAATAATCCACTCTGAAATAATAACAGTTAATCAAAAACACAGAATCAACCCTGCAGCTCTGATTAATATCCACAACACACATCCACTCGCCTCTGCAGGGAAAAACAAGACGGGCCTTGTTTCAACACAGCAGTGAACATCACATGCTCTTCTACACCCACAACACACTCACAGACGTCCACACACATGACCGTTCCTACTCAAAAGCTTGACTTACGTTCTTGTCCATCATCTCTTTGCCGTGGGAGGCGCGAGGCTGCAGCCGAGGCCATGGCGAGGTTAGACATGGGTTATAGTTCCTAGGCCGAGCAAAGCCTGTCCCGGATACACATCAGGGCCTTTTCCCACACCGCTGTGCTCGTGTTTGTTCCCTCCAGCGCTAGTGTCGTCATAACAGACTGGGGTCACTGGGTCACCGGGTCCCTCGCATCCTGACGTTCGGCTCTAGAATACAAGAAATCACGTCTAAGTCAGCTATCATCCACATTACATACACCAATGACTGTAAATGCTGACAAAAGCCCATTGCAGACAGTCACAACATGTCAGGCATGTAGTTCATGCCTATTATGAAACTCATTTTGATTTATCCGCTAATCTAAAGGGGATTTTCAAATCCTCTGACATGTAGATGATCAAATTCTGATGTTTGATCTATTGAATGTATGTAAACAAGCAAATAATGCGGAGGTAGAAAGAGAAAAGAGAGCCAGAATAAATACACTGAATTTGCTTTTGTTGTTAACACACAGTTATTTTAATAACCAAACAAGCACACAACTGACCATATCATTTCCAATTGATCGTTAAATAAGTGTTTTATATAGCAAATTTATCCTCTAACTGTTAAAGTAGCTAAATCACAATGGGAATAATCACGTACGTAACTTACGCTGTCTGGACCCACTCTGGTTTGGATACTCCATCTCTCCCAAATATGTATCTTTATTTAAATAGTGAGGTTACGAAAAACATATATCAATATTTATCAACACATTTAGACGTCTAAGCGAGAAGCTGCCGGTAGTGAAACTAAAATTAGCACCGCAGAAATAGCAGGAAAACTAGAGAGGAACAGCGGTCGTGTAACAGACATCACTTCCGGGTCACCTATACGGATTCGGCTCGGGATTGGACCGTTCCGCGCTTCTTCTTCCTCTTTTTTGGCGGATCGCACCAATTTCGTGCATTACCGGCACCTACTGTGAACTCGATCTGCATCCGAAAACTTAGGCAGCTGACATGTTGCCTCGCTGCCCTGTCAGTCAGTACCGTTTCTAGGCGCCTAGAGCGCCACCAGCTGGAGGGGGCGCCAATGAGCACACTACATTTGAACAGGGTTGTGATCAAGAGTGGCACGGACACACTGAAATACGATTGCCGCCCCAACATCATTGGGCTAGAGTACTGTCATTCTGACGATGCCTGTATGCCATTGGATCAGAGCGCTGTCAATCTGGATTTCGATCAACAATGCCATTAGATCAATGGGTTCTGTCAGTGTATTGGCAAGGTAAGGCTTTTTTTGCCGTGCAAGTTCAAAGGCCAATTTAAAATATTGTTGCATAAAAAGTGCACAAAATCAGTATTTTGTTTAGGCAGTATTTGTGGCAGTCGAGAAAAGTGTGCGTTTTTGTGCCAATGCATTGTTAAGGTTCAGTGTGTCGTGTAATATTCCATATAAAACTTTTACAGCCAATTAAAACATTTGCTAATTCACAAGATCAATACATATTTTATTATCGCATCCTTGCGGAAGTGTCGACATGCTGAATCAATTAATTCGCTTCCAACAGCGTCATACACAACAGAGGGCAGAGCGTCGCGTTATTTAAAGGGGAAGTTCACACGTCAATGAGTAATAAAAGAACAAGTAGCTGCATTCTGATTACTTTTATGTCACTGATCAGGCTTTTATAGGCTATGTAGTTTGGGGTAACAAAGGGTTTTATAGTTTGACTGAAATAATAATGCAATAACTGACACAACAACAAAAACCAATTGAAAAAAAAAAAACAGATAAAGTAAAAAAGAAGCCATTGATAATATCTAAACATGTATCCAAATTCAAATGTAATAAAATTAATTTATGTGTGATGACATTTCTTAGCAACTAGGGATTGTTACATAGAGCTATACAGGCATCCAGTGGTTATAATGGTATCACAGATAATAAACTGCTAAATATTTATCTTAACAGTCAATTTACAAATAGGCCTAATGCATTCAGATTTGTGGAACTCACAATGCTCTGAACTTCCACAAATGTGTCGTTACTATGACAACCAATTTGAATGTGACGAAACCTATATACAACCTATATGCAAATATAATTTTTGTAAATGTATAAAATGTTGTTATTTGAGATTTGAGTGTTTACATAATCAGTTTTATGTTAATTGTATGTAATCTTAATAATCTTGTTTGGATGTGGGAGTTGGATGGGGGGCTAATAGGGATTTCGCCTAGGCGTCAAATGGCTAGAAACGGCTCTGCTGTCAGGCAATGACAATGAAGGCAGTGTTTTTGCACGAAGGCACCTCATAAAACAGATTTTGGACAGGCTTCTGAGGCAGCGTAACGGTTTAATGATCTACAACAAAATAGAACAAGTTTTGGTGATAACTAAATTAATATTTAATCACATACACACTGATTCTCGTAGAAATAACATCAAAGGTGCAAAAAGTTAGTCAGAATATACATTTCACACAAAATGACCACCACAAACGCAACTTTCAGATGCCATCTTTATTTTTTAGCTCAACGGTCAAGGAATGGAACGCACAGGATTGTGGGATATCAAAGGCAGCGAAGGATACATCTATGCTGCCTTCAAAAATCGATCAGATGAAGGCATCTCATGAGACAGGAAGTGAAGCTGTACTCGGATTCGGGGACATGCCTTGATGCCTTCCTACCTTGAAATGCTGCCTCCAAAAGACAGCATTTTTTCAGTTTTCGGATGCAGCCAGAGACTCTAGTCTCATGGCAAAACATTGGCTAAACGTCTGATGCATATGGCACACTTTTCTGGAACACTTCAGGAGTGTCGAAGTTGTCATTTGACTGGTGAATTAAACCAGATTTCTGGGAGACGCGAGTGTGTCGCGTTTATTTTCGGTCTGCCGGAAACAAAGATGCCGTGGCGCTAAACCCCCTCACGAAAGAAAGAAAGCCGTCGTGTTTACAAATGTAAGGACGAACGCTTATCAGGGTCAACTAAATGCTGGATTTTCAAAAGTATGTGAAATATTTAAAGTTCGCGGCATATAATCTTTATATACATCCGAGAGTTTCACACACCGGTCTGTTATTATGGCGACATTTCCACGCACCGAAACGTGACGCTGAATGAAACGAACTATGATTGGTTGTTTGACATATCGGTCAAACGGCCTCATGGGTGGGCCTTGGCCAATGAAACCTGCCATCTATTCCAGACCTTCAGCCGTCAGTCTGAAGGTCTGGCTAGCGAGACTACAGGGACTCTAATTACTACCACCCTCCCCATCCTCCTCCTCTCAATGAAAATCAATGCTACAGCCAGCGCTGCGTGTTCAGCTCCTCTGGCTTCAAAAAAAAAAAAAACAATATATATATATACACATACATACACACACACACATTTTCCTCTCTTCTATTTCCACCCGAGTACCTTCTATTTCCCCCACTTTTGACTGTATTTCATATGTCTACCTTATTTCCTGTCTCCACATTTGTTGCCGTCTTTGATTTATTTGCTTTTTATTATAGCTTTAATTTCATAATCTACTGTATGGATTTCCATTTCTATTCTAGTGGCCCTCAGAGCTTGTTTCACCAATTTGTCTGCTGCCCTTTCACCCCCACATCAGCTGGAACCTACATGAATATTACGCTCACCCTTTTCTGCTGTAACGTATATCATTTCTTGCAGAATTTCCATTAAATCCTGTCTAGTGTCTGACTGCTGTGCTTTAATGCATATAAGAGCAAACTGGAGTCTGAATTGCTATTAATCCCCTGAAATACTGATAACTTATTTGAGACCCTTACCTCAAATGGTTCAGGTCATACTTAGAAGGGAGAGGTTATTATGTGAGTATAGGAGAGCATAAGTCTAAGTGAACGTCCATGACATGCGGAGTCCCACAAGGCTCAATTTTGCACCGGTCTTGTTTAGCCTGTATATGCTCCCACTAAGTCAGATAATGAGGAAGAACCAAATTGCCTATCACAGCTATGCTGATGATACCCAGATCTACCTAGCTTTATCTCCAAATGACTATAGCCCCATTGACTCCCTCTGCCAATGCATTGATGAAATTAACAGTTGGATGTGCCAAAACTTTCTTCAGTTAAACAAGGAAAAAATGAAGTCATTGCATTTGGAAACAAAGATGAAGTTCTCAAGGTGAATGCATACCTTGACTCTAGGGGTCAAACAACTAAAATCAAGTCAGAAATCTTGGTGTGATTCTGGAGACAGACCTTAGTTTAGTAGTCATGTCAAAGCAGTAACTAAATCAGCATACTATCATCTCAAAAACATTGCAAGAATTAGATGTTTTGTTTCCAGTCAAGAATTGGAGAAACTTGTTCATGCCATTATCAGTGGATTATTGTAGTGATCTCCTCACCGGCCTTCCAAAAGACACATTAGAACAGAGCACACAAGCAAAGATGCTTGACTAGACACTCATCAGAACATTGCTGCCAGGATTCTGACTAGAAACAGAAAATCTGAGCATATCACACCAGTCCTCAGGTCCTTACACTGGCTTCCAGTTACATTAAGGATTGATTTTAAAGTACTTTTACTCGTTTATAAGTCACTCAATGGCCTAGGACCTAAATACATTGCAGATATGCTCACTGAATATAAACCTAACAGACACACTCAGATCATTAGGATCGAGTCATTTAGAAATACCAAGGGTTCACACACAAACAAGGGGAGTCCGCTTTTAGCTATTATGCCGCCCGCAGTTGGAACCAGCTTCCAGAAGAGATCAGATGTGCTAAAATATTAGCCACATTTAAATCTAGTCTCAAAACTAATATGTTTAGCTGTGCATTGTTGAATGAACACTGTGCTACGTCCGAACTGACTGCACTGTATTTTATGTATAATCATTTTCTATTTAACTGTTTTAAATTTCATTTTGAATCAATTTCTAATATAATTTTAAAATTCCTTGTTTTTATTTATTTTTAATTCTTGTTTTTATTGCTGTGAATGACTATTTCACTTTCTTTTATGTAAAGCACTTGAATTACCACTGTGTATGAAATGTGCTATATAAATAAACTTGCCTTGCCTTGTCTTACTTTCTGGAAATTTGCATTTTTTGGAATGACAACTGCTACCCCTACTTGCTCATTATCTGGATTTTTTGATGCATCCGTATACACTTGTGTTTTATGTCCATACTTTAACCAGAGGTATTCCCTTACCTGGATTTCCTCTAGTTTACTCTGGCCTTCTTTTTTCCTATGATCCAGCATTCTTAAATCAACACCGTCCGCGCTGTCGTGGAAGATTTTCTTTATTTTGCAAACATGTCTTAGAAGAGATCATTTGAAGAGATTGTAAAAATGAGCAGAATGTTGTGGTTGATGAAAAAAGTATTTACGACCCAAAGTGTAGTAATAAAGTTATAAGAAATGTTTTTTTTTCAGTCAAGAAAAATAATTAATATCTAAAGGGGATTTTATTTATTTTATTATTATTATTATTAATTCTTTAATAGATAAGATTAACTGGAAAAAAGCATGGCTCTTACCTTATAAATGTTGTGTCCCCAGCAGATAAAGAAGTACATTAAAAAAAAATTGCATAGGGTAGAGTGGGGAAAACGACCCCTTTGTTTTTCCAAAATAACCACAAGATAAAGTTAAGATACTTTTTTATTGTAACTATGGACTACATGACATTCACCATGAAGCTTACACTGGTGATGTACCGAAGAGAAAACAGATTTCACAGTAAGTGATCTAATTTTCAGCAGTAAGAAAAAAAGTTTTTTAAAGCTGTTGTTTTGTAGAAAATCACAGTTATATATGATATGAGAACAGTAGGGCCTGTAGATTGAGAGTACGTGTTATTTAATAAAAATATAATTATATTTTCAGAATGACATCATTTTTTCAATATCAGACTTGCACTCTCAAGCTGCATCCCAAATGACACACTATATATGCACTTATACACTATGGACTTATGCACTGAACCATGTAGTGTATGAATTATATAAGTTTATTTGTCATTAATAATAGGAGTCTGATAGCCCACCCCCTTCTCAATGTAATTAAAGCTGCGACAGTGAGTGCATGAAGGTTTCAACATTCCACACTTCCCCTGTGTTCCATTCGGAAAGGCTCATCCTATGCCCTAATCCCTTCAAGGGTTTACCCTCCGGAGTGAGAGCTTTGAAGCGTTGAAGGGTGTGAAGGGGCGGACTTACCATTAGGCAAAGGTAGGCGACTGCTTGGGCCCCCACCAAGGGCCCCCTAAAATGCTTTTCAACTGTTAAGCGCGGACACGCGAACGGTTGCTTTACAGTGTTTATTGCCACGACAACCGTGCCCTTGAACTGCTTCTTGCCTGCTTGTAGCAAATCATCTGAAGCTGACTGCCGCACGAGCGAGAGGTCTCTCTTTCCCAGGGCGCCATCACAGCGAGCAGTGAAAGTAGCTGTGCGTTAAAACATAGATATGTTGCATGCAAGTATAGAATCACTGCGCTATGGTCTTTATCTTATGTGTAGCCTCAGACGACGGCTGGATTATAAATCAGGATTTTTGAGCCATCTTGAAGTGGGTTATATAGTCTTAATGGGTCGCGTTTCAGTCACTATTTCATATTCATCCTGTTGTACAACAGAAACAGAAAATAAAATACGAAAACAGTTTTATTGAGAATTTAGCTGCATCAAAATCAGTATCCGAGATGCAAACAAATGTAATAATAAATAATAAATGTACATTTTGCATGTTCAGAAGAAGAGCTGCCCTGTCCTGAAATGAAAACAGGTTTGTATCAGCTCAGTACAAAGAAAGAGAAGTGATTGGTATTTCTATGTTCTTTTTTTTTTCACTAATAGACATGAACAAGTTCTTTGAAAAACATCTATGACCTTTGAAACATGACTCTTCATTCTAATGTTAACTATGGTTTCACTAATAATACACATATATTGGCATCATATTTGATTGTTTTAGAGTATTAAAAACTTGAAAAGTCAATTAATTTAAGGTACATTTAGAACGATAAAAAATTAAATTGAAATTTAACCTGATAAAGTACCTATAGAATGAAATGTGCGTCTGCAGTTTTTGGACCAATGCGACCACCCACATAAAACCCGTTTTAAATAATATAATAATTTATACTTCTGACTCATCCTTTTCGGTTTTATTCAATTGTGAGGTTTAGTTTTTTTTGTTAAAACTTGTATCTCAACGGTAAATCAATTGCTATTTCGTGTCTACAACATGAAAGAATAAAAGTGTCTGCTAAATGAATAAATGTAAATGTAAATGAAAGAATCCCATTATAACATGCAAAATGTAGAAACATTTGGACACAACTATTTTGCAGCAGCAAGCATCACGACAAAAAAGAAACCTTTGATCAGGTAAATTTGTGAAATGTATAGGCCCATTCCTACTTGGGCCCCCAATTCACTAAATCGCCCCTGGGTGTAGAGGACCAAACAACTGTTTCTTGAAGTTTATCATCCCGTGCCCACACGAGGTGCCGTCATGTGCAAAGAATCTGTCATAGCCCGAAGTGTCCAGTTGCACTAAATCCTTCATCCGAAGGGCCCTTTGAAGTGGCTAGTTTTGAGCACTTCGGTTTGGATTCAATGGTGGCCATGATTGTTTTCACTCCGAAGTGCCTTTCGGAGGGCGATATATCTTCACCGTTCATTTTTTCGGTTATTTTAAGTGCATCATTCCGCATTTGTATTTTTGAATTTTTCAGTGTGAACACACTACTCGCAGTGATTAGTGCATAAGTATGCGATTTGGGACTTCAGCACCTGCACTTCCACAAGTGACATTTGCAGTAATTTTTAATTTTATTTTATTGATTAACTTTTTTTTTTTATTGAATCTCTCAACATTTTACACAAGTAGCCAGGTGGTGAAGACAAGAAAAAAGAAACTAAATTACGAAGTCACTTGCAATCGCTACTTGCACTCTTCGCTTCCTGCGACGTCACTTGCAATCCACACAAACCGTGCGTGTTGCCAATGGAGACAAGATGCTGTGGTGGTTAAACGATTAAAACTAATTTAATATCATAACATACAGGGTCCTGCAAGTCATCTGTAAGAGAAAAAGACAAGACCCACAAATCCGTGGCCACAGAACAGCAGAATATGAACGCAATGCTCTCATTAAGCGCTTTTAAACCTCCTGTAGAAAATCATAAACGCTTAATATGGCTTAATGTGTTAAGATAGTGTTATTAAAAGATCAAATTCAATATACAGTTTATTAATATAATGTATATGTATATAGTGTTTTCCTCCCATACAGTGGTGTAATGTCACAAAGTAATAATACTTCGTTAGAGTACTTAAGTGTTTTTTGGGAGTATCTGTACTTTACTTGAGTTTTTATATTTCAGCCAACTTTTACTTTTACTCCACGACATTTCCTAATTAAAATGTATACTTTTACTCCGATACATTTCCCCGAAGCATATTCGCTACATGCTACAAAATAGTCAGATGTCAGAAGAACACGGACTGCCGGAAAGCATGTTTGAAGAATCAGTGGTCTGGTGTCTGCAAGTTAGACTCCTAAAAACACCTCATGTGCAAACAGGTGCGCACACAACCGTGGATGGTTCATTTTCCACTCAAGTCGAGTCTGGGGTGTGCGATCAGCAGTGATGGGAATAACGGCATTACAAATAAACGGCGTTACTTACGGCGTTATTGTTTTCAGTAACGAGTAATCAAACTAATTACTGTTTCCCCCGTTACAACGCCGTTACCGTTACTGACAATAAAAAACGGCGTTACTATCATTTATTATAATATTATTATCCTTTTATTTTTCAGTTCATCTGAATGGATGCGCAGTGTAGCTGTATTTGACGTACCGTAAACTCTAGTGTGAAGCGCACGGCTCGCCGTAGCTTTGTCTCTCTCACACACATACACACACACACACACACACACACACACACACACACACACCCGCAAAGAAAGATACAGAGCGAGATAGTCTTTCATAACATGCAGAATTGACGCGCTACATGTAAAAGATATTCTTTGTTGCATTTTCCTGTCAAAATAACCTTTGGAATTATTAATTATAATTATTAATTATAATTATAGGAATATTAATTATTCCTTTGGAATTCTTCAGCTTTTAAGAACTGCCGGGTTCTCTGCTAGTGGGCGGAGCTAATGCGCTAACGACAATCTCATTGGCCGGCGCTCACCTATTATCCTCCCTGTTTTGATTTCAGCGAATCAATTCGAGCGAACATACAACGTGATTAATATTCATGAACCAGCAGCTCCCTTTATCCTTAGTGTGCGTATATTGTTATTAGTGGTATATTCGTAGTAGTATTGTTATCTTATCAATTTTTTTCACACCTTTTTTTTATAGAAACACTAAATGACAAACAATATCTTAAGCACCACCATCAGTCCTAAGTTCAGTCAACAGACAAATAACTGAATTACATCATTATAAAAGTACTAAAGATCTATCATCATATAATGCTAAATTATCATAATATCATATTATAATGATTGACTAACTGATGCTAAGTGTCAGTAGATAAATAGTGTAGATTAATGTACAATGTTTTAAAATAATATTTTATTCTATTTAGTGTCCATTTCATTCATTTAACATTTAATATTGAAGTTATTTGACATTTGATTTTTTTTTTTTTAAAGTAACGCAATAGTTACTTTCCCTGGTAATTAGTTACTTTTATAATGATGTAACTCAGTTACTAACTCAGTTACTATTTGTGAGAAGTAACTAGTAACTATAACTAATTACTTTTTTAAAGTAACGTGCCCAACACTGGCGATCAGTATATCTTGTTATGATCTTGAGATATTCTATGTATCTGAATTGTTTTTGTATTTGATTTCTCTGCTCTGGGGCCCGTTTCAATAAGGAGGTTCAACCAACTCTGAGTTTAAACTTGAGCTCAGAGTTGACTTACTCTGAGATGGGAAACTCAGAGTTTTCGGTTACAGAACAGCTGAATTGTGTTAGTTTACTCAACTCTAAGTAGGTTGACTCTGAGTTTAGCGCGTGCACCACGACTATGAAAAGTCATGATCAGTGGAGCTCCGAAATTACGATTCACCATGGCAACAGCTCCCGCCAAAAAGACGTCAGCACGTGTACTTCCATCAATGCGTAACTTTGATTCTTAATAACTGTCAATAACGTAATAACTGTTATAATATCAGAGGTGAAAACTGTAAATTATTGAACTAATATTAATTTTAATGGTATCCCATAGACAGAAAAAAGAAACAATAACGTGGCAGCAGCTAAAAATTAAGTATAAAAACACAATTCAATCAAGGTAAAGCTTTAAACATGAAAGGTTCATGGGTGTGGGCTAAATGACTTTACAAACATTTGACATTAAATATCATTCAATGTCTATTTCAATACGCTGCAGCTTTGTCCACATAGTCTAACACTCTTTTCACATAATTAAATATTCTCTAATCCAGCCTGTTACATTTCTTAATTAGAGTAATAAAATGAACTACTGACTTGTGACAGCAAGAAGGCAGAGGGAGAACCTGCAGCAGCAGCACTGACAGATGAAGAGGAGATGGTCAAGTATTGGAAGATTTCTCAAATCCAAAAGTAAAAAGAATAACTTTTGCTTTTGTACTAGGAAATAAAGATGACCAAAAAATTGTGAATAATTAGTTTATTTAACAGCTGTGGTGGTGGTTACGGCTCGTACTACCCCTCCATCTGGCATCCTTCCATTCCATACAGTCAGGGTGCGAACTACGGGGGAGCTAGGGGGAGCTCGGCTCCCCTTAATAAGGCATGGGCTCCCCTGAAAAAGTGATTTGTGAAATTTTGGGGGGTCTCAAAAAATATTGACAATGTGTTATTTTGACGTGCAATTTCGGTTTTGTGTAATGTGATCATCGTGGATTATTGTAAAATTGCAAAAATATCATTCAATGCATGACGCGATTTAAACCTAATTCACTTCAATAAAGATAACTATACATGCTATTCTTGTCATGAGCATCAAGGTGTGGGAGCGCTGCGGTGCAAATTCCACACATGTTTAGTACGTTAACTCAAAGCAAAGACTAAAGCGACTTTGCTCAAAGATTTGTAGAAACAAATATAAACGTTGGAGGCCGTTGATCTGCGCGCGAACTGCGAAGTCCTTGAAATCCATTCTGCAGTTAGCACCATATAGCCACCATGGCAAAAAGAACACAAGGCATTCTGTGTTAAGGTAAGGCATGTTATTCGCAATTTGTGTGGGTTGTGGCTGGGTTGTTATAGGTCTGCGTGACTCTCGATTGACAGCCTGATGCTAAATAGACTCTTTGTGGGTGGCTGTTTGTTGTTTCACCTATCGTGAATAAGTTTGTTGTTTCACAATTCGTGTCGATAAATTATAATAGGGTAAATCCTGTATAGTGATTTATCCTAAATAGTGCAAGTAGTGCATACACTTGTAGCTGTAAAAAGTAATCACTGAATCTACTTAAGAAAAGCTTGTAAATACAACTGATTTTGGCAAATTTGTTGATTTTACTCGATTATGCTGTGTTATGAACTTTCAGTTGGATGCGGTAGTTAAACTAAACATCTTAAGTAAACCGAACTTAAGAACATCTAGTGTATTGGACAAAGCTGTGGTTGGCACAAAAAAACAAAAATGAATATAGTTTTATTGTGAATACGATCAGAAATGATTGTCAGTAGCCTAATTATATATATATATATATATATATAGTGTATGTATATGTATATATATATATATATAGTGTATGTATATGTATATAGCTATTAACAACCATTTTTGATGGTATAATGGTTTATGGTTTGTAAATATGTATATTACAAATAGTGTTCTTAATCTTTCCCCCATTCGCGCTGTAAAAAAAAAAGAACAACCAATAAGATTTAAGCTTATTGGCAGGTCTACTAGCTGCTGCTGCTTCCCAATCATGTTCCCAATACATCATACAGAGCTTGGTATATTTAATGGGCTTTAGTAATTAAGTTACAAAATAGGACGAAACAATTCCAGTACTCTTGTATTTTCTTCAACTCGGCCTGTAACTGCCAGAAAACTAAAAGAAGAAGAAGAATCATCTCGCTTGACGGAGTCTCTGCGCATGCGCTATGTGAATGTACGCAGGTGTTCGGAGACGAGGACAAGACGACGACAACGACGAACTTCAGATCGTGTTTGATGTTTGGCAGCACAACTAGGTACGTTGGTGACCTAATTATAAACCTCATTCTCACCGTGTACGCTGTCGTCATTGTATTGTGTATAAAAACTTAACCTAAAAAAATGTATTTTGCTTGTTGTGTTGAAAGCGGAAAAGGACGATTTTATTAGTTTAAACGAAGAGTAACGTTAGGCCTATTAGTTACTGTCTAACCGTCATTTGAGACCAGTTTCTTACTTTCTACGTTACAGTCATCGATTTTTACTGAACATTGTTTTGAATATACAGTTTGTAAGAGATTTTAATCAGTTGTAAGATCTTGATTTGGCATAGGCCTAACCGTGTGAACAGTCTTTCTAGAACACGCGGTGTGCACGTGTCGTTCACGTGGAAATGAACAGCGTGAGATAACTTATGTGATAGCTTCATTAAGTAATTTCTGACTTTAATTTTAATTTTGTGTATGCATTTTTGGGGGACTTAAACTCATGCAGTGGAAGTGTAAATTCTGCTTGTTTTTGTGTGAAAAGAGGGCTCTGCTGCTAAAACACTATCGATTAAAACATGGAGGCTTCACTAGAAGTACTCCAATTCCATGTCTCTATACCGATTGTCTATGCTCATTTAAGTCATTTAATTCACTTAGAGTGCACTTAACGAAAAATCATTCACATCAGGTACATGGTAGCCAGGCCAGTGCACATGAGAATACTCCTTTGATATTTCACTGCCTACTTTGCAGTTTTGAGGAGCCCTGCACAGAATCCATTTTTTTGTCTCATTTGCGGCAGCACCTGAAAAATCATGAAATGGTGCAGTGTCCATACAGAAATTGCAATTTTAAGAGCAATGTCTACTCTACATTTAATGTACATAAATGTAGAGAGCATAGAACACCTGATCAGAGGCAGCTAAAACCTGACATTCTCTTGCATGTTGTTACTCCTAGTTTAGGTACAAATGTGCAACAAGGAGAGCCTTCATGCCTTGATCCAGTAGATGCAAACTTGGAGGAAAATGATGCAGAGAATGAAAACCTTGATGATTTGCAGCATCAGCTGGAGCATAATTTAGCCTCACTCTTTCTCAAAATGCAGGCTATTTTACATGTGTCTGATTCTGCAGCACAGGAAGTAATACAACAAATAAATCAAAATTTACTTCTGTCAGAGCCTCTTGCCTATCATGCAGTTCAGCAAATTCTTCTTGAACATGGACTCGGAGCCTGTGATTCATTAGTGAGAAAAATAGTGAATGCAGTAAAAGACAGTAACCCAGTCTTAAGAATGACCAAAGATGGCGAACCTCTTTCCACAATAAGCAGAAGAGCATCATATTTTCAGAATGAATTTCCAATTGTCATGCCAATTGAATACAATCTTGATTCACAGTCAGTCTCTTATGTACCAGTTCTGCAAATGTTGCAGAAAATTCTAAACAGGGCTGATATTCTAAATAAAATCCTTTGTAATGATCGCTCAGTTAATGAATACAACACTTACAGAGATGGCAGTCACTATCAAGAAAATTACTTTCTTAACACGGAGACCTTCAGGATTGTCCTCGGTCTTTATGTTGATGAATTTGAGCTTGCCAATCCCCTTGGCACTTCAAGAAAAAAACACAAAATGTTTAGTCTCTACTGGGTTCTAGCCAATCTTCCCTCAAAAGACCGTTCATCACTTCAGTCAATTCAGCTAGCAATTTTATGCAGAGCTAGTACAGTAAAACAGCATGGTTACACAGACGTCTTGCGCCCATTTTTTCAAGACCTTGAAACTCTTGAACAGCATGGTGTATACATTGAACAGTTAAGAGACTGTGTGAAAGGAACTGTACTTTTTGTGTCATCTGATAATCTAGGTGCTCATTCTTTGGCAGGGTTACAGGAGAGTTTCACTGTTGAGCATCCATGTCGGTTCTGCTTTGCCAAAAGGAGTGAAATCCAGGAGAAGGAGGTCCAGTCGGGAGCATTTGAACTGAGAACCAAACAGCAACATGACAGGCAAGTAGCAGAAGTGTTAAATGATGAGAGTTTGGTAAAGCAGTATGGTGTGAAAAGGGGCTGTGTTTTAAGTGAAAGGTTGGAACATTTTCACACAGTTGGTGGTTTTCCACCTGACATAATGCACGACCTTATGGAGGGTGTCATCCCTACTGAAATGTCCTTGTGCATTAATGATTTGGTCTTGAGGAAGTTGATCTCTCTTGAATCCCTGAATCAAGCTATCAAGCAGTTTCCTTACAAATTCTCAGACAAAGTTGATCAGCCTCAGATCATCCCAGCCACTTTTGCCTCTAGAGGTACTATCGGTGGTAATGCTCACGAAAACTGGGCACTAATTAGACTTCTGCCCCTCATAATTGGCTTTGACATCCCTGAAAAAGATCAAACATGGAAAATTTTGCTGCTTCTGAAAGACATTTTAGAAATGGCAGTGGCATTCAGGTTCACTGAGGATTCTCTTGACTTTCTTGATGCAAAGATTGCAGAGCACAGAGATTTACTTTTGACAGTGTTTCCTCATTTCAAATTGCGCCCGAAGCATCATTACATTGAGCACTATACGCAGCTCATCAGAATGTATGGACCATTAAGAGATGTGTGGACAATGAGATTTGAAGGAAAGCACAAATTCTTCAAACAGGTAATACGTGACACTAAAAACTTCAAAAATGTTACACAGACTTTGGCTGTTCGCCATCAAAGACTGATGGCTTACTACATTGACTCACCCTCCTTTTTCAAGCCATCCATCCAGACAGAGAAGGTGAGGGGTACATTGACTTCAACTTTTCCTGATAATGTTCAGGAATTCCTGAGACAGAGATATGCTGTTCAGAACACTGTCCTCTCAGCATCATCTGTGAGCATTGATGGAATCAAGTATAATCCAGATATGATTGTATCTGTTGGTACTTGTTCAGGCCTTCCTGATTTCAGACAGATTTTCAAAATTCTTGTCATCAACAATGATGTTCTGTTTCTGTGTAAAGATCTGACATGTTGGTACATTGAGCACCTTCGTTCTTTTGAACTGTGCAGTCATGTGCTATCATTGTCAGTTACCAAACCCTCAGATCTGAATGATCCATTTCCTTTGCCAGCATATACACTCAGGGGCAGGACCTATGTTACACTTAAACATTATATCTTATGCTGAATGGATGACACAGAACATTTTCATGTCAAAGGGAGTTCAGAAATTCTGCAAAAACTTTACTTACTCCCTTTCTTACTCTGAACACAAAAATGGTTATTTTTGGAAAATCATCTGATTGCTCTAGTCTGTACTTTGTCAGAAGATGGTGGGCATCTTCTCAAGCTTCAGGATGACAAAACAATATTTCATTAAACGTGTATATATATTATATATATATATATATATATATATATATATATATATATATATATATATATATATATATATATATATATATATATATATATATATATATATAATATTATTATTATTTTTTTTTTTTTTTTTTTCAAGTGTTCTGACAGTAGATCAGTGGGTTTTGTGAGAAAGAAATCTGAAACGTAGAGTTTTCTTAACTTCTGTCACATCAGGCACGCTCTCCTGAGAGTGCAGCAGATAAATGCTATCCTGTGTGAAGGTCTACTCCCATGCACACAGGATATTCAGTTCACGATTTATATACAAGTAATGGACTATACTAACATTTATTTATCAGCAAACCCATTCATACGCCTTAAACGCTTGGATTATATGGCAAAAGTCACATGGAATTTTTTATTTATACTTTTGAAGGTCATATAAGCAAAGATGAGTAGAACATTAAAAATGAATAATGAATTTCCAAAGAATGTGTTTCACATGATACAAAAGAGAATAAAAAAGACAATTTTTAGTGAACTGTCACTTTAACTTCAGAAAACTAACTCAACTCTTTAACCTTTGTAGAGAGACCAAATATGGAGACGAGGACAATACTCAGAGTGATTGTTCATGAAAATGACATCAGAAAGATTACACTTCCTGTGAAACCACAGACAGTTGACTCACTGTTGGAACAACTGGAAGAAAAGTTGGGACTTCAGTACAAGTTCTCACTTCAGTTTGAGGATCCAGACTTCAACAATTCCCTTGTGAATCTTACTGACATTGCTGACTTGCCAGATAAGCCCACTCTGAAGATTGTCTCCCTTATGACAACACCAACATCTAGCACGGCAGACACAGAGATCCTCTCTGTGGCTTCTAATGATCATTCAAGTCATAGTCAACGGACTGCATGGCCAGAAACATTTGAAATCCCTACTTTTCCTGTTGATGTCGAATACAGGTTACGTCAGGCAAATCTACAATATATGCAAGACCAGACATATCTGAAAGTGTCTGCAGAGCTTAAGCATGATATTCTTGAAAAACTCTCAGAGACAATGTACAGTTTCAAAGCTTACCCAGATAAGGAAAATTTTGAGGAAGTTGCTGCTGCTCTGATAAAAAAACACCCCTGCCTTACCCAACCTGGCTCCTTTAAGGGGTGGAATGGGTGGTATAATAGCCTCAGGTGGAAAATGGGTAATTACCGCTCAAAACTGCGCCGAGCTGGATGTTTGGAGGTATCCATAAATGGTGGAAAAAGAAGAGGACAACAGCCTCAGAGAAACATCAAAAGACCCAAAAGGTCTGAAATCAATTTTCTGCCTAACTTCCCTGATGGTGAAGATGAAACCAGCATGGAGTCCAAAAGAAAAGAGATGGTGGAAGACATGAAAAAATGTCATCCTAATGCTTCGCTGATTGCCAAGAACATGAATTCTACATTTGCATTATGTAGAAAGGAATTGATAGAGACGGAGCCTGGCGTGAAGGATACAGTGGAAAGGTGGCCAGCTCTCTTTACAGAGAGTCAGGTGAGTAAATATTGTTGTGTTCTTGTTAATGTTGTCAAAAGTACCAACTTCAGTACCGGCCAGAACTGAAATTAGTGGTAAATGAAGTTGCATTTCAATTTGTATAGATAACGTTTGACAAAATAATATGAACCCAGTACAAGAACTAGTGTTGTCAAAAGTACCCACACTGGTACTGAAATTTTAAAATGTGCGGATTCTCAAACACCTCCGATTGGCCATTGTGTTGACGCGCTCAACAGATATGTCTGTGATTGGCTACAATGATCATTGCTTCACGCTCTTCACCGAGCGCTTACACAGATACACACGGGGCTGTTTGAAAGCCGTGTCTATCAGCGGATCGGTCTATGAGCGGATATATTAGGGATCCGCTGACTGATCCGCTGATAGACACGGCTTTCAAACAGCCCCGTTTCGGTGAAGAGCGTGAAGCAATGATCATTGTAGCCAATCACAGACATATCTGTTGAGCACGTCAACACAATGGCCAATCGGAGGTGTTTGAGAATCCGCACATTTTAAAATTTCAGTACCAGTGTGGGTACTTTTGACAACACTAGTTCTTGTACTGGGTTCATATTATTTTGTCAAACATTATCTATACAAATTGAAATGCAACTTCATTTACCACTTTTCAAGTTGATGTTTAATTCATACTTGCATGTTTCAGTTAGGGATGTGCGCTACGACTAATTTGACTGTCGTTTAAACGGAAGTTTTGTATCCGACTAGTCGACTAGTCTAAAAGCTAGAAACCCCCCAAAAACGGCAAAAAAAAAAACAAAACAACAAAACTGTGCGTGTGTCTATATAACAGCAAACAGTTGAAATACTTAATCTTTGAATCACACTGTCAAATCCCTCAATGAATTCTGCAAAAAATAGGTCACGATTATGCCGTATGCTTGCCTCGCGTTATCATCAATTAATTTTAGGCGGACGTTAAACAGAAAAAAAGGAAGAGCATACACTCTTCATAAACCAGTGCGTAGCTTATTTATTCAGATCGCCTGGAGCAATGCAGAAACTGAAAATCAATCAATAGACTGACAGAATTCTTCATATTCATATAACGTTAGCCAACATATTAAAACGCATATTAAAACAAAAGTTTAAAACAATAGGAAAGTTTATCAAGGAATAGCATTAAAACGGCTTTTAAAAATGTACTTCATGTTGGCTATATCGTCTAAAAACAAAACAAAGCTCGTTTTACTTACTCAGACCATGCGCATTTGTTCAGTGAATTTAACATGTTAACGTGGTCTGGCGAAAGACGGGACTAGAGGCGATTCTGCAAAAAACGCGCTCGGCAGGAACTGAAGTCACAGGCACGCAGAGAGATAACTACAAGCAAGCAGACAGTTTCGAAAAGAGCCTGGAAATCCCGCACCACCACCGAAGTGGGTCTTCGTTTAGAGGAATAGACAGCGCGGATAGGATCGCGGACCGCAGCGACAGGTTGTAGTGTTTGACATGATTGACATTTGGCTTTGGCTAGCCTCCAAGCTAACGCATACATGCCTGTATTGAATATGATTACGCATAGCTCCAGTAAAGTTATTGTAAGCCAATTTGACATTACACAGTTTACACAAAACCTTTCCATTTCCTTCTAATTCAAAATAATCCCACACCTTGCTGGTCTTTCGCGTGGAGCTTGCCGCAACTGACATGAAGAAAACGCATGTGAGGTAAAATTATAGTTCCCGCCCAGATACGCTTTTAAAAATATTTATTTAAATATTTTGATATGTATTCTTTTTCAAAAGTTTTATTTTAACTGTTCTTTAAAATGTTTTAAATGTAACGTTAAAATGATGGTAATTTGAATGATAAAATCATCTTTTTTTTTTCTCTCGTGTAGTCGACTATTGTTTTCAGTGTCGACTAGTAGGAGCTGTACCGTTTAGTCGACTAGTCGACTAGACCCGCACATCCCTAGTTTCAGTGACTTGATTAATGTTAGTCTGGCCTACTTTTTTTTATTTTTATTTTTTTAGATTTTAGCAGAGTTCAGTCGCATATCTGGCAAAAACCTGCAAACCGAATTCTTTCAAGAACTGGACAGATTCACTCAACGGTTCATTGATATCTTCAAGGCCAAAGGGGGAGACATTGGATGTAAGCTTAAGAAGATTCTGCAACAGATTGAAAATGAGGTAAGCTACATAGACACACCCTAATTATTTTTATTTTTTTCTGGTAAAACAACTATTGCTTTTGCGGTTGATTTTTGCTCTGTGTTGTGTTGGTGCTATGAGTGCTATTAACTCTTACTTTTTACAATGTTACATAACTTAACAGAAATCTGACATCGTTGGGAGGCGAACAGCCGTTCTTCATGGCCTTCCACTCCTCCTTGGAGAAGACCCGACCGATTTTTACAAGACATGTTTTGTAAGTAGCTTTGTCTGTGATATTCTGGCTATTTAATGTGTTGCAAACACTTCTTAAACCAATTTTGCGACCTGATAGGAAACGTAATGAAGAAAGATAAAAAAAATAATTGAGGATACAGAAAAAGTAAATTAACTAAATTAATTAAAAAAAAAATTATAGAAAAATGAAAGAGAAAAAAGATAAATTAGATAAGAGTTAGATCATAAGAAAGACAATAGAAAAGAGGTAATACATTTAGGAATTTAGACAAAGGTTGGAAGAATAAAGGAAAAACACAGAAAAGAGAGGAGGAATTTCATCAAAAATATCTTAATTTGTGTTCTGAAGATGAACGAAGGTCTTACTGGTTGGGAACGACATGAGTGTGAGTAAATAATGACAGAATTTAAATTTTTGAAACTATCCCTTCAACAAGAACTGATCTACACTGTCTGGTCAAATAAAGTCACTAATAAGCAAATACTTAATATTTTAGAATTTAATCATTATTGCAGTGATTGATGTTTCTTGCATGTTGTATGTTTGGCAATGATAATTTTATCCCTAACTGATGTGGTGTGTAGCTTTTTATTTCTCAAACTACCATGTAAGAAGTACTCATGTCCATATTCCAGGATGACAATGAGGAGATTCATCAGGCTCAATTTATGAGAGATTGGCCACCACAGAGTCCTGAACTTAACCCTACTGAAAGTCTTCAGGATGTGCTGGAGTTGACTTTGCACTGCCTGGCACCTGCAGACTCTAATATTTAATTGGGCCGCCTATAGCTGTCATAATATTGTGATTTCGTTGTGACATTGTTTCAACAATGTTAGGAAACATTTATTTCCATCAAGAGTTGCATTAATTTTTGGCCAAGATCTTGTAATGACAATGGGAGAGTCAAACAACTCCATATAGTCAACCCCAGCATATCCTAAAGGCTTTCAATAGGGTGAAGATCAATTCAATTCATACTTGAAAATGATTCCTCATGCTCACTGAACTACTTTTTCACTGTTTGAGTCCAATGAATCTTGACACTGTCATCCTGAAATATATGGACATGGGTGTTTCTTCTGACATGGCTGTTTAAAGGGATAGTTCCCCCCCCCCCCCCCAAAAAAAAAAAAATTCCATCATTAATTACTCACCCTCATGTTCCAAACCCGTAAGACTTTCATTTATCATCAGGACACAAATTAACATATTTTGGATGAAATCGGAGAGCTTCCTGACCCTGCATAGACAGCAATGTATATGAAATGTTCCCAGACCCAGAAATGTAGTAAGGACATTGTTAAAATATTCCATGTGACATCAGTGGTTCAAAGTTAAATTAACAAAGTCCGAGAATCCTTTTTGTGTGCAAAGAAACCAAAAACACGGTTTGGAACATGGATTCATGATGTACTGGCTTATTATATACATTTTGTACATTTTGAACACAAAAAAAGTTACGGACTGCAGCTTTAAAGAAGGAAATTGAAAATAAATACTGTTTTGGCCCATTTTGATATCACCGCAAAATGTATCATTTTAACTAAAATAAAGTTCAGCGTTTATTCAAGACAAGTGAACAGTCAGTAATAAAATAAGAACTTATAAACAAATTGCAAGCAGTAGCACCAAATAAATACACAACAACAAAGACACAAATAAAATAAACAGGGGTTTAAGTTTTTCGGGTAGTTCTAACAATAGTATTCAGGTACAGAAACTGAATAATAAAATGTAAAGTAACACTGTATAGTCTTTACTGTAGAAATTAAATATACATTGCCTGGCCAAAAAAAACAACAACAAAAAAAGTGCAAATACTTGAGTGTTTGAATCATTGCTGTGATTTATTATGTTTCTGGAATGTTGTATATTAAGTAAAACAAGTCTTAACTGATACAGTGTGTAGCTTTTCATTTCTTAAAGTGATAGTTCACCCCAAAATGAAATTCTGTCATTAATTACTCACCCTCATGTCATTCCAAACCCGTCAGACCTTCATTCATCTTCGGAACACAAATTAAGATATTTTTGATGAAATCCGAGAGCTTAGACAGCAAGGGTCCTACCACGATCAAGGCACAGAAGCGGAGTAAGAACATCGTTATAATGGTTTGTGACATCAGTGGTTCAACCGCAATGTTATGAAGCTACGAGAACTATCCCTTTAAGAAATGAAAAGCTACACACTGCATCAGTTATATAATAATCATAGCAATGATTCAAACACTTTGGTATTTGCTTATTTAAATCCAGACAGCAAGGTTTTTTTTTTTTTTTGGCCAGGCAATGTATATTTAATTTCTGTACCTGAATACTATTGTTAGAACTACCCGAAAAACTTAAGCCACTGTTTATTTCATTTGTCTTGTGTTTTGTATTTATTTGGTGCTACTGCTTGTGATTGTTCATAAGTTCTTATTTTTTGCTGACCGTCACTTGTCTTTAATGCACTCTGAACTTTATTTTAGTTAAATTAGTAGATTTTTGTGAGGTCAAACAACAAAACTGTAATTACTTTAAATTTTCTTCTTATAGACATAAACAGAGAGAAGTAGCTCCGCTGCTACAACATTCTTCCACAAGACACATGCTGTTCTGTTTATTAACCGCTTGAGTGCCAAGTTACGGACTGCAGCTTTAATAAAAATAATAAATTTATTTTATTGTGTGCAGCACAAGTAAAAATGTTATATTGTGGGAAATTCAAAATATCATATTGCAGGAAAACAAAATATTGTAATTTCAGTTTTTTTTTTTTTCAGTATCATCCACTGCATCTGCTGCTGTATTCATTATGAAAAGTCCTTTACATCATAATACATTAATTTATTTGCATATTTTTAACATGAATATATGCTCTTAAGGTATGATGTGACTTATTTTCACTTCATTCTTGTCATATGCTGCTCATGTTTTTTAGGACTGTGATGACGAAGGAGAGATGTCCGGCGTTTCAATCGGCATATTGTCTGTGATCCTGAGGACTCTGCAACATACATACCTTACTCTGCATCTCGATGCCACATCCACTGCAATCATATTGGAAGGTACAGTTGTAGTGGATGATCTGGGAAACTTCCAAAGCAATCTGCCTGCTTTTTGGGCTCATTTATGCTCTGAATTTAGAGTACCCTGCTGTACTGAAGAACACGTTTGATTTCATTCAAAGGGTGATTCTGTCACTCGGGCACAAGTCTCTCAAACCTAAGATACAATCCTGAAAAAATCGCCTGTTGCTGTAACGTATTGTTGTGCCATGATGGACCATTTTCAGTTTGTTCATAATTGACCATTGCAGAGTTACGAAAATGGTAATCAGGACTGAAGAATTTTTTTTTTATTTTTTTTTTTTTTTCCTGTTGGAAAACGAGCAGTCTGCTCAATGTTAAGTAGCTGGTCTTAGAATAGAGTAGAGTAAGTAAGTTAAAAGAACTTCAAAATGAATAGGAAAGTTGTTCAGTACTAAAAAAACTGAAGAATATGTTGTTTATATGTATATATATCGAACTACTAAACTTGTTCACTCTGTTGTCCAATTCTGTATTTCACCACTGTGTGAAAAAAAGGGGCATTGATTGTTGTATGTAATTGCTGTATGTGCAAAATTGCAGTGTGTGTTGTTGATTTAAAGGCATTACTTGAGTAACATTGTTTTATGGAACAAATAAATGTTCCAGTGTTGTGCCAAAAATCTTTTGTCTGTCTTTGTTTTAATAACTTAGAGTTTTGAGTACAACTTACTTGAGAAATTTAAGGTAATCAGTTTCCACACATTTTTCTAGTAATTTGAACAAGCAGACTTGTTAAGATAACTGTTTTGTTTGTACTAAACTTATCTTAAATTTGTGAGTTGGCTCAACTTGTCAGATTGAGTTACAAATACTCAAGTTTTCTAGTTACCACTACAAATACACAAGTTATATATACAAAGTTGTAGTAAGTTATATCAACTCAAAATTGATTAACTAATTTGCTTGAGAAATTTGAGGTAATCAGTTTCCACAGGTTTTCTAAGTAAACTCAACTAATTACTTTTTACAGTGTAGCTGTTATGTATCTTTGTAAGTCATTGTAAGCCCCAAACCCCCCCCCCCCCCCACACCACCCCCACCCCTATATAATATATATATAAAAAAAGTGGCTCCCCCAAAGCCCACGGTATAGTTTGAACACTGCATACAGTAATTTGTTTCATTTTCAGAAGGTGCGATGGTGGAGATATGCTTGTCATCAGTGTTGGGGAGTAACTAGTTACATGTAACGGAATTACGTAATTTAATTACAAAATAAAAGTAATTGTAATCAGTTACAGTTACTAAGAAAAAATGTGTAATTAAATTACAGTTACTTATGAAAATGTTAAGGATCACAAAGGGGGTTACATCTGATTTTTCACACACACATCCACATACAGATTTAATTGATTTCTTTCATAAATTGCAGTGACTGCTCTAAAATATGAGACACCAATGTTTCAGAAGTTTATAACATGCTTATCCGATAACTTTTATATTTCCTATAGGGTTTATGTATATGCTTTATTTTTTTAAGATTAACTGTTTTTTTCTAAGGCATTGTTTGATTCCAGTTTTCCTGTCATAGCTATGCAAAGATTTGATTTCAAAAACAGTATCATAGCTATTAAACTATTACTTTTTATGATTTTTTTAAAGTAAGTCTGATTTTGTGGTGGCTGTGCTTCAAAGGGGACATCAGGGCCCGTATTTATCAAGCCTCTAAGAATTACTCTCAAGAACACTGCTAAGTATTGACTTAAGTGGAAAAAAATTCTTGGCTCAAAGCTGCGATTAAAAGTTAGTTATCAATCATCTCAGTCGTACTTTAAGCGAAGTGTAGGACTAAATCTTAAGTGTCAGTCTTAGAGATGATTCACGACACTTTGCTGTGCCACAAACGGGATTTTGGATGACGACATATGCATGGACCAATCACTGAATAGATTTCCTTAATATTCTCAGATAAATTTACATTGAATGGTTAAATTCCTAATAGGAGTTTACATTCAACACACATTTGACAATAAAGACTTTTCAAGAGAACACATTATGGCAAGGAAACGAAGCATCATCACAACTTAATTTAGGGTGCCGATAGACGATAGTAAAGTGTATCGACTGTTGCTGATGCCTTTGACGACAGCGAGACGATTATTATTATTATTATCCGTCAAAAATAGACTTTAATCTTTAGTGATGCAGCGCGGAGAGCCGCTTCAGAAACTTGCCACGGCGCGGCTGATCAGCTCCGGTGGCTGTGGAGCTGTAATGCGCCGCAGACGCGTGCAGTGTAAATAAGGGGGTAAGAGATTTATTCATCATACAGTGTAGATCGCATAATACTCGCGATAGACTGAAGTCAGTTATGATGTTGTTTGGTAATGTAAATGTTCTTTGCTCGTTTTGAATAACTGAGGAAGTGTAACTTGTTTGATTAACTGCTCGTCGCCAAACATTTCAAAGACATTCCTCCTCTCCTGAAAGATTCGCGCACGTCTCTCTCTTCAGCGCCATCACAAGCCCCTGCTGGCAACTCCTAACCACTTGAGAGACCTCTCCAGCTGTCTTAAATAACTGGAGAGTAAGAGTGATTCTTAGCTTTAAGAAATTTGATAACTTGCTTTTATACTTAAGTTTGAAAGTAGGAGTAAATTTCATGAATTCTCAGCACTTAAGACTAAAATGGCACTTTGAGAAGCTTGATAAATACGGGCCCAGATGCCCATTTTCCACAAGGTGGTATGATTCATTAGGGACTTCTTGAAATGGTCTCAGACAGAGCATGTGAGCGGAGCGAGCGCGGAGCGGAGCGTGCAAAATATAGTCGGAGCGCGGAGCGGGTTTTTATCCAAAGGCCGGAGCGATCGCTCTGTCTCGCTCCGGTTCCGCTCCGATACCGCTCCGATACCGCTCACACCACGAGCCTAGGGCATGCACAAATCCACCCAGAATTCACCTGTGCCTTCAACAATTAACAAAACTGTCAGCCTACACTTCAAAAATCGTTCGTTGTGAAGGAGAGATGGAGTTCGTGAAATATTTCCAAAAGCAAACCGACAGGTCATACAGGTGCACAATTCCTGTCAAAAAACTAGATGATAACGATGTTGAACATGAACAGGAATGTGGTGATACGATTTCAGTAAGTAAGGATTCGTATTTTAATCTAAAAAGACGGAAACATGACAGTGTGCTGTGCGAACATGGGGAGCCCCAATGAAATTGTAGGTGAGCGGAGAGCGGAATTGAGCGGAGCGGTCTGGTGTAACTTTGAGCGGTGGAGCGGGGGGAGCGAACACCCACGTGAGCGGGGAGCGGAAATTCTCACCGCTCAGCTCCGCTCACATGCTCTGGTCTCAGACAGTGGTTGTGTAAAACAACACCTTTTTTACCTTGTCAAAAACAGCTCTGTTCACAGTGACTCGTTTCGGTGCATATCTCTTTACATGCTAATGAGCTCTGCTCTCTCTTCTGTGGAAGAGCAAACGCGATTCGTAAATAATCATAAAAAATTAAAAGTGAGACTTACTTCTTCTGGAGGAGCAGCTGGATCATGAACAATGGGTGCTGATCCATCCTTGAGTTTTAACTTTTTAACAAAACCTGCCTTGAATTGTCCCTCATTCAGAAAACAGTCTGGAGTTAAATGATTTGCGCAGCCAGACATAAACAAATTTAGTGAAAGTGACTTGACGTGACATGTGGCCAAGTATGGTGACCCATACTTGGAATTTGTGCTCTGCATTTTACCCATCCAAGTGCACACACACACAGCAGTGAACACACACACACTGTGAACACACACCCGGAGCAGTGGGCAGCCATATTGCTGCGGCACCGGGGAACAGTTGGGGGTTTGGTGCCTTGCTCAAGGTCTCTCACCTCAGTCATGGGATTGAAGGTGGAAGAGAGCGCTGGTTATTCACTCCAAAATCAAAACGGCTTGATAAATGAGACTGTTTAGGTTTTTGGGGATTAAAAAAAAGGAGTGAAGTTCTATCATTGTAGGGTGGTTGTGTGTCCACACACTGCTAAGACACATTTATATGCAAATGAAGATATTTTGCATCCAATGTCTCCTTTAAAATTAAATATTATAATCTTAACTCAAGTGATGAAAGATTTTGAAAGTCTGACAGTAATCAGTGTTGAGTACTACTGTAAGGTTAACCCTGCCTGGTTAACGTTTCAACATGATTAACAGTTGAAAACATTAGAAATTTAGAAAAGTAATCAAAAAGTAATCAAATGTAATCAGTTACATTACTTTAATAAAGTAATTGAAAAGTTACACTACTTATTACATTTTAAATAGGGTAACTTGTAATCTGTAACCTATTACATTTTCAAAGTAACCTTCCCAACACTGCTTGTCATTAGTGCATCCAAACACACTGGAAATCCTGAAGGAAATTCTGATTATTGGGTTACTTCCAGAGGTCACAGAAAGATGTTATCAGTGAACGTCATTTATCAGATTAGCCTCATGTAAACGATTTCTACACCACTGACCTGTGATACTCCTCTTTGACGGATTTGTGCTCATGAAAAAAACAATCTCAGAAAGAGCGTGAGAGCGATGCACACTTTCCTTAAATTCTGCATACAGGACTTATAATGTGCTCTGCATCTCCGATGTTTTGAAGAAAACTACCATTTAAAATGGTACCGCTCAAATAAATATGCACATGAATATGGTGTAAAAAAATTATAATAAAATAAATAATATAAGGTATTTAGTCTTGTTTCCATGAAGGGAAAAAAAAACTAATTTAAGTAAATTTTTTATTTAGCAAATTATCTGGTAATGCCTATCTGCCTTTTAATATTAAAAATAGCCTATTGTTGTTTCCGTTTGCATGATTATTTTTTCTTACCCTACGGAGAACAATTTATATCTAGATAATTAAATTATTAATAACTAAATATCTAGATAATTTTTCATCTATAGAAAATGCATCTTAACTTAAGATCTTTTTTTTATATTTGTACAAAATATTTGTATTGACAAAAATACTCAGTAAGAAAAGCAATTTTGCAGCGTGAATGAATGAATGAGGTATTAAAACATCGCTTACACTTTAAAAAGGGGGAGGAGACGGAAATAAACTCCGAAGAAAACCTGCTCCCGACCAGGTTAGGTTCACAGAGTAAGTTACCACGGTAACCGACTCTGAGTATAAGTTACCTCTCTTTCTGAAACGGGCTTGACTTACCCTGCTTTCCCGGGTTTGACAAACCTCCCATTTTGAAACGGAAAACCCAGAGTTTCCCTCATTTCAGGGTTAACATACTCAGAATTTTCACTTAACCTCCAGAGTTGACTTACTCTGAGATGGGAAACTCAGAGTTTCCGGTTACAGAACAGCTGAATTGTTAGTTTACTCAACTCTAAGTAGGTTGACTGAGTTTAGCGCGTGCACCACGACTATGAAAAGTCATGATCAGCGGAGCGCCGAAATTACGATTCACCATGGCAACAGCTCCCGCCAAAAAGACGTCAGCACGTGTACTTCCATCAATGCGTAACTTTAACCTTATTAATAACTGTCAATAACTTGTTATAATATCAGAGGTGAAAACTGTAAATTATTGAACTAATATTAATACTGACTTGTGACAGCAAGAAGGCAGAGGGAGAACCTGCAGCAGCACCACTGACAGATGAAGAGGAGATGGCCAAGTATTGGAAAGATTTTCTCAATCCAAAAGTAAAAAGAATAAATAACTTGTGCTTTTGTATTAGGAAATAAAGATGACCAAAAAAATTGTGAATAATTAGTTTATTTAACAGCTGTGGTGGTGGTTACGGCTCGTACTACCGATCTGGCATCCTTCCATTCCATACAGTAATCAGTTTTTCATAAGGTGCGATGCAGAGATATGCTTGTCATCAATGCATCCAACCACACTGGAGGTCCTGAAGGAAATTCTGATTATTGGGTTACTTCCAGACGTCACAGAAAGATGTTATCAAGTGAACGTCATTTATCAGATTAGCCTCATTTAAACCGATTTCTACACCACTGACCTACAGTCTGTGATACTCCTCTTTGACGGATTTGTGCCCAGGAAAAAAATCTCAGAAAGCGTGAGAGCGATGCACACTTTCCTTAAAATCTGCATAAAGGACTTATAATGTGCTCTGCAGAAACTACCATTTTAAATGTACTGCTCAAATAAATATGCACATGAATACGGTGTAAAATTTTTTTTTATAATAAAATAAATAATAAAAGGTATTTAGTCTTGTTTCATGAAGGAAAAAAATAATTTTATTTTGCAAATTATCTGGCAATGGGGTAAGAAATTAAAAATAGCCTATTCTTATTTCCGTTTGCATTAAGATTATTTTTCTTACCCTATGGAGAACAATTTTATATTTTAACAAGACTAAATATCTAGATAATTTTTCACCTATAGAAAATGCATCTTAACTTAAGAATTTTTAAAGGTTTGTACTTGAAATAAGACAAAAATACTAGCGTGATGAATGAGGTATTAAAACATCGCTTACACTTTAAAAAGGGGGAGGAGACCGATAGAAACTCTGGGTTTACCAAAGAAAAACCTGCTCCCGACCAGGTTAGGTTCACAGAGTAAGTTACCACAGTAACTGACTCTGAGTATAAGTTACCTCTCTTTCAGAAACTGGCTTGACTTACCCTGCTTTCCCGGGTTTGACAAACCTCCCATTTTGAAACGGAAAAACCCAGAGTTTCCCTCATTTCAGGGTTAACATACTCAGAGTTTTCACTTAACCTCCTTTCTGAAACGGGCCCCTGGTGTGCAGACATGTTTGTGTTTCAGGTGGGTGTGGCTTCTGTTAACCAGCTGGAGGTGGTGATTGGTCCCTCTATGCACCTTTTCCAGATATAAGGACCTCCCCAAACACTCATCTAGTGCCTTTGAGCCTCGTTGACTTCGTGCCGTCGTGTGTTGCTAGAATTTTGATTGACTGTTGTCCTGTGGATTGTCGTGCCAGAGAGAGATATTCTGAGTATAGTAAATCTGTTGAGTGTTTGTTGTTCTGAGATCAAATTTTATATATCCTGTTTATCTGAACATTGCCTGTTTTGACTACGACTTGGATTCTGATTCTGCTTTGTGTACGCCTACAACTTTGTAAATATTCTTGTTAACACGTTTGCCAAATTAAGGGATGTAGGGGGCTAGACGCCATTTTTATTTATGTATAGTTTTCACTTTGTTTATGGTTGAGGGAGGTAGGGTAGTTGGTCTGTATTTTGTTTTCTTTATTTTCATTTGAGCTTATTTAGTGATTAAAAATAGAATTGTTTTGGCCTCGTCTGCCCCTGAAGAGATTCCCGTGTGTAAAAAAATAAAATACTTTATTTGGCATCTCTCTGGTGTGAACTCCGTTTCCTTTCTCTGTTACGGCTAACCCCTAGAGGTCGTAACAATCTTCTGTGATAATATGGTAAGTGTTGTTGTAATGATGTTCGATCTGACATTATCAAGTAGGCTATATCACTAAACCACACACAGAGTGCACGCACGTTGATTTATTCAAATTCCAGGCATTCTAAATTGTAGACGGCAAAAATGCTTCTGTATCCTTTTTATATTTAAATAATGTAATATAGTTAACTTAATCTATATCATACAAAGAGTACCGATTTTCTGCAGATAGCAGCATGATAACACATTTAATAATCATTTTATACAAGATCAGTAAAGCAATAAGTGACTTACATTTTAGACATAATATTGCTTGTTTTTGCTCAATTTTGCCAACGAAAATAGTTCCAAACAAAGATCACAGCATTGTTTTGCATCTCTGAGCAATGGACGGTGTTTACTTATTGAATGAATCGGCTATTTGAACGAATTGGTTGATAAAATTGATTCAGTGATTCACTCATTAACACAGTCAAATGCTTTGTTTCTGAATGAATCAGCCGTTTGAATGAATCAGTTGAATCTCGATGACTCACTCATTAACAGTCACTTGCTGCCACCTACTGGCGGTTTTAATTTCACATTTCAACTATTTTTGTCATGTCTTAAATTATTCCAAATATCAGTAGGCTATTCAACGTTAGGTTAAAAACAAACCATTAGGCCTATTTATGAATATATAACTGCAGTTTAAATGCATCCATGTTCCCTCTGAGATACATTAAACTGTGTAAATACATCTAAATGCTACTTCAGATGCAGATTCCAGAAATGTTTTCTTAATTTGGAATGAAAGACAATAAGTACCGGATGAAGTGCTTCTTATTCTTACCCAAAAATACAAAATAGAAAAAAAGTGTTAAAACTGAACACAATTCTGCTACCCAAGCTGTGTATGAACATTTTTTATATATTTATTTGCTTCTTTTCCATTTTGCATTTCCTTGTACTTTTACTTTCAATACTTAAGTAAATACTTAAATACGGAAGCTAAGCAGGGCTGAGCCTGGTCAGTACCTGGATGGGAGACCTCCTGGGAAAACTAGGTTGCTGTTGGAAGAGGTGTTAGTGAGGCCAGCAGGGGGTGCTCACCCTGTGGTCTGTGTGGGTCCTAACGCCCCAGTATAGTGACGGGGACTCTATACTGTCAACAAGCACCGTCCTTCGGATGAGACGTTAAACCGAGGTCCTGACTCTCTGTGGTCATTAAAAATCCCAGGATGTCTTTCGAAAAGAGTAGAGGTGTGACCTCGGCATCCTGGCCAAATTGCCCCATTGGCCTCTGACCATAATGGCCTCCTAATCATCCCCATACACTGATTGGCTTCATCACTCTGTCTCCTCTCCACCAATAAGCTGGTGTGTGGTGAGCGGTCTGGCGCACTATGGCTGCCGTCGCATCATCCAGGTGGATGCTGCTGCACACTGGTGGTGGACGACGAGGAGAACACCGCCCCCCCCCCCCCCCCCCACCCCCCCCCCCCCCCCCCCCCGCCCCCGCCCCCCCTCACAATGTAGAGCGCTTTTGAGTGCTTAGAAAAAAGCAGAAAAGCGCTATATAAATGTAATGAATAATGAATAATAATTTAAGTCCGTTTAAGATAAAAAAAATAATATACTTTCGTACTTAAGTACAATATATATCCACATACTTTAAGACTTTTACTCATAATAATCTAAACGGTGACTTCAACTTCTACCAAAGTCATTTTCTGGTAAGATATCTGTACTTTTACTTAAGTATGGTCTACAGCCCTTTTGTATCATTGTCTTTGTCCATTAAGCTACATTACATGTTTTATTTATAATTATTTTACGGGAGGACGTAATACATTAATTTAATAAACTAAATCGAATTTGATATTTTAATAGCACTATCTTAACACATTAAGCCATATTAACACGTGGTCCTAACTACACGCGACACGACGCCGCGACATGCGATAAAAGGTATCTTTTCCAAGTTAATCAGAGTTTTTTGTCCTAACTAGCCGCGACGGCGACACGAAATTTCGAATTTAGAAACAGTATTCTATTTCTCGCGACGTCGCAGCTGGAACACAACATACAATCTATATGACAGTAGATAATCTCAGGTGATTTTGTGCTTTATTCAAAAGTTAAACGTGTCTAATATGAGTTTAAATATAATTTTGTTTGACCTTATAGCCATACTGAAACCAACAACAGATAGTTTACCTCAGATCTTGAAAATAAATTAAAGCAAAGATGTCCGTTAAAACTGTGAACTCACTGCAAACCAACGAGTGTAAATTCCATGACAAGGTATGTTATCAGTTACTCAGTATTGTATACTTAATGATCAGAATGCAGAATCAGAAAGAGCTTTATTACCAAGTGTGTTTGCACTACACAAGGAATTTGTCTTGTGTTAGGAGCTTCACAGTACAGAAACAATACAGTACAAACAACAACAGTGCAACAGAGACATATATATTAAGGTAAAAATATACAAATAAAAATATACAGAAAGAAAAATGTCCATAGACAGAACTGTGAATGTGCATGTGTCCCTAAGTACAATGAAGGTTTGAGAGTTATTTACAGATGTACAGTACCGGTGCGTTATGTGTTGTGTTGTTCAGGTGGGATACGGCCTGGGGAAAAAAACTATTCTTGTGTCTGGCTGTTTTGTGCACAGTGATCTGTAGCGCCGGCCAGAGGGCAGCAGTTCAAAGAGAGAGTGAGAGCTGGGTGTGAGGGGGTCCAGAGTGACTTTCTTAGCCCTTTTCCTCACTCTGGAGGTGTAAAGTTCTTGGAGGCTGGGCAGAGGGGGCACCGATAACCTCTCAGCAGTTCTGACTGTCCGTTGTAGTCTTCTGATGTTGTTGGTAGTGACCAAACCAAAAAAGTTATAGAAGAACATAGGACAGACTCGATGAATGGCAAGAGTAGAACTGTATCAGCAGCTCCTGAGGCAGGTTGAACTTCCTTAGCTGGCGGAGGAAATACAGCCTCTGCTGGGCCTTTTTCGCGATAGAGTCAATGTGATTGTCCCACTTGGTCCTGAGAGATGGTGGTTCCCAGGACCTGATGACTCCACTGCAGTCACAGTGCTGTTCATGATGGGTGAGTGGGGAGAGCAGGGGGGTTCCTTCTGAAGTCCACTATCATCTCCACAGTTTTGAGAGTGTTTAGCTCCAGGTTGTTAGACTGCAAGGGACGACTTCTGTGCCTCCGTGAAGCGCTCGGTGAAACCTTCGACCGCCGGACCGAAGAGGCCGTTGGGGGAGATCGGGGCGTCAAGGAAGGGAACCTTATCCGCATCCTTGATCTCCATTAGTGTCAGCCATAAGTGGCACTCGAGCACCACAAGGTGGCCATCGACCTCCGATCGCCTGAGCGGTGGTCTTGGTGGCGCGCGCCAGAGTCGCACTCCTCAGCTCCTGAGAGTCACGGGGTCCAGGCCAGACTCATCCGTGGAGGCGAGGATCTTGGCCTGAAAGACCTGGAGGACAGCCATAGAATGGAGCGCCGAAGCCGCCTGTCCAGCAGAAGAGTAGGGCGTCCAGCGAGCGCTGAAGTGGTCCTACATGGCTTGGACTGTTGGGTGGCCTTTGCCTTCGAGCCAATAGCCATGGGTGGGCAGAAATGCGCGGCCACACTCGTCGGTGAGGCAGCTTTTCGTTCGTTCTTCTCTTCAGTGCCGTCGATTGTAGTGAGGGCGGATGAAGCGGAAGTACGGAGGTGGGCGGAATAAGGAGCACGCCACAATCTGGTGAGCTCGTCATGGACCTCTGGGAAGAATGGAGAGGGACACTGGCGAGGGGCCTGACGGCGCCCGGCAGGAACCACTCGTCCAGACGTCTACGAGAGGGCTCCTCTGGTGGAGACCATTCGATTCCCAGCTCTTCAACCGCTTTTGAGAGGATTCGGAGGAGTTCGGCATTCATCCGGCCGCTTTAGCGGGTGGAGACACTGGGCGAGGACGGCGGCAAAGCGGGGGGGTCGGCAGTCGGGCAGCTCATCGTCACTCCCTCCAACCGAGACTGGCGAAGGACACTAGTCAGGCTGGGTGAGAGGACGGTGTGAAACTTCTCTTTTTTTCGGTGAGGGGAGGCATGCGGGATCTGAGCCAACATGGGCTCGCTCTCAACCGGGCGCTTAGATCCTCTGCCCTGCTGTTTTTCTCACAGGTTTCCTGGTCTCTCTGAAAAGAAAGCTATTACGTGAGCACGAGGGGCGGAGGAGTGATGTTCTCGCAACGAGAACAATCATTTCCTGTGAGTGCGGCTTCGTGTGGGATTCCCCAAGCAGGAAATGCACTCAGTATGGAAATGCATCAGCATCATCGGCGTGCAGGTATCGCAGTAATGGCGTGGCATTTGAAACAACCGCCAAGCTCTTTTATTTAGCTCTTATAGAATTGCGGAAGGCGGAGGGGAAGCAGGACGGAACTGCTGCGACGTGGTAAATGGCAAGAAAAGGCCTAGAGAAGTCGAGCAGAGCGGTCTCCATCCAGCTGCGAGTGCATGTTCAATCGGCGAGCAGGCTCGGGTCAGGTATCAGCGTAGAGCATATTTGTCATCCCGTGAAGGAGAAGAAATTTGAAGATCCTGTGGCGAAGTGCCTGCTTATATAGCCAGATGGCCCGCCCATTCGGCAGGCTCTGGCGGGCTTCGTCGCCATAGGTTCGTGCAGCTCCGCTGCAAGCCATTGGTCGTTTTTTAATACACTGCACAAACCAATGGTTGTGCAGTTATGCTGCGTGATGAAAAAAAGGCTTCAGTTCAGGAGAAAAAAAGGCTTTTTCCATAGCTTCTTTAGCAAGACGCAGTACGAGTGAAGTATCGACAGGGAACTACGGTTACTGAGGTTAAAACCATAGTAAGGGTTGAGGTTATTGTGCTTTAACTACAAATACCCAGTAAAACCTATGGTTTTAAAAGAGAAGAACAGGACATTCTATTGGACACCCCTGTTTCAAGAGGGGCCTATTTGGGGATTCGGTCACGATCGTTGTGGAGAAGTTTCAGGTGGTGAAAACAGCAGTCTGCCGCCTTTCGCCAGCTCATTCTCGTAGGCCCAGAGAGACTGAGCATCAACCACCGCGGTTCGTTTCTTGCTCATCCTCTTTACAGCATCATTGGGAAGTTCAGCGTAGTGAGCCACCACCTATGGCACCCCTCATAGGGGATGGGGGTCCTAGGTCTCGTTCCACCGGTTCGCTCACCCCAATGCAAAAGGGATAGACCTGAGTTTGATGGCCAAGGCCTCTAGTTCTTTCTCAGGTATTAGTAGCAGTTCCTGATTCCTTTGCTCGTCTTTGGAGGACAGGCCTGCTTTGGAGAGTTTGGACGAACCACGCAAGCTATAAATTGTCAAGAGACACAGGAAGTTCTCAGGTTTGCTTTCTAGGGCAAAGCTTACATATTGTGTCTTCCGTTTCGGACTAGCTCTGGCTACTCGAACGTTTACAAATGTTTGGGACACAGCTCTTGCCCTGTTGCGGCTCCAGTGCCGAATTTTTATTACCTGGACGATTGGCTAATTTTAGCTCAATTCAGGGATCAAGCACTTGGATTCTCGCACGATGCGGGCACGTCTGTCTCCCGCACATGTACAGTCATTACTGATGTCTAAGTCAGTTCAAGATGGGGCGCCTAGTCCACGTAGGCTTGTGTCTCAGGACTGTTGGGTCTGATGGCAGCGGTGTCCCCTGTAGTTGAACTGGGCCTGCTTCACATGCGGCCATTTTAGTGGTGGGCCAAGAGCCAAAACATTTCACCTCATTGTCATCCGCTTTGCAGAATTACAGTGACGCGCAGAGGCTTTCGTGCTCTAAGCCCGTGGATGAGACACCAGTTCCTTCGGGAAGGAGTCCAGCCTGGGGCTTTTGTCGTCATCGTCAAGACGATCACGACGGATGCATCCCTTACGGGCTGGGGGCGATCCATCAAGGAAGCCAGTCTGTGGAGTCTGGACAGAGATACATCGTGGCTGGCACATAAATCGGTTGGCGCTACTGGCAGTCTTCCTGGCTCTCAAACTGGTTGTCACGTGTTAGTCAGGACAGACAACACTACGGTTGTTTCGTACATGAATCGTCAAGGAAGATTACATTCTCGCCCCTGTGCAGGCTGGCAAGGCGTGTTCTTCTTTGGGCTCAGACCAAGTTCCGTCGATCAGAGCAGTCCATGTCCCAGGTCGCCTGAACTCAGGAGCAGACTTGCTCTCGAGACAGAGTCAGGAGGATGGGGGAGTGGAGATGGCACCCAGGTGGTGAGTCTCATATGACAGAGGTTCGGTTTGTTTGCTTCGAGCATGACTACGCACTGCCCACTCTGGTTTTCCCTGTCTCCCCCTCCCCCGTTGTTGCCTCTAGGCTGGATGAATGGCCCAAGGCAAATCTTACGTTTCCCCCAATCCGGTTGCTCCAGTAGTTCTGTTCAGAGTGCGCTTAAAGTGGAACACTTGCTGCTGGTGGCCCCGTGGTGGCCACTCAGTCGTGTGTTCTGGATCTGGTCAGTGTGTTAGCCGGCCCTCCTTGTGAGGTTCCCTCGGACAAGATCTGTTGACACAAGCTCGGGGCATGATTTGGCATCCTCGACTGGAATTATGGAGGTTATTGGTATTGAGTGGAGTGTTTCTCTTAATCTCTTAGCTACACTATATTAAAAGAGGGGGGGGGGGAGAAAAAACAATGAGGACCTCCTGGCTCCTGGGTCAATCACCTTGAAGATGCTTTCCATGGTCTTCCAGCTATCTAAGGTACGTAAGGCTTAATACATAGCGATGACGTCCCAGCATTGAAGTGAAGTGAACCTTTAACAATGAAAAAAAAGGGCATAATCTTATTATATGTAACCTTGAGTGCCTGAATAGAACAACTCATGCCATGCGCCTTTCCGTACCTTTGATAGTGCTTTTCCATTGGAAAAGATTGCAAAAAGCACGCATCACGCTGATATAGCATACATATGTACATATAAACCGTGGGGGGCTGTGCTAAGCTTAATGGCTATTGCTCCTTGTTCCCATTGGAGGGATAAGGGCTTATTCAGTCACCCGGAGGTGTTTAGCGATGATGTCATCGCCTAAATATTCACGTACTGGAACCAAGACATAATGTAAACCAAGTGTTTCGGTACATTTATGGCTATAATTCGACTATTTAGACTCACCGAACATTAACGTGTTAAAAAAACGTTGTTGGTCATTCATTTACAAAATAATAATTTATGTTAAGGCCTTGCCTTGAAGCACATAAAGTTGCTTCAACACACATTTAAAAAAATGTTGTGCTTTTACACAACAGTTAAATGAACAAGAAGTTAATATAGAGCAACTTACATTTTAGACACAATATTGCCAGTTAGTTTGTTTTTGCTCTGCCAGTGAAAAGTTCCTGCCGTCGCATCAAACCGTGGCATTTCGTTCAATGATTCAATGATGTAACCTGCAGATAGATGTTTGAAAATGAAAAGGTCAAGAAAAAATAGAAACTTCTTATTTAAAGGTGCTGTTTATTATTGCTTACACAAACTTTTTTCTAAATATTACAAAATTGTTGGAAGACTACAGTCACTATAGTAAACTGTATGCATGTTTTTTTCTAAATAAACTTAATATTAACCTTAATTAAATTGTATAACATGCTTCCAATGTGCTCTATGAAAATATTATATCATTCATGTTTCTTAGATACCATAAAATGCAATGAATTTGCAATAGCATCCTCTGTTTGGTGTACACAAAGCAATACACTCCTGCCTCTTTTTTCTTTTATTTTTTTATTTATGTCTTTTATTATTATTATTATTTTATTTATGTATTTATTTTCTTTTCTAGGTCATTTTAATGACAAATAGGACAATATAGAATAACAATCACTTTTCTACAAGCCGGTTAATAACAGGCAGGTTGTTTTAATAAAATCATAGAAACACTAAATCTAATCTGAATGGAAAATACAGATCTTCAAATTTAGATAATTCAGAGGGTGAATTCAGGCTAATTGGGACATGGGGTCTCTATTTATTTTTGCAGAATAAGCACACAGAAAAGGTATCTTATTAAAGACACTTAATCTTAAATCAGTAACTCTTTCAGTAAATTTGGGCAAGACAGGAATCACATCCCTGGAGCCCTTTGTTCAGAAGCCTACTGTACATTTTCTTTCTTTGTAAATATTTGAGTCGTTACAGACCTGTGTTGCTCAACCCAGCTCACCCAACACATCAGCAAATCACAGCAGACACACTGGAGCAACATTTCTCAACTGCGTCCACTTCAACCTGCAAGACCGTTAAATATATAAACTGGACATAGCAGGGCAAAAGAAGAAGAAAATGCAAACTTCTGACGGCATATGAAACTGTTTGTAAACTCGCGCAGGATATTTTAGTGAAATGCATCAGTTCGGACCAGTCGTGCTGAAAAGATTCACGGATTATGAGCATTGTTTTGTTTTTTGATGCATGTTTCTCAGTTCTGTCGGGATGTTTTCGAGAGGTAGGTAGCTACTGTAAACGTTTATTTGTTATCTTTTGTCTGACATTTCCTTTTTAGCCTAAATGTCCTGTTGTAGCTATAGCCTATAAAGTTGCATTTTGCCTTTAGCTTACTTTCAGTTTCAGTTTCATTTCATCATTTTTTAGTTTATTTGCTTATTGTTTTAAAACCAATTCTTGCATTAATAATCAACTACAGAATAAAAATAAAAATATGGCGGCAGTAACTTTATAAATATTTCTTATAAAAACCGCTCAGAACTGCCGGAAGCACAAGTACCGTTAAGTGCGTGCGTAGCTACAGCTGGCTATATTCTCTTTTTAAAGCACTGCTCACGTACTTTTATTATGTCATTTGTAAGGATACTTTAGGGTTGAGTTTGGTTGAACTGGGCGAAAGTTGGTGACGTTTTCTTAATGTTTTCTTTCTCTTGACGTTTTCTTTTGTTTAAAAGTGGGACAATTTTATTTATTTATTTATTTTTGCTATTTTGGTTATCCTATTTTTTAATGTAAACAAAATGTTTAAGCGTGGTTGGGACTGTCCTGTCAGATGAGACCTAACCCCCCTTCAAACACTTCAAAACAACAAGAAGGGCGGCTGGAAAATGATGAGATTCCACCCTTTTATTGCACAAACGGAGCAAGAGCGTAGCGTCTGTAATGCACTGGCATGGTTCGATGCAGTGATAAAGTTGTCCGCTTTAATTCGATGCTTTTGGCTATGTACGAATAATTATCTACGAAGTTTGCTTCTCGAACACTTCACGAGTTCACACTTACAGTATAGTATGCGTATTTGGCGTGCTGTCCGGGGATAGGCTCCGAGCCCGGGAATGGCCCGAACCCAGAGTACCCCACCCGTATAAGTGTAGTAAGAACTGGAAGTGAGGAGAAGGGATAATGGGTAGAGGTATGTCAGCTGTATTTATTTTATACCTATGGTGTTGATTAACTTGAGTGCGCTCCTCTTGTGTTATTATCTGACGCGCTCCTCCCGAACTTCAATAAAACATCATAACATTAACAAAAACACGGAAATAAGAGTGCGCAGTTAGTCTGTCAAGATGCAATTTGCGTTCTTTTTTTATTTTTATTATTCAGTGCCACGAGAACAACCATAACCACATCAATAACACCATTATAGCTACCAGAGAAATAAATAAATAAAATAAGATGCATACATTTCAGTGCTTTTTCTGGTAACACTTTAGAATAGGCCTACTGTTCCATCATTAATGAATAACTACACAAGAACACATAATAAGTAACGCAATATTAGCACTCTAACTATTAGTAACTAACAAGAAACTCTGATTAATGAATTAGTAAGTAATAGTGCTTAGTTGAATGTGGTAGTTCACTATTACCTAATCAGTAACTATTATTTTTTCATACCTCCCTAAGAACTACTAAGAACTACTGTATACAGATTCATAATTAATATGAATAATACATAATGTATAATTAATTCTAAAGTAAAGGCCATGGTAACCCACTAGTAATGACTGAAATCATTGTAAGCTTTTGAGGGTTTTGTAAAGCTTTGGATAGTAATTATTCAGGTGTTACTACATATTTCAGAAGGAATTACTATTTTTTTGGATCAGTATTCTAAAGTAAAGATCGTGATAACTCCCTTGTAATTACTGAAGTCACTGTAAACTTTTGAGGTTTTTGTAAGGTTTTGGTTAGTATTTCATTTTGCTAGATTTGGTAACACTTAAATCATTACTAGTGATTGACCGTGATCTTCACTTTAGAATACTGATCCAAATAATTAGTAGTTTCTTCAGAAGGATGTAGTAACACTTGAGTAATTAGTATCCAAAACCGTACATATATTCAAAAGCTTAAAATTACGTCAGTCAATATTAGGGAGTTATGATGATTTTCACTTTAGAATACTGATCCAAGTAGTTAGTAGTTCCTTTAGAAGAATTTGATAATTCTTGAGTCATTACTAGTGGGTTACCACGATCTTCATTTTAGAATTAATTATACATTATGCATAGTTCACAATAATTATGAACCTGTATACAGTAGTTCTTAGTAGTTCTCCAGGATATATATACAAAATAGTAGTACTACCAGTTTCAACGGAGCGCTATTACTTACTAAATCAATAATCATAGTTTCTTGTTAGGTAATGGTAGTTATTACAATGTTAATAGTGCATTAGTGACTTGTTCCTGTGTAGTTATTCATTAACAAAGGATCAGTATTCTAAAGTGTTACCCTTATCTTTATTCATTTTTCAGTGTTCTTTTGTTTGTTTGTTTTTTCACAAAAGGTTTATGTATAAAGTAATTTAGGCTGTGATATGATCTGAGAAATTTGGTTTAACTCAATAACATCCCTGCTGAAAAACAATAGACACCATCACAAAATCTGTAATGGTTTAACTGGTTATAATGGGACTTGTATTGGTTTTAATGGAAACTGTAATGAACCTTGTGGGTTTATACTGGTAATTGGTCACCTTCTATTGGTGGCTTCTTAAAACAACAAAATCCTAATGGAATACGTCCCAAAACACACTACAGAATACAATTTTTTAATGGTTAAAAGGTGATGGTTTGTAATGGTATTAGTAGTGGAAACCATTATAATGTTTTTTGGCCGTGAGGGCCGGTGTCGTCATGGCACTGAGTTGAAATATGGATACTGGCCCTAGGCTGCCTGCACTCACAGCAGCCCCACTCTTTTTTTATTCATTATTTTCTCACAGCCCACTCGTAGAGTGCAGCCTGCAGGTTGATGATAATAATGATGACGCAGGGCCGTTGTCCTGACATTTTATATTACCCGTCAGATTGTCCTACCAGGGCTTACTGCGCATGTGCACATCAATATTGTGTCTTTTTTTTCATGCTGAACAACAATATTTAATGTATTTGCATTACTGTAAGGGTTGGTTTAGGGTTGGGGTATGTTAATAAAACACAATCTAATAGGTAGAAACATTTATTTATTGTTGGTTTCCGGCTGTAGCTGTATCCCTTCTAGCCACAACCGCGAATAACACATAATTACTGTATTTGCATTACTGTAAGGGTAGGTTTAGGGTTGTGGTAGGTGTGGACATTAATAAACCATAATTTGACATGTAGCATGTAACAGCATTAGTTGGAGATATGCGAGCAAAAAATAATAGACAAAAAATGGATAGGCAAAGGATATGGATATGGCCCTTTCAGCGCAAAGGCAGTGCTGAAAGGGCCATAATAAAAAAAAGAAAGCTCTAGAAAAATACAATGAATTACAGAGGCTGCAGAGAACAGTGCACAATTACAGACTTATATACTGAGGTTTTAATTACATTATTTTAATATAGTCAGTCATGAACTAAAGTGGGCATAATGAGTTTATTATGGCCCTTTTCTAAGGCATGAAACTCCAGGGTTGAAAATGAGTCCCACTTCAGCCCTGGCAGGGATTGTTCTTTACTTTCCAAATTATCATTCTGAAAATAAAAAAAGCACATTTCATAACACTATTCATCATTTTTGTGTGACGTCATAGCTTTATAGGAACGCACACCATTACTTAAAAACGCATAAAATAACCCTTTATTCCAACATAGATAGTGTGTCCGAAATCACGTACTGTCCGAGTAGATACTACATTTGAATTTATTTCACAGCCATTAAAAAAGTGTGCTCTACATAGTATATATACGGGTAGTATATATGAAATTTGGACATACTTATATCCGCCATTTTGTTTTACTGCCACATGACCTACCTACATCAGTTGCTTCAGTTCACTGCCATTCATAAATCCTCTATAGTAAAGTGTCAATCGAATATACACGGAAGTTGTAGGTCATCCAGGTAATTTTCACCTATACTGTACTTTGAATACTATGAATTCGGACATACTACTTTCCTTGCATACTGTTTTTCACATACTATATGTAGGCTAGTAGGGAAGTATGCGATTACGGATGCAGCTTTACTCTCCCAATTCATTCTTATGCTAAGCATGCATGGAGCTAAAAATGGACTGCTCCGTTTTAGTCAATTCAATAAAAATTATTCATACACTCCCAACACACATGGATTAAGTAAACCTTCACACGTGTAAGTGGATTGAATGTAATGAAATTAAATTGTGATCAAATGTTCAATTGTGTTGCTTTAATAGAAACAAACATACAATTTGTGTTCTTTCTTTCTTTAGGGAAATGCGATGTGAAATATGAACGACTAGAGAGTGAATCAGAAGCAAAGCCTTTTAAGAAGAAGATCTGTGCATTGAAGATCTTTTATTTTTATTTGCTTATTATTTGCGTTTTTCTTTATTGTCTTCATTTATGTACAAGATTTCTCTAAAGCACATTATGCCAAACCTAAAGACTCTGACCTGCCAACTCATCCTTCCTTCCTTCATTTACCAATCCTCCAAACACCACACATCTCCACATCCGCCAGCCCTCCGTCTGCAGAGGCGTGTAGTGTTCAAGTGAAGGATGGGCCTGTGATTAAAGTCGGCCACATTAACACATACGTGATCGGCTCTTACATGGAGCATCGTTTTGGTGAGAAACAGATAAAGACGATTGCCATTGTTCTTCGACATGAGCAGGCGACGTTCAGCTGTGTGATTTGCTGCGATGGGACGACCGTGACGTTATCAGCTCAATACTCAATTCATGACGACCACTTTAACTTTGAATATGGCACCGCGACCATCACATGCTCTATCAAAAGCACGTGTTTGACACCGACGCATGTTGCAATCACAGCCAGTGGCGTCTCAGGGAGCATAACGTCCTTCCAACCTGTTAGAAACAGAGACGTTCCAACAACCTTCCCGTATGAGTTCACAATCTGCATCTCTGTCATGTATGACTACAAGAGTGTGCTGAATCTAGTCCAGTCCATGGAGATGTTCAGACTGCTTGGCACTCATAGGGTGGTGATATATAAAACCAACTGTGATTCAGACATACAGAAGGTTCTGGACTATTATGAGAAAAAAGGTTTTTTGGAGATAATTCCGTGGACGATTAAAAAGCACATTAATGTGTCTCACGGCTGGAATATAAATAAGTCGCCAGGTCAGCTGCAATACTTTGGGCAAATCCCTGCACTTAACGATTGTGTTTATCGTTACATGTACCAAAGTCACTATGTAGCTCTACATGACTTGGATGAACTCATTCTGCCTCTCAAAGTGAAAACCTGGATGGAGATGTTGCCTGAGCTTGAGATCAAGTACGGTTCTGATGTGGGCTTTGAGTTTGAGAATAACCTGTTCCCGCTCACCGCAAAGGCTCATGAGGATTATGAGCAAGACAAATGGAAAAACATAGAGGGAGTGAATATTTTCAATTATATCAATCGAGTACCTAATCTCCCTAATACTTTCAATAATTACAAGATTATTGTAAATCCTCGGCTGGTTTTGAAGGCTACAGTCCATGGCTTGCTGGCCAGTGTGAACGGAAGGTCCACGGTCTGGGTGAACAACTCCATTGCTCGCATGTACCACTTTAAAAACTTTACATACCCACCCAACACAAAGCTTGTAAAAGATGATCATCTCTGGGACTATGCCAATGATCTAATACCAGCTGTTTCTAAAGTTCTACAGGCCTGTGGACTCATTGAAGCCTAGATTGTAAAGATTCATAGCGTTTCTATGCTCAAATGATTGTAATGAAGGACTGTGTGTCACTGGTCTCAGGGCTTTAGGGTTTATAATAATGCATTAAAGTAACATGATAACAAATACACACCAATTTGCAATGTCAAGCAGCATAACAAGCTATTTCCCACAGCTAATATAATAAGAATCAGAATCAGAATGAGCTTTATTTCCAGGTATGTTTACACATATGAGGAATTTGTTTTCGTGACAGAAGCTTCCACAGTGCAACAGAATGACAGTGACAGAACAAAAACACAGATAATAAAAGAAGAAGAAAAAATAGAAAAAGTAAATGGGGAATAACAATATACAAATTGACAATTGTACGTACAGGTATATTACAATAGACAGTTTTGTATGTATATTATGTGCAAATTGAAATGTAGACTAAGTATGTGTGTTAGATAAATAACTGTATAAGTGTATAAATAGTGTGTGTTTCACAATTATTGTCAAGTGTTCATGAGATGGATTGCCCGAGGGAAGAAACTGTTCCTGTGCCTGGCCGTTCTGGTGCGCAGTGCTCTGTAGCGTCGACCAGACGGCAACAGTTCAAAGAGGGAGTGTGCTGGATGTGAGGGGTCCAGAGTGATTTTGCCAGCCCTTCTGCTCACTCTGGATAAGTACAGTTCTTGGAGAGTAGGGAGGGTGGTACCAATGATTCGCTCAGCAGTCCGGACTACCCTCTGTAGTCTTCTGAGGTCAGAGTTGGTAGCTGAGCTGAACCAGACATTTATTGAAGTGCAGAGGACGGATTCAATGATGGCAGAGTAGAACTTGTTCAGCTGCTCCTGTGGCAGGTTGAACTTCCTCAGCTGACGAAGGAAGTGCAACCTCAGCTGGGCCTTTTTTACAATGGAGTCAATGTGAGTGTCCCACTTCAGGTCCTGGGAGATGGTGGTGCCCAGGAACCTGAATGACTCCACAGTCGTTACAGTGCTGTTCATGATGGTGAGTAGGGGGAGAGCAGGGGGGTTTCTCCTGAAGTCCACGATCATCTCCACTGTTTTGAGCGTGTTGAGCTCCAGGTTGTTAAGACTGCACCAGATAGCCAGCTCCTTAACCTCCAGTCTGTAAGCAGACTCGTCACCGTCCTGAATGAGGCCGATCAGTGTGGTGTCGTCTGCAAACTTCAGGAGCTTGACAGAGGGGTCTTTAGATGTGCAGTCGTTGGTGTAGAGGGAGAAGAGCAGTGGGGAGAGAACACAGCCCTGAGGAGCTCCTGTGCTGATCATACGGGTGCTGGATGAGAATTTTCCCAGCCTCACTAGCTGCTGCCTGTCTGTCAGGAAGCTGGTGATCCACTGACAGACGGAGGTGGGCACGGAGAGCTGAGTTAGTTTGGGCAGGAGGAGGTTTGGAATGATAGTGTTAAAGGCCGAGCTGAAGTCCACAAACAGGATTCTCACATAAGTCCCTGGTCTGTCTAGATTTTGCAGAACATAATGCAGACCCATGTTGACTGCATCGTCCACAGACCTGTTTGCTCTGTAGGCAAACTGAAGAGGATCCAGCAAGGGTCCAGTAATGTCCTTCAGGTGGGCCAGCACCAGTTTTTCAAATGACTTCATGACCACAGATGTTAGAGCCACAGGTCTGTAGTCATTTAGTCCTGTAATTTTGCATTTCTTTGGGATGGGGATGATGGTGGAGTGTTTGAAGAATGAAGGGACTTTGCACAGCTCCAGTGATCTGTTGAAGATCTGTGAGAAGATGGGGGCCAGCTGGTCAGCACAGGTTTTCAGACAGGCTGGTGTGACACCGTCTGGGCCTGGTGCTTTCTTTCTCTTCTGCTTCTGGAATACCTGGCACACATTATCTTCACTGATCGGAAGTGCAGGTGTGGGGGAGAGGGGGGTTGCTGGAGTTGTTAATGGTTGTGTGGAGAGGTGTTCAGTGCCGGTGTGAGGTGTTTTTTTAAACCTGCAATAGAACATTTAGATCGTCTGCCAGTTGTTGATTCTCCACAGTGCTGGGGGATGGTGTCTTGTAGTTGGTGATCTCTTTCAGACCTTTCCACACTGACGCTGAGTTGCTGGAAGTGAACTGAATCCTTAGTTTTTCAGAATAATTCCTCTTTGCCACTCTGATCTCCTTTTCCAGTGTGTATTTGGCCTGTTTATACAAGACTTTGTCCCCCTTCCTGTAAGAATATTCTTTGGCCTTATGGAGCTGTCTGAGTTTTGCAGTGAACCACGGTTTGTCGTTGTTGTAAGTTAGATGAGTCCTGGTAGGAATGCACATATCTTCACAGAAACTGATATAAGATGTTAGTCTCTGTAAGCTTGTCCAGATCATTGGCAGCGGCTTCAAAAACACTCCAATCAGTAAGGTCCAAACAGGCTTTTAAATCTTGCTCTGCTTCATTAGTCCATCTTTTAACAGTCCTTAATACAGGTTTAGCTGATTTCAGTTTCTGCCTGTAGGTCGGTATAAGATGAACCAAACAGTGATCAGAGAGTCCTAAAGCTGCCCGTAGGACAGAGTGATATGCCTCCTTTATTGTGGTGTAACAGTGGTCCAGTATATTACTGTCTCTGGTGGGACATGTAACATGCTGTCTGTATTTTGGCAGTTCACGGGAGAGATTTGCTTTATTAAAGTCCCCAAGAATGATTAAAACAGAGTCCGGGTGTTGTTGTTCTGTGTCTGTGATATGATCAGGAAATTTATGTAAAGCTGAGCTCACGTGCGCTTGCTGAGGAATGTAAAAACTCACGAGAATGAACAAGCAAAACTCGCGCGGCGAGTAGAAAGGCTTACAGTTCATGAAAAGCTTCTTTAACACTGTTACATCTCTACACCACCTTTCGTTGATGTAAAAGCATGTCCCGCCACCACGCGATTTCCCCGTTGATTCTGCGTCACAATCTGCTCTGATCAGCCGAAATCCCGGCAGATGAAGTGCGCTGTCCGGAATGCCGTCATTCAGCCAGGTTTCCGTGAAACACAGAGCAGCAGAGTTTGAAAAATCCTTATTTGTCTGGGAGAGCAGAAGGAGTTTGTCCGTTTTGTTGGGTAGAAAGCGGAGATTCGCCAGATGGATGCTAGGCAGCGCTGTCCGAAATCTGCACTGTCTGAGCTTCATGAGCACGCCGGCTCACTTCCCCTGTCTGCGCGTCCTAAAGCGTTTGATCAGCGCCGCTGCTCCGCCAACTACAATGTCCAACAAAACATCAGAATAGTCGAAAACCGTTGAAATATTGGGTGGTGTGTACTGCCGAATGTCCAGCAATTCGTCTCTGGTGAAACTGATTGCAGAGATATAAGTACAGGACAAACTAACAAAAACATAAAAAACAGCGGCCATCAGCGGTGCCATCTTCAACCATAACTATAACTTGAACCATTACTTGAACCGTAACTAAGCAGACACTGGAACACTGAAAGCCGTGCACATTACGTTTATAAATGGTGGTGCCCACTTTTGTAATAATAGATAGAACTGTGCTTCATGGAAGTGGGTGGAGAAAAAGAGCACTGCTTTTGGCATGTTTTGCTTGTTAGAATCTTGTAGATTGGTGTAATTTTCTGTACTGCATCGTGGGTAATGCTGTTTTCCACCACTGATTCTTTTGTAAAAAGAGTATTTTAAAAATAAGTTGAAATAATGCAGACTGACAGTTTCAAAAGAAGCAAATACAATCAATTAACAACCTTGTATCTCACAACAAGTATGTCTATAAATGTTTATAAGTTAACATTAAAAATCAGTTTTCCTATGGAGAAAATAAATGACATTTTTCATTCCAAAATTTGAAAAAGTTCAATAACTCAGTATGAAATATATAGAGGTTAAGCACAAATTATTATTATGTGCTATTTTTCTTTAACATTCTCTTTTTCTGCATTGCTTCATGACATTGAATGTGTATAACATTCATATACACTGAATGGTTTGCATAACGCCAGGAAGACCAACAAACCACCTTTGGCTGTTTTAAGCTTTTTCTTAATGGAGAGGCCTTTATAGAGCACTAAGGTGTCATTTTTCATACATTGTCATAAATTTCATGTACACTTCTGTCTGTCGATGGAAATTAAACTAAAAACAAAATTTTAGGGTTTAAGTCAAGACACCAAAGGTGAATAGGGAAAAACCTTTAACTGAAAGACTTACTTGATTAATCACAGTCCATTAGTTTTGCAGTACAAGTGTTCTGAAATCTTATGTAAATATGCTAATGGGGCTTTGCTTATTACTAGTGCTGGGCAACAATACAAATTTTTTAACCGCGATTAATCACATGTGTTTTCTGTGATTAATCACATTATTATGCACAACATGCCCTACATTTCACTACTGATTATACCCTGTATGATTGTGTATGTGACAAATAAACAAGAACCTTGAATCTTGAACATTCAATAATGAAAGTTTTTTTAAAGTAATTTAAAAGTACTGCTATATGACCAAAAGTGCAATAACATTTGGTTTGCAAACACTTTAAACAAATAAGGTATTTTTTACAGCACTATTCCTTTTACATTGTAGCAGTTAAAATATTTATTGTAAATCTCAACTTAAACATTAATGTAATCAAATTAAATATAAAACCAAAGCTATTTGCCACTGCAGGGCATTAACGTTTTTATAGAAAATATGTTATAGTTTGTTATAGAAAAACAAATTGTGCTCGGAGTCCAGAGCCTCGGTCATAACATTATAACAGGCAGGGCCATGCACAGACATTTTGAGGGGCAGTGGCCCAAACCAAAAAAGGGACACTAGGGGGGTGGGTGCTTGTTAATACACATTTTCCAGTTGTTACAAATATACAATTAAAAAATCCAAAGTGAGCCAAATGTTGTGGGGTAAATTGAGCCAGCACTTTATCTTACCCGACCATAAGGCACTGTAGTTAAATATCTGAATTATAAACTGGAATTTTAATGTGATATTAGTGGTTTAGTTTATAATATATACATATTATTTGTAGTTTATGTGATAGGGACAGTGTACAAGTGCACCAAATCCTTCTCTGATAAGAACCAGAAAATGCTTTTCATCACATTATAATCAGATATATCTTTCCACCTGTAGTCACTAATGGCCAAAACAATGGGTCTCATTCACTAAGCATGCGTACGCACTAATTTGTGCGTGAAATGTGAGTACGAATGATTTTAAGAACAAACCACGATTCACCAAAAATGTCGTACTAAAATTTATTCTACATTTACGAAAAATGATAGGAACAACTGAAACCACACGTACGCAGAAAGCACTTACTCTGCACGGCCTTATAATCATGTTAAGATGTTATATTTCATCTAAATACGACTATGATTATATTAAAGCATGTTTACTAAATAATTGTTATATAATCCATATACAAAATTATATAACAAACTTATTTAATAATACAAATTAATCTTGTCATCATGCATTTCATCATATAGTGAAATTGTAAGAAAAGTTGTTTTGTTCAGCTGCGAGGTTTCTCTGAATAAGCCGTATGTAGAGCTGCTCCCGAGAGATCTGTAGTCTGGGTCTGTATGAAAGTTTGTGTTGTGTTTGAACTGGTGAGAATGGTACACTTGAATGCTCAAAGATCTGGCGAGAGCGCGTTTGCTCTGAATAAATGCGGAAAGCCCTTATATGGAGATAATTTGGGCGTGTTTTATGCAAATGACTAACCTCGTGCACGCGGCCGCTCATTTAGAATTACTCCAAATTCACTAACATAAGAACGAGGTAAGAACAAATTCATGTGCGTACGCACGTGTTGTGAATTAGGCGGAAAGTTTTCGTGAGAAGTTCAAATGTGCGTATAAATACGAAAAACGTACGCAATTATTAGTGAATGAGACCCAATCTCTGTTTAGTCTGTTTTTGGAAGGCTACAACTTTGGTGTTCAACATATTGTTTCAGAAATGCAAACAATTAAATATTGAAATTTAATCTTCATTTGGTTGGTTGTATGTTGTTAAAGTTAACTTTATGAAAATAAATATGACTGTTTGTAAAAGGAAATTATTAAACAGTAAGGTTACAATAAGGTTATCATTTAGTTACACATTAGTTAACTACTTTTAGTTAACTTGAACTAAGAATAAACAATAGCCTACTTCTACAGCATTTATTAATCTTAGTCATATTAATTCAACATTTACTAATGCGTTATTAAAATCATTTTTTTGTTTAACATTAGTTTATGCACTGTGAACTAACATGAATAACAATGACAACTGTATTTATATTAACTAATGTAAACAAAAGATGATAAATACTGTAATAAATGTTCATTGTTTGTTCATGTTAGATTAAATGATACCTTAGTGATCTGAGTGCGCACACACATCCGGTGTGTGACGTGTGTGTGCGCGCGCTCTGGCTCACGCTGTATTCACACGGGGCGTCGGCGTCAACGCTTGACGGAGGGCGTGTCTGAAGCGTGGTGCTACGCAACTTTTCAAGCGCCAACGGAGGCATCAGCCAATCAGATCTGTTCTTGCCCAATTTAATGCAACACCAGAGAAGTATGTGATTGGTCTATGACGGCGCGTCAGCACCACGCTTCAGACACGCCCTCCGTCAAGCGTTGACGCCGACGCCCGTGTGAATGCAGCATGAGCCAGAGCGCGCACACACACACGTCACACACCGGATGTGTGTGCGCACTCAGATCACTTGGACATGGTTGTGTACAAGAGGTAAAAAACGATATAAATACTGTTCGTTTTCTCACACAAGCCGCTCGTTTCGTGTCTTAGGCCATCAATGTGTAGTTACGATGGGGAATTGTTTAATTTGGATTTCTCTGTGCATGTTCTTTTTCCCTCTTATAGAGACAGCATACCTGCCATTATATGACTGACAGAGATAGAACGGTATTGACCTAAAAAAATTGGATCTACTGAAGAAAAAAAGACACCTACATCTTGGATGCCCTTGGGGTAAGCTGATAGATACCAAATTTTAATTTCAAAGTGAACTATCCCTTTAAGTCAATACACTGAAGGGAGGCAAGCCTCCGCTGTAACTTTACCTGCGGGTGTCGCTGTTTGACAGCGTTACTTTATAAAAACGAGTGACTTATACTTTTAATGCCATATTTAGTAATATTTATGTTTGTAATATCGATTATTTTCTCATCCAATTTTTTGAGGAGACACTGCCTCCCTTGCCTCCTCGGAGGAAACGCCCCTGGTTTCGAGCTTCATTCGTATGTGGTTTGGAATCCTATTCAAATCGCATTTCTGGAAATCCGTTTCAGTCTGACCGGTCAGATCGGATTTAGCGTAGCTTTTTCACGTCCTCACGCCACGTAAAACGTAAACACGTCAGACGTTTTTGCAGAAAACATGCTGAACATCTTTGCAAAACAAGCTTGTGTTGTTGCGAAGTGCAAGTCGTAGCGGAAAAACACATTATATTGCTAGTACTCGTACCTCTTTGAGTTTTGAAAGTAGCGGAGACGGCAGCACGGAATAAAGCCGCACATTCCAGCTTACTGCGTTTCAGAATCAGAATCAGAAAGAGCTTTATTGCCAAGTGTGTTTGCACACAAAGGGAATTTGTCTTGGTGTTAGGAGCTTCCAGTACAGAAAGTACAAACAGTGCAGACAACATATAATTAAGGTAATAAAGAACACTTTCAATAATTAAGAATAACAATAGTACTAAAAAAGAAAAATATACAGAAAAGAAAAATGTCCATAGACAGAACTGTGAATGTGCATGTGTCCTATGTACAGATGAAGGTTTGATGAGTTATTTACAGATGTACAGTACCGGGGTGTGTTATGTGTTGTTCAGGTGGGATACAGCCTGGGGGAAAAAACTTAGAGTGACTTTCTTAGCCCTTTTCCTCACTCTGGAGGTGTAAAGTTCTTGGAGGCTGGGCAGAGGCTGCCGTTGTCTCACAAGACGAAATATAATAATACAGCGCAACTGCGACGGCAACATGCTGTCGTCATAAGACAACATCTGTATTGCAAACTGCATTGTTGTTACTGTTGTTTTTAGCGTAGGCATAACAACGCAACGGCATTACCATAGAAACCAATGCACATTCTGTAAAAACGAAAGAGCGCTTATGGACACACCAATCGGATATGAACAGCTGTGATATGCCGTGTGGACAGTCAGTTATTCAAATCAGATTCCATCCGGATATGCACAAAATCGGATCTGGGCTGACAGTCTGAACAAGGCTTTTGTCATAGATACATTCTGATAATTTAAAATGATAGGAATACTTTTATTAGGACAGGATAGGACAGGATAGGATAGGATAGGATAGATACTTTCATTGTAATTCTGTCATTTTCCCTTATCTTGAGGACCACATAAGTACAAAAAAAGGCTAATCTTACCCTACTCTCCCCTATAAGTATTAGACATTTAATTTAATTTTATTTTACAGCATAAATCTATATTATATACTAAGAAAAAACTAATTTAGAACATTTATATATTATATTTATTAACTATTTATAGGCCTAATATTGTGTTGTATTATGTGTTATAGATTACTAGTATCAAGACAAGTGATTATAATGGGAAACAGAGCCGATCCTCCCTATACGCGGAAAACGCACGCTGCATAGGGCCCCCGAAACACCAGGGGGCCCCCTTGCTCTCAAAGATGTTTTAATTTTAGTTTAGTTTTTAATGATGGCCAGCGGTTCTGAAAACATGAATGATCGTTTATCTTAATGTGGTGCGCTGTCACGCTCTCTATGTACAAATCTGCCAAATCATGTAACGTGAATGTCGTCCAGTCACAGGGTAACCGCGAGCGCGATTCGAGACGGAGTGAAACATGGACAAATGCGTCTCATCCATTCTCATCCATCCCCCCCCCACACACACACACAGTTTTGCGTAGGGCCCCCAGAAGTCTAGGATCGGCAGTGATGGGAAATATACTTAATTACAAGAATTAAAGTGTGACGGGAGCTCAATACTCACTGTGTCAGACGGGTAAGCCTCGTTTGGTAGACGGACAGAAAAAACAATGTTTTCCTGACCGAGAGGCACTTGCAGCATCTGACGGGAGTTCAATACCCACTGTGTCAGACAGGTAAGCCTCATTGGTAGACGGACGGAAAAACCAATGTTTTCCTGACCGGGAGGCCGTTGCAGCATCTGACGGGAGCTCAATACTCACTGTGTCAGGCGGGTAAGCCTTGTTGGTAGAAGGACGGAAAAGCGCCGTTTTCCTGACCGGGAGGCAGTTGCAGCATCTGACGGGAGCTCAATACTCAGTTACCCCCTTTCCACCAGCAGGAACCAGGTGCTAGTTCAGAGCCAGTGCTACTGCCAGTTCTTAGTTGGTTCGACTCGCGAGCCCTTTAAGAACCGGTTGCTTTTCCACAGGCTAGAGAGCCAATACAGAGCCAGGACTTACGTCACTGAATACGTTCATGTTTCGTTTCACTAGTGCGGCAGCGCCAAACACAACAGACTTGTTCGAGGTGCATCGTGCCACGCAGATCGATCGGCACACAACACACTAAAGCACCGCGAGAGCGATCCAAAAGCATAAAGAGCCGTCAGCTTTCCAGTCGCTCCCGCAGCACCCCGATGCCTCGCACCGAACGGTCCGCGCAGCGCCGATCCATCCCGAACAAGCCTAAATAAACTATCAACAATGGCGGACGTTGTGTTGTTATTGACGTTCATGGCTTTGCGAATCTACATCGGCATCCAAACACGGCGAATCCAACGTGTCCGTGTTTAGCTGCTATTTCAAATATGGCGGTCCAAAGTTTCTGTTCGTCTTGTTGGTCACGGTAACCCCGCCCCCAGCCCCTGACGCAAGCGGTTCTTCCTTCTAGCCCAGCAATGTTTTGGTGCTACTTACGAACCGCTTTTCCTGGTTCGGAGCTGGTGCTTTGGGTGTCGAAAGACAAAGAACCGGTTTGAAACTAGGCTCTGGCTCCGAACCAGCACTGGAACTGCCTTGGTGGAAAAGGGGTAACTGTGTCAGACGGGTAAGCCTCATTAGTAGATAGACGGAAAAGCCAATGTTTCCCTGACCGGGAGCGCTTTTGCAGCATCTGACAGGAAGTTCAATACTCAGAACAGTTTATGAGGATTACTTTGCGTAATTGTTTGACAAATCCAATAAGCTGCTTCTGATGACATCAGAAAATCTTGGTGCTGCTTTGCATCCGAAAGTTAAGCGCATGAAAAAATAGAATTTCCTGTGCCAGCGTACCCCAAATAAGTGCCATGAATCTGGATGGATAGACCTAGTTTTGAAAGCTGAGGTGATTTCGACTTTTGCCAGCCAAGTGCATGATTTCATCATATTTATTGCATGATCAATGTCCTACTATTGAGAGAGATTTTGTCAAGAGGAATCAAGGTGTTTTATGCTTTAAAACAGGGAGTTATGCGGAGCTGACAGATCGGTTAGAAGGTGTTTCTTACCCAATAATTTTCCTAGTAGCCACTCCAATGGGCTAAAGCGAAATGGAGAAGGCGGGGCTTCGAAAGGGCTGATCATGAACCCTCATTTAATTCACACCGCCTATGGGGAAATCTGAACAGATTATTTCTGTGAAACGACTGAACTCAGAAAAATGGCAACTTTTGATGTCCACATTCAAGGATTTACAATTGCTGTAGCATTTCTTTCATAAAGAAATGGCCATATAATAAAAAATTAAGTGGACATTTGAATTGAATGTGGAGAAGCCGAGTTATGTTGTTTTGGCTTCCATTTTATTTAAGAGCTGTTGCTGCTGAAGGTGACGCGGATCTGACACGCATCGTATTTCCTCTCAACTCTCTTTACCTTTTCTGACCCATTTCAGTCTGTACTAATGAGCTTACGAGTTGAATCGGGTGTGTTAGATGAGGGAGACAGTGCTGGGCTGCTCCGGGACAGTTTTGAAAACCATTTCAGAGACATGTTCTTAAATGTGACTCATATAACATATTACATACATGCACAGTTTTAAGGCAGCTTTAATTGCCTTTTTTGGTAACTTCATATCTTAACTGACCATGACATTGCATGCTCGTAGTTTATTTCACGCTTTGATATTAAGTGATAAAGTCTGCAGCACGCGCTGGCGCATTTGTGCGTGCAAGAGCACACGCTACGAGCACCGGACCATTTTCTTGCTCGTTTGACTTGCACCTGGCGCTGAAGTGAAGTGGAAGCGCGTGACGCGTGTCTGAAACGTCTCCAGTTTGATGTGGTCGTAAAGACATTCCGCGACTGAATAAATGCACTCCTTGTCAAGAAAAAGGAGACAGAAGTAGCAGCTGTGAGTAGGGTGGCCAACCCTAGCCCCGCTCCTGCGTTAAATAATTAACGCGTTAAACTGAAAAATCAATCGCTTGCGTTAACGCACTAATTTTGACAGCACTAATTATAATTAATCGATTAATTATCAGTACAATCAATAGCTCTGTTACCAAATTAATCATTGGTGACGGCCTTAGATAAGGGGTCTATGTCTGCACCTGTCAGGATCTGTGTTCAGATGTTATGAGCCACTGGAGATGGCTTCGAGGCAACAGCATTGGTGGGACAGGCAGTGATACTAAAAGAGTATTGTGACTTTAAATGAAGTAGAGGGCTGTGAGGGAGAGGAGCAGGGGTCGCAATTGTCAGCGGAGGCAGGCTCACGCTTAATATCACTTGAGGTGGGAAATTGATAGAAGCGTAAGAGAAAAATGGAGTAAAAGAAAGAGATGTGTGGGTCTGTATTGCAAGCGGAGGCAGCCTCACGCTTGCTTTGCTTGCTGTAGCTGTAGGCCACAGGAAGGGAGTCCTGAAGAACTTGTGTAGCCTGATCTGCTAGCGGAGGCAGCCTCACGCTAGTGTCTGCTACGGGAGCTGGAGGACACTGAAAAGGAAAAAAGGGGTTATTAGTAGCGGGAGGAAAAAGACTGAGATGTGTGAGCCTGTGTTGCAAGTGGAGGCAGCCTCACGCTTGCTTCGCCTGCTGTAGCTGTAGGCCACGGGATGAGAGTCCTGAAGAACCTGTGCAGCCTGCACTGCTAGCGGAGGCAGCCTCACGCTAGCGTCTGCAATGGGAGCTGGAGGCCACTGAAAAAGAAAAAGTTTGGAAGTAGCAGCGGGAAAGACTGAGATGTAAGGGCTTGTTTTGCAAGCGGAGGCAGCCTCACGCTTGCTTCAGCTGCTTTAAGGGGCAGTCACACTGTACTTTTCGTTCCATTGACTTCCATTCCTACGCATGCCAATGCGTCAGACCGGAAGCGCAGGCTTGTGCAAAAAGTTTCACATTTCACTGCATTCCAAAGTTAAAGCTTGGTGAAATCTGGCCTGCGTATTCACGTGACGTGATACCGTGTGACTGACGGCAGATCCATAGTCACAGCATGACTTCCTAACTGAATTAAAGAACACATTTAAAACTGCAGCGCTGCAGGGAAGTGGAGTAGATGGTGTTTTTTTTTGTTGTTTTTTTTTCATCCATTTATCGGAGTGAAATATGCAATTTATATTAAAATGCTAGTGAAAATTAATTCAGAAATCTGGGTAATTTCGTTAGTTTATTTTACGCAGCTTTTTGCGTCATGGTTACAAAACGACATTAACATCCTTTTGTCACAACGTCATTTAAAACGTTTAGCAACAAATTACCTGCCATTTTGCGACTTTATCTAAAAATTAATATTGCAACACGGCCTGCGCCGCTAGCGGAGGCAGCCTCGCGCTAGCAACTGCTGTTACAAGACCTGAGGCCGGCCGGCTGCATATGACAATGTGGCCGTAGACCGCGTGAAAAGTTGAGCCGAAGAGGAAGCGAGTGAGACTTGCCACGGTGAGATCTGGGCGTTGCCCAGGCTCGTTGAAATCCTGCCGCTGCAACCCAGCGCTTAAGGAAGCCGTGTGTTGTGTGGGGGCGATGGTGGTGTCGAGCGAGGTGAGTTCGGGGCCTTGCGAGCTTTGCTCGAAATATTGCCCCCCCTGATGGATTGGATTTAGGAATGAGGTTGGCTGATTGCAGAGACGAATAACTTAGATCGTACAGATCCGCTTTGTTTTACCCTCCGCGAGGACGGTGCGTCGGAATTAATCAGCGTTTGCCTCAGACTTAAATACGATCCACTTTCCAATCGGAGGAATTGTTGGCCTGGCCGAATGATACGAGGATGCCGGGGAAGACATTTGGAAGTGGAGGCAAGTTAAGCCTTGGCATCGTGGAGAGCGTGTGGCTGGTCGGAGCAGAGAGCAGCAGATGGTAGAAATTGGATGGTGGACAATGCTGATATCATAACTATCTGAACCTGCTGTATGTAAATAGCATCCCTGCCAGAAGAGTGGTTGTAACTGTGTAATGGCAAAAGGAGCAGGCCGAATGCTGGAAAACTGCCAATGAACAGAGGTAAGTCTGCTGTGTATATATACACACCTCTTATCTTGTTAACTGGGTTGATTGTTCTCCTCTCGTGTTAATTAGGTTAATTATCTGAACGTGCTCCTCCCGAACTTTGTTAATAAAACATCATTAGAGGAGGGAGAGGACCAATCTTTAGTGATTGAAAGCGTGCATCAGTTGCTTTTAACAGGGTTCGTATACGGTCATGAAAAACCTGAAAAAGCTATGAAAATTTAAAACGGCAAATTTCCAGGCCTGGAAAAGTTTTGTTAAAGTCATGGAATTTTATTTCACAAATTTCTGTATAATAGAGTTATATTTAATCAGGTCCTGAATTTGTGTGTATATCGCATAGTTTTACTCATTCCCGCAGCTTTCGAGTTTATAATGAGGGAAATTCCTGCAAACATTTATTGAATATAGCATGTAGGTTAGATGAGTAAATAAATCCACACAAACTATCAGATTAAATCAGTCATTTGAAAACAGCGCGAGTGATTCAGCTGGACCGCGTCTTCTCTCTTTCACTCTCTCAAAGCGGCTTCACATCAGCGCATCTCGTCTGCACTACAAGAGCTACTGCACGCTGATCCAAGACTTTCATATATTCTGGTCCAGCCCTAGTTTCTATGGGCCTCGATACATAAGCCGTCCACCATTTTGGAACGGTATGTGAACCATAGATCTGTATAGATTCCTCATTCGACCCATGATTCGACATGTACTCCAGAGTGCAGTCTGGACGATGGGGCGGGGCGACACTTTGTGGCGGGGCGACACGTGTCGCTCCGCCTCGCTTAACTGTAATTGGCGGGGCGACACGTTGACACGACACGTCGCTTAACTGTAATTGGCGGGGCGACACGTTGGGGCGGGGCGACATATGTCGCTCCGCCTCGCTTAACTGTAATTGGTTTATGCTAAAGCAGAGCTCATTGGTGTAAAACAGTTTGACGCATTTACAGCTTATTGGTGTAGAGATGTATGACGCTATGGGCAGAATTGGAATGCGGAAATACAGAGTGGTTCAGTACAAGTACTCCAAAGAAAACATATCGATCAAACGTTCCCCTAAACAGCTGTATTAAACAATACCTCGGTGACATTTTTCAAGTTTACACGGCAATATGATGCTAATAATGGTCACGTGAACGTACTTTAAATTTAGATTGAACGAATGAATGAAAGAACACGAGTGAAGCGAATATTGTATGTCACCAGTCTCTGAATAATCTCGAATACAATCCATGACAGTTTCCGTTAGGATCTATATGTTATGAAGAATTTAAACTCAAAATATACTTGTCAATATTTCTTTATTATATGCACCCTCAACAGCATTTTACTGAAAACCCCATTTATAATATATTTGTTGTTCCCACTTCTTTGTTAAAAATAAATAAATAAAATAAACATATATAAAACAATGCATTTAATCACAACTTTTTCTAAAATATTTGATTGAAGCAAAATTGCACAGAATTGTCACTCTTTTCTTTTTACTTCATGCCTTACTGCATAGCAAATGACATGAATATTTAATAGAATTACACTAGGAATAACTGTAATGGTATAATAAAATAAACATTAAAGAACAAATGGATGCAGATGTATGTAAATGAGGAAAACAAGTTTGCCATTACTTTTTACTAACACTGCAAGGTTATACATTGTTGGCATTGAATATGCCTTTTGCTGCTGCTTGCGGAGGATAATAGTCACAATCTGTTCATCCCTCTCTTCCACTTCAGCACAAGTTTTATGAATTTAAACCAGCAACGTGTTTCCTGCTGCAAAAAAAAACAGTCCTGAGAAAAAACCCTGCACACAAGTCTTCGGCATAAAAGCACAGCAGTTCGCCTCGTTTGCCTCTCCCTCTGTAACCAGGTGGATAGAACTTAAAGAGGGCTTGGCACTCTATGCATTTGCTGATGCAGTACATTCGTCTGTACTCATCCCGGTGGTCCTGTTTGAATCTCTTCCAGTTGACCACACCTTAGAATGTAAAGACAAAATCCATGAAAGATAAAATGTGAGAGTTCAAGTATAAATATCTCACCATAATTTTTAACTGGAAAAATTTGCACCGAAGAACAAAAAAAATCGTACTATCCATCCAGGCAAAATGTGCTTTTTTGCGAAACACTTCATTTGTGACCACATCCCTAAACAGCCTACACACTAAAGAAAGGGTCAAGTATGCCGAATCGCCATCTTCTAAAACAACTTCCTTGAGAATTTCAGACAGGACTTCCAGGGGAAGCTGTTGAAACAAAAATATAAACATTCATATTTGTTTATAAAAGCTGTTGGAAAAATATATAACACTGACTAGAAACAATTTAGACAAACCTGATGTATTGTTGTCACAGCTGCAGTCTCTGAATAAAACAAACATGATATAGATTAATATCCTTTTATAATGATATTAAACTAAATATATTAATTATGTTAAAAATAAATAAATATTAATAGGTACCTACAACACACATTAGGTGACCAATACAGTACAAGAACATAATCCCTTTACTTTCACATCTAAACAATTATATAGCTATTACAACTAAAAATAATGGCCACCCCTGCTGAAAAAGTACGCTACATATATATATGTGTGTGTGTGTGTGTGTGTGTGTGTGTGTGTGTGTGTGTGTGTGTGCGTGTGTGCGCACAATGAATAACCTGCTTTGTCCGACTCTCCCTGAAGACATTGCTTTTTGTACGGTGAACCTCCTCCTCTTGTTGATTGAGTGCTAAAAAAACATATGGCAAGAGCTATGTATATTGGTAGATACAGTGCAGAGTAGGGGTGTAACATACACTATGGTACAATGTATTGCTATGTAAAAATGTCACATATATATATATATATATATATATATATATATATATATATGTATGTATATGTGAGACACCAGACCCAACAATGCAGATGAGCTGAAGGCCACTGTCAAAGAAACCTGGGCTTCCATACCACCTCAGCAGTGCCACAAACTGATCACCTCCATGCCACGCTGAATTGAGGCAGTAATTAAAGCAAAAGGAGCCCCTACCAAGTATTGAGTACATATACAGTAAATGAACATACTTTCCAGAAGGCCAACAATTCACTAAAAATGTTTTTTTTTATTGGTCTTATGAAGTATTCTAATTTGTTGAGATAGTGAATTGGTGGGTTTTTGTTAAATGTGAGCCTAAATCATCACAATTAAAAGAACCAAAGACTTAAACTACTTCAGTCTGTGTGCATTGAATTTATTTAATACAGGAGTTTCACAATTTGAGTTGAATTACTGAAATAAATGAACTTTTCCACGACATTCTAATTTATTGAGATGCACCTGTACAAGGTCTGTCTTGCTGACACTGGCTTAAAATTCTGGATAACTATAAAGTGGTGGAAGCCAGGTCACTACGATGTAGGGATCAGCAACATAAACATTGATATCCTGTAACACAGGAACAAGTACCAGATAAAAATGTGTCATGTCTCATGTATCATGTTTTTAATAAAATCTTTGCAACGAAAAACTTACCATGCGAAAAGCAATGTGCTTTATGATTCTCATACAGCAGTTCAAAATCTATAATTTTTAATAGAACAAATACAATAAGTTTCCTTCGTATTTTCACCTCATTTTACTTCTTACATTAACACATTTTTACCGTTGCTTCAACGTCTTGCGACGATCCAAGTGACAACAAATCAGAACGCATCAACACAGTTGATCCCACAGAAACAATATGTTCCTTAAGATCGCTGTTAGAATCCAATACATGTGCAACCTGGAAATAAAACAAAAAACAATAATGTAAATATAAACTATGATCTTGTTTTAAGATTAAATAAACATTTTCATATATGTATTAAACTATTTTTTTTTTAAATGTATAAACATACCAGGCATGCTAAAGGCTCCCTTCTTGTGGAGATCCATTATAACCACACTAGGGAAGTTCCCACAGGAGACACAACTGTAGTGGTAGTCGAGATCTGTCAGGGCTTCAAAATGCAAGTAAGCCTGCAGAACTACTTCGTGTTTCGGGAAAGGACCACCTTCGGTTGCATCTAGTATTTCCATTATTCTGCTTACTGCAGTACTATTCTGAAATTAAACAAGTACAAAAAAAAAATAGAACACTGAACGAATGAAAACAGTAGCACAAACAATTTGTGATTATGGCTTACCTGTACAGAGTTTCTTAGAAAAACACACAAGTGCAATGACAACAGTATATGGTCATTGAAATTGTGTATTCCATCTGACCACTCCTGGTATCTGTAAGTCATTCTACAGTTTGTGCATTCTCTGTAGTAAGTAGATATTCCTAAAAATTAAATAAATGCATTAATCTTAAATATCTATGAAAATTTCTGAAAGCACGTTAATGTATCTTTCATACATACCGCGGACGACACCAGAAAACGTCAGTATCTTGGCATCCTTAGTGATGAGGATGGGATCGCTTAAACATTGGTTTGTGCACTTCACACATTTCAATTCTCTGGGCACCAGGTGCCTTTGGAAGGACTGGTTGGATTTTGCATCGCGGGAAAAATCTAGTATAGTCTTTGGAAGCTCACTAGGTAGCTTTTTATGTGCTATTATGTAGTGGATAATTTCTTTGATTTTTGCGTTAGATGGTGGATAGCTCTTGTCATCACTTTTTCCTTCAGGAGATTCAGGAGGGACCTCCTCCACACTTTTCACCTTCTGAACAACTCTTTGTGATGGTAAAAGAGGTGCCACTTTGAAACAGCCTTGTGAATGCAAGATTTTCTTGGCATTGAGCAAGGGCAGTGCCAAGAGTTTTTCTTGACATCATATGAGACCATTACTCTGCCAAGTCTACTGTAATATGAGCATTTTTTTTCAAACACAGACACGTGTAATTTGTGGAGCTGGTCACCTATTTGTACAGACACAGACAATGGAACTCCTTCAGCCTGAGATTCTTTCTTCAGATTAATTAACTGGTGCTTCCTTGCTTCTCCAAACCACTTCTGGTCAACCATCACACACAATGTGTCTTCTGCAAGCTCAGTCTGTGTTTGACCAACACGTGGACCATAGGATAAAGACTGCAAGTGGTCACACTCAAATGGCAGAATACCACTTCTGTGGGCGAAGTCTCTGTAAATGCAGCACTCATCCAATTCACACTCAGACCTTTGTGACTGTCCCCAGGTATTTTTCACGACATGGATTGGAGTGGATGCACCATGGAAAGACTTTTCGATTCATTAACAAAGTGTTGTAAATACTAGAATATATACAGTATAATACACTTTACTATAGTGTGGTTTAAAAAAAAAAACTATAATTTACTATAGTATTTTTTTCATGTGGGCCGTGATTTGCCGTTCAGTTCTGCTTCTTGTTTCCTTAAAGTAAATATTCAGGACATGTGTCGCCCCGCCCCAAAGTGTCGCCCCGCCCCATCGTCCAGTCTGCACTCTAGTGTTACTCTGATTCGACCGCTCCAAGCACGCGTCCGCAATCTACGTATTCATATCTATGCTGCGAAACCTTGAGCGCAAGTTGATTGTGCACGTCTAAAACAGCAAGTTATATGCATGTATAACTGCTAAAGCTATTTTGGTTGTGTGTGTGTGGTATCAGGTATAATCTAAAACCTTAAGTTACCCAAATTAATTCTCTAGAGTCTGTTTTGCAAACACACATAGCCTTACCATGGAAAGTTGTCAGTCTCTAGTGGTCATTTTTCTGTTTTAATTTGCACTGCACTATTTAGCAGTCCAATTCCTCCTCATACCATGACAAAAAATACATAGTTGAAAAGATTTTAAGACTCAAGTGTCGCATCTTTAAATATATTCATTGATTATTATGGTGAGTGACGTCAAAAAAAAGTTCTAAGATGGCAGATCTAAGTGCCTGGAGCGGTCGAATAGGGCGTCTGTATATGTCTATGGTTAGCCTACCATTGACATTAGCCTAGCTAACTTCTAACTGTTGCAATTTGAAATAAATAAATAAATAAAACCGTTTTTATCATGTTGTGACATGGGTCTTCAGCTTTTAGACATGGCTGATGACAGCACAACAAATCAGTATCGTGTGATAAGCGTGACCATGTAAAAAGTCCACACATTTACCAGATTTTTACCATAGTAACTGTTGCTCGACCATGTCATGTGTACCCAATGCACAGTAACTACAAAATATTTACCATGCTTCTTCCACCATAACTGTAGTTTTACTGTGGTATTTGTTGATATGGTAATCACAACACTTTTCGTGATTTTACTATAGTAACTGTTTACTGTCTACTCTTTGTAATTAAAGAACAGTAACACAGCTTCTACCATGCTTTTACCACAGTAACTGTGTTTTTACTGCATATTTGTAGTCAAAGCACAGTAACACAACACTTATAATGATTTCACCACAGTAACCGTAGTTTTACTGTGGTATTTGTAGTGGTTTTTGTAAGTAACTGTAATTCAATATTTTTTTTCTGTCTTGCAGTTACATCAGATCACATACTCCAGCAGCTCTTTTAAGAAGCCATCTCTTGTAAAAGTCATCACTTGTTCCTATTTTTTCCGAACTGTAATCCATAATTCATTTACACATAGTTTTGCTCTCTCTCTCTTTCTGTGCCTTATTGTGACATATTTTTAAATCTCATAATCTCATAATTTTGACCAGTTCTTTCAGAAAGCTGCTAGAATTAACAGGTAACTTGAACTCAAAGCTCCCAATGCTGATCTTGAAGAAGCTGCCAAGGAGGCAGAACAAGTCCTTCAATGATTCAACTCTTCACAGTAATGTTGAAGACATTTAGCTAAAACTGATTTGCTTTAATGAACGCATCCTTATTTTATGTGTTAATAATAACTTTCCTTACACTCCTTCCTCTCAAATATTTTGGTCACTGATTATTTTTTGCACACTGTCTCAACATGTATATATTTCTCTTTGTTTCAGCTAAAAGTTGAAGACCAAAGGAAGGCCTGTCCTGGGATTTGATTTTGGCTGTATTGTGCGTTTACGGAGAAGACCAAAAGCTGCAAAGGCAAACATTTCCAATGGTACGTCTGTGTTGGTCTGAGCACCTTGACTGATCTGTACTGTAGATACATTTTGCACAGCATTTGATGTTTCTTAAACTTTGGTTTACATACCCCACGGCCCCATCAGAAAGAACCCCCAACAAAGTGTCATGTCGAAGTAGTAATAATTCATACAATTTACCAAGTCAGCAAATTCATATGATATTGTACAAGCGTACTCGTACAAAATTCTACGACTTTTACTCCTACTGCTGTCATTGGCCATTGCCTCAACTCTCATGCAAATTGTGCCCATTGATAGTAGTCAGAGTTTTTATATCATAAAGTTTATATTAAGTCCATTGTATTCTTTATTAACCTTTACAAATTGGCGCTGTCTCTTCCCGTTCTAACAGTACATGATATCTGTCCACACCTCAGAGTCTGTCTTTCTTTCCGTGTTGATTTTTATTGAACACATCTGTCTAAGAAGCAAGAGTCTGGAAATGCTAGTTTAACTTGTCATGTGACAAATCGGATCTTCAATTAATTTGGCCAAATCAGATCACTTAAGCTGTTCACACCAAGATCAAGAACTATAATAACTATTTTAACTATTTATTTTTCTCACTAACAGATGATAACGTTCTGTTTATTATAAGCACCTGCTGCGGTTATGTTGTCTGCCATTTAAATGCTCAAGCTCTTTAAAGTCTGGTGGATTTTGATTGGCTGTCGATGATTTATTGTTCATTATCTGGAAAAATTTGTTTTGAAAGATTCCAATGATATTGTTTCTCTGTGTCATTTAATGTTAAATATCTGTGGTGTGGACTCATCCTTGGTGTGAAGAGGCCTTTAAACTGCTTGCAATACCATCAGCATGTAATCATATTTAAAATAATTCATATTAGCTTGCTATTGAAGAATACAGCTTTTTCTAATGCTGCTTTCCTCACATTCTGTTAAACTTACAGACAAAATTCTGCCTATTTCTCTTCATCTTATCCCTTTACTCCCTCACTCACTTACACATTTTTTGGTGCTCTGTTGTAAGGTAGAAACTGAGATTTTGCATGATGGCCTTTTCTCAGACTCTGAATCTGATGTATACAGATTAACTCAGGAGCCCGCTAGAGTTGCCAGGGAACTTTAGCTTGAAGTTTACTATTATAACTGCTTAATTTATGATTAAACAACAGTAATAATTAAACATGGGGTCAATAGATATTTTCATGTTTTACAGTTGAAGACCAATAACGCAAAGAAAATCAGTCACAGCAAGCCGGTCAAACCAGTCCTGATGAATGAGGAATGAACATAGCCTACTTGTGCCCAAAAAAAAAAACAGACAGCTGAAAAGTTGCACATTTCCATTGGTATGTCTGTATTCAAGCAATGCAGTTATATGTGAGGTTGATCTCTCAAAAGACTCTTCAAGTCAGCAGTTGTCATTTTTCACATACACATCTTTTTATAGCTCCTAGAATGAGCAAATCAACTGTGCCATCATCTCTGGAATTTGGGCAGGAAATGATTGAATATGGTTAGTACTGACACCTGTATTCACCAACACTATTGTTGACTTGTTTTTTTTCTGTTTGTTTAAAGGAGGATGAAGCCAGTTGATGAAGATATCAATTCAATGGCCACCAAGTGCCTGCATCAATTCAATGGCCGCACTGCTGCCTGAACCCATCAGTATCTGCTGTGAAGACTGCATTTACAAACAGCTCTACTGTGACAGCTCAGATGTTACGGCCCATAACAGTAAACTTCACAACTGAACAACTGATAGTTGTGAAGAGATTCTTATGGCCCATACCTCCAACGACCTCCAACAAGAATCAATGGTAAGACCAGTGCAACAATTATAAATAAAAATACTATATTTTGTTTATTGATTTACCACACCCTAAATACATGTTTTGTCCCTCCAGGACATCTACACCAGGTGTTGTGTGAGGAGGACCATCAGAGACTCCAGCCACCCGAGCCATGGACTTCTCTCACTGTTACCATCAGGCAGATGTTATCGCAGAACCTTCACCAGCAGACTGCGAGACAAGTTCTTTCCACAGGCAATCAGACTGAACTAAACTCGTACCATTAACACCACACACACCCCACCAACCTCTTATGTACTGCACTCTATCACTTACACTGACTGGACTCTGACTCACTATTATTCTGACATTGTGTTTGCACTAATTTATACCATACTGCACTGCAAAGGTATATGTGTACTGTGATTATTGTTTATTATTGTTTTCATTTCATGCTCTCTGTATAGCATAATATTTACCATATATTGTTCTCTATCTGTATTGAGTCCCTTATATATGTGTGTTGCATATATATTCAATATTTGTCATACATACTGTCATGCTGCAGTTTGCACCCAAGAATGTCACCACCTGTACACTTGCGTTCATGGTATTGTGAAAATAAAGTGATTTGATTTGAATTGGTTACATGTCTTTTGTTTGTCAGTTGTACTGTAGGGTGCTGGATAACAATTGCAAATTGTTTATGACATGGAAAAATAAGTTTATGATAGGGACATGGACAAGCAAGCAAGAGGAAAAAAAACAGGAGAGCTCTGATGATGAGAAGGAAACTGAATGTGATTCTATGATGCTCAGGACATTTCACTATGCGTGCATTTGGGTGGCTTCACAACACAAGGACACGCCAGACACAAGAACAGTTTTTTTTCCCCAGGCCATGTCCCACCTGAACAACACATAACACACCCCAGTACTGTACTAAATAACACATCAAACCTTCATCTGTACATAGATAAAGGGACACATGCACATTCAGAGTTCTGTCTATGGACATTTTCCTTTTCTGTATTTTTTTATTTTATTACTATTGTTATTCATAAATTATTGTCTATTCTCTTCATTATTGGTATTTTTATTACCTTAATTATATGTTGTCTGCACTATGTCTGTACTTTCTGTACTGGAAGCTCCTAACACCAAGACAAATTCCCTTTGTGTGCAAAACACTTGGCAATAAAACTCTTTCTGATTCTGATTCATCTGATTAAAATAACATGGGTTTAACATAACCCATTTTTATTTGTCTTGAATATGATTTGTCTTTATATGCTACTTTAGCTGCATGTCTTTATGATGTATCCTCCAGTAAAGTATTGCACATGGTGTTGGCTAATAAAGTATGGTGAATATTCTGTATTAGGGATGATGTTTGGTAAATACACCACTCAATTTAGTAAACAATACACATAATTACCATGAGTGCTTTATTAAGACATGAACATTTAGTCATATTAAAGTCATTCAGTTGCATAAAGGCTGAAAGATGCATTATAAGAGACTGCATGGACTATATTGCTACAGGCACTACATGCACAACTGAGGGTGATGCACCAGGGAAAAATCAACATGAATCCTGTACTGTACTATTAGCAAGCTGTGCATGGGCATTACTAATGTTTAGCACCTGAGGAGGACAAAGATGAGGAATATTTGACACAGAGATACCAATTTTATATTATGATCCTTTGCACTGCATGAATTGTGTGGCTTTTGCACCATAAACCGCACACTGTCTGTACCTTGTCTTACTGAATGACACATTGACTTTGTGTGATAGTACAATGAAGTGTCACAATATATACTGGTTGCTTAAAATGGTGTCTTTGTTTACTGTCAACACCGTATTCCTGCTCCTGATCTAATGAAATAAATGGCACTGATGTAGATTTTTTTTTTTTTTTTATTTTTTTTTTTGGGGGGGGGGTCTATTCTTATTCTAAGATAACTATGACTTGCAACAGGGCCGCTGTTGTCCAAATGGGTGCCCTAAACAGGATTGTTTTGTTGTGCCCCCTTCCTTAAATATTATGGAAGTTAAAAAACAAACAAACAAAAAAACACACCTACTATAGGGGTCAAAATAGAACTTTAATAAAATATAAAAGTAAATAAATAAATTGCAATTAAATTGTATTATTTACAAATTACAATTGTAGCTCTAGACAGTTACCTATGGGTAATATTTTATACAGTTGTCTGATTGATTTTATGGTCGCAATCATTCAGAAAGCACGCAAAGGAAAATTAAGCAGTTTTACTATGAAAAACATGGTTAATTTTTGTAAGGGTTGTGATGTCCATGTTGAAGAAATTATAGAGGCTGTGTCATCTATAGCAAAAAGGTGGTCAAAAATGAAAGATTAAGTGGATATTAAACAAGGACTTGATCGTCCTGTAAGTGTAACAGCAGCAATTACCAGGCCTTTGGCTCCCTTGCAGGCATTTGTAATAACATGTAATGTTGAAAATACAATAGACACCATCACAAAATGTGTAATGGTTTAACTGGTTATAATGGGACTTGTATTGTTTTAATGGAAACTGTAATGGACCCTGTTGGTCTCTGCTGGTAATTGGTCACCTTCTATTGGTGGCTTGTTAAAACCAATAAATCCTAATGGAATATGTCTCAAAACATATTACAGAAAACCATTTTCTAATGGTTTTAATGATTAAAAGTTGATGGTTTGTAATTTTTGTAATGGTATTTGTGATTTTTTTGTGATTTACTTGTGATGGTGTTAGAATTTTTTGTGATGTTTCTATTGTTTTTTCAGCAGGGTTGTTTTTATATAATGCATTTGAAGTCATTTTAAAGGCTGTTGTTGGCTTAGGTTTGCTTTTATAACCACACAAAATATCATCTTAATACTTCTTTGTATATTATTATTTAAAGTATCAAAACCATGGTTAATTTGCGGTTACCATGGCTACAAGAACCATGATTTAAAAAAATAAAATATTAATGTTAAAACAATGGCTAACTAAAGTGAACATGGAAACTAGAATATTAGATGCGTTGGTGGTGGTTAAATTATTACAGACATTAAAACACGTTATTAACCTCAACACCCGAAAGAAATTTCACAGGATTATGAATGTAGCCTACCTGAAAGTGACGATTGCTCTTGTCTTTTCACGGGCATATATGTCTATCGATCGTCTGCATTCAGCCGCAAACATGAGGTGCAAGTGGTTGCGAGAATGGCGCGTCACGTTGTTTTTATTTTAATTTTTTTGAGCAACTTGGATGGTGCCCCCCCTGAGAGTTGGTGCCCTACGCAAACTTCGTACTCTGCGTATAGGGAGAGGTGGTACTGGTACCTTAGTTAGGGGATTTTGAAGAGGAGGGGGAAAGTAGACAGATGTTAATTAGCCTCCGGAATCCTAGAGCGCTCGGAGCAATTACTCTGGATCACTTCACTGAGATCTTTCCTTCTCCCTCTAACTTCGCACCTTCTCCATGCTCTACCCCTTGAAGAAGGGGGAGCACGAGAAGCGGTGCTACTTTTCTGGTCTTGCCTCCGGTCCTCAGACTGAGGTGAGCCAACCCCCTTCATATGGCTTGAGGCTTGGACCTGGACCGGTGCGGCATAAAGGTTTTAAATGCAGCGGAGCGTGCAAAACTTCCCAACCACCGTCTCAACGGATGTACCGAAAAGCTCGGAAGCCGAAACTGGTGCATGGAGGAGAAAGTTTTTCTCTTTCTCCCCAATATCTGCCAGATTTAGCCACAGATGTCTCTCCGTAGCCACCATCGCCACCATCGAATGACCGATAGCGGCGGCAGTTTGCTTAGTGGCACGGAGAGCCAAATCCGTGGTACGACGCAGCTCCTCCACCGCCTCCGGGGGGAGTCCCCGGCCCTGGTCCAGGTCCTTCAGCAGGTCAGCCTGGTAGGCTTGCAACACGGCCATCATGTGCAAAGCCGCCCCAGCCTGACACGCTGCCGCATATGCTCTGCCGTTGAGCCGTGATGTAACACACAACGGCTTAGTCGGCAGAGACGGCGTCTTCAATGCGGATACCTCACCAACCGAGAGATAGCTAGCCAGCGTCTCTTCGGAGACATCGACGCATATCCATATTCCTACATTCCCTCCACATTAGCAGTTTGCTTGTGAAAAGTGAATGTAAGCAGAATATGGCTTTCTCCAGGCTCTCTGCACCTCAGTGTGAAGATCTGGCAGAAAGGGAAGACTCGTGTGAGCTGGGCGTTTATGTCCAGAAAAGCGTTCATCGAGGCGACCACGAGGGGGCTCGCGCTTCTCGCGCCTCTACGACAGATCTAATCTTTCCGTAGCGCGAGACATAACATCCAACAGCTCGTCATATGCGGGGCAGGCGGGCTGTGAGTGCTCAGAAACATTGTTTACCTCAACAGCCTCTTCCTGCTCATCTTGGCTTGAGGCGAGGAGCGCGCTCGCTGCCGGATCGGATGACGTGAGAGACAGCACGTCACCATCCCGCAGCATTAGACTCATGCTTCAGACACCGGTCATGCCGAAGATATTCCCCAAAAGCGCCCTCTAGGGGACGCAGCGTGGAGTTCCCATTAGAAAGGGAACAAGCAAGCCCAGCCCACGAGCAAAACATAACTTAACAGTAACGTAATACATTAGTTACTTTTTTGGAAAGTAATGCATTACGTTACTGTTACGTTATTTTTTGCTCGTGGACTGGGCTTGCTTGTCACAAGATCACATAACAAGATAGTTGTATAGTAGAAGCTATAATCATTTAAACAGATTAATTTATAGGACTGGTGGCTGACATAAAAATGTATGTTTTCTCTTAAAATTTGTATTTTTATGCACACTTAGTCGATAAAACACTTGTGATTGGTCTAGCCTGGACAGTGTTGAGAAAAGTAACAGGTACCACATGTTAACGCTGGTGACTATTTATAGTCTGCTAGTTCAGTCCGGTTAGTTGGAACATAACAGAGAGCATCAATATCTGGTGAGTATTTTGAGTTTGCTTCAAGTTAGTCAGGTTAATAAAACCATCACATCATCAACATCCAAAGAGCAACAGGACAAGTGTCTAACTGATATATAAAACTAAAGATTTATCTGAAAATATTAATGGGATCTCATGATTATGCAAACATTTTATTTACATTTTTAATTATTACAATATAACAAAGAATGTCCAGCATTTGTATTTAAAAGCAATCATCATTTGGAATTAAACAATAAATTTACGTATATGTGCAACAAAAATGCAATATTTACATAGCAATAACCTGAATTATGTTGAAAAAGACAGTCTGGAAAATTCTTGATCTCATCATGATTGCAATATGGATATACTTTAAGCAGTTTTTGTTTTCATTTCACCAGTTTTATGAGGAAAAACAGTTAATACAGTTGTCTTAGTTGTGTGAGATGATCAACAACTCACACCGCAGTGTAACTAGTGCACGATTCAGTGTGAAAATGACTGATTATTAACCCTTTAACTGTCACTCCCATTTTTGAACATAGACGTGAACATGAACTATCCAAATTTAAATTGTTATAATTCTTGAACTAAAACATTTTGAAACATGATTTTGATGTGCCATTTCCATGGTAAGGCCAATGTCTGATTATAAAATGATTTTCACAGGATGAATTTTGAGATTTTAAGTTTCCAATTGATATATAATGTATGATGATTTCTAAATTGTTATAGGAAAAAAGGCAACAAAGAAAGACTTTTTTGTGACAAAGGTCAGAACTCCTGCTATGATGTAGATTTTTGAGGTGCACTCTTGTCATAAATTAATCTATTACTGTTCCTACATAATTTGTAACAAAAAACAGTGGTAAAATATGTATTTAGGAGTCTTAGACTTTTCCAACGATATATAGTTTGTCATGATTAGACTAGGATTTATTTGTAATAGTGAAGTAAACTTAGGCGTCCCTCTGAGGGGACGGGTGACAGTTCAAATTAAAATGTTTATGTGATTGATTGATCAGTATTAAGGCCTGTTCTCACCAAAGATGATAACTATAAAGATAACGATAAAGATAAAGATATAGTTAAAAAAATCCAAACCACAGCCATAACGATAAAGGCACAGTGAAACAATATCGTTGGAATCACTTTCAGAATGATGTTTTCCAGCTGATGAATGATAAACACATTGACACCCAATCAGAATCCATCCTTCTATAACGAGCCAAAGAACTTAACTTCCTAAGACCCTGCATCCTCATATGAGGACATTATGTTTTAGTGAATTTCTCTGCCACAGTTTTAAGTCTGGATGTCCTGTACAGAGCACATTCAGGGCTTTTCAGAGATACTAAATGATTGGATGTTTCACCATGACCACTCCCTCTCCTTGGTCTTCAAAAATCTCTGATATTAATTTAGTGACACTCTTATGGAAAATATGATCATATTTTGTAATTATCATTTAAATCTGACTAATTTTTAAACTGTGTGTCATAAATCAACATCTTAGGAAAATGTTATGGGGTTTCAAATCAAAATATGACTTTGTATCAAAGTATGACGTTGATTTCATACATGTCCTCATATGAGGACACCATGCAGGACTAAAAGCATGTTTATTACGCATTTTGGGAGACACAACAAATGAATAGGGAAATCAATTATATTTCAATATTCCAATGGAATATTATATATTATTATGAAAAGTAAATTATTACTCCCATTATTACACTTCTTTTTTCATTACTTTGCCCCAAAAACACATTAATATGCAAATTTGAGTTAGTTTATAGATACATTGTATATAATGAGAAAACCCGTTTATGGCCATTTTACACACATTTTGCATAAAGAAAAATGGTACATCAAATCATTCTGTTATAACATAGTTGAGAATCATCTTTATACAAAGTTTGGTAAAAAAAAAAAAAAGTTCCTGAAAACTAAAAATGTATTGGTGATTTTAAAAAAATAATTGTTTTTGCCTATGCATGTTCATTCATGTCTTTTTATTTAAAAACAAAATTGAGTCCCGATATAGCACTCAATTAAGTTATGCACATAGCATAACTTATCAATGAAATATCTTTTTTTTTATGCTCTAAACCATGTAATGACATGAAAAAAAAATTGTTTTCCAAATTTTTTTTCCCCGGGTCTCAGGAGGTTAAAGCGGCAGACGAGCATGCGCTGAGAATAAACAGACGATATAGTTTACTGGTGTGGACACTAATATCGTTATCTTTACAGTTATCGTTCTTGGTGTGAACGGGTTTTTTTCTTGTGAATGCAGTAACTCTTGTCATCTATATAGTCCAGATTGATATTTAATTTTTCTACATTCAAAAATTAAACAATTCTGATTCTGGTTTTGATAGGGGTATTTCCAGTTCGTCATAATTTTATAGTTGTCTTTCACTCCACTGCATGTTCATAATGGCCACAAACCACCCCTACATCCTCGTCATGAGAGCAGTTGTTTTTGCCCAGTTTGGCGTGTTTGCACTGCAGTAGAGTAAGTTCGGTCCCTTCGCACTCCACGTCGTCCAGCAGGATTCTGATGCGGACGCCTCCCGCGCCGAGCTCGGCTCTCTTCGCCACCCGCAGAGCCACGGAAAACCCCATCTGCCTGCAGACCACCGCCGCAGCCTGTATATTAAACATGTCATCGCAGACCGTGCCCCATTCTCCCCGCACGAAGATCTCCACTCGGCCGCGGTCCTTCAGTCCGTCTGCGCTGACCAGCCTCGCCGTCCCGGCTCGACGTCGACCCCTCCGGTCCCCTTTCCTCCTGGGCTTGCCTCGGCCTCGTTTGCCCGGTCTGCCGGTGTTTGCAGTGGTTTTGGGTGGCGTCGTCCAGTATGTGGGTCTGGGGGTGGTCAGGGACGGAGGTCTGGGCCGTGGGGTCGTGTGGAGAGCGCGTGGCTGTGGTGTAGACGGCCGGACGGTGGTCGCTGGAGGAACTCGGCGGCTTGTCGTTTGTGGTACTCGTGGCCGTGGGGTTGTGCTGGGTTTGGTGGGTTTTGGTTTGGGAATGGCAGTTGTTGAGGGTTTTTTGTTAATTACATATTCTGTGAAGCAAAAAGATAGTGTCAAAAACAACAGTGACTCAAGACTAAGGCTGCACGATTTAGGGGAAAATTTTAATTCTGACTGAAATAGTGAATACGAGTCAAAATGCGATTAAAAAACAGTTGCAGGTTTGCTGTGCTTGTTTGTAGGGCTGCACAATTTGGCCCAAATTTTGTGATTCTGTATCAGTATGGTTATAAAATAATAATAATAATAATAATTATTATTATTATTCGATGTAATAATTAAATAATAATTAATGTTATACAGTATTTAATTTTTTTTATAATAATAATAGTAATAATAATAATAAAATATAATATATAAATAATAATATAAAAATGACTAAAAAAACAACATAAGAAATATTACTATTGTAATATATCACTGAAAAAAGAGTATTTAAGAAAAATAATATCCACCTTATTCTTCATGTAAAAATGGGCGCAGCCATTTGTAAATTTTATGTGTCTGGCTTCCGGTCTCATTTGCTTCCAGCTATTTTTAGCTGTACAAAACCACTCGTTTGGCTGCTTGATACTGCAAATTGGTGTGTTTTACCATATTATTTTAGTGTATTATCTTAATTATGAACACACTGGTTTGTAATGTAAACAGATTTACTGTTTACTGCACATTGTTATTCTTCTTGTATTTTCCCTATATAGCGGCTAATAAACCGAAAGTCTCACCCATTGGTTTACTTCCGCATTTAGGAATAAGGTGGATAATAATGATAATTTAATTTTAAATACAACAGCAAAATTATAACACTAATATTTATGGCTGTCTTAGTTTCTTCCTTTTCAAACATTAAATATTTTATTTTTAAACCATCAAAATTATATTTTGGCCGAAACATTCAGGGAGCCCTTAAAGGTGGGGTAAGTGATTTCTGGAAGCCAATGTTGATATTTGAACCAAAACAAACACGCCCCTACCCCAAAAGGCTCTCTCCCCTATTTTAATAGCTCCGCCCCACACATACGTAGCCTACGCAACCCAGGCAACGATTAGTTCTGTGAAACAAAGCAAAACCAATGTTACACCGTGTCTACACCGGACATGAGCGTCACAAAAATATACTATAGAACTCAATATAATCAGTGATGCTGTCTACACTGGATGCTGCGTGGCGCGACAAATCTCCGACAGAAAACTGTTGCCGCGTTCTATTTATGAAGTGCTGACACAAATTTCAAATGATTTTCAATGGTCGCTTTATCGCATTCAGTGTAGACAGACTTTAGCTGTTGCGGCACGTCCGGTGTAGACACGGTGTTACTCACCTATCGAGAAGAACCAAAGCAACATTGGAGTCCGATCGCAGGCCTTCCGCTCCTTGAGTTCTCTCAAGCGCTGGAAAGCTGATCCGATATTTACACGGGTCCTACTTCTTGCCTTATCGTTCAGCAGACTTTTTCCTCTTTTGTTTTTATCCGCCATCTCTATCTTTCTGTTGCTTGGCTCGGCTGTTCACTGAACGCTCTCTCCTCCATATCATGAGTAGACACGCCCCTTACTGCTGATTGGCTACAAGTTTGTTTTGGTGCTCGGCCCCGACTCAGTTTTCTAAAGCGTTTTTGAAAAATTACATACCCCACCTTTAAGGCTTCTCATTGGTTGATAAGCGCTTCTCATTACACATTTGTGAATATGTTTGGCAAGCTGCGTTCCCAATTACACGTTAAAGAGACTTAAACTCAGATCAGACGCAGGGATGGAGATCATGTGACGCAGCATTTACTGTGAACTGAGATGCTGAAAACACCGGATCATGAGTTGCTCATGTGTATAAATGAACACTGTGCCACGCTTCTCCCTGAAACATGGACCGCATATTTATTTATTTAAATCATTGCCTTTGCAATTTGATAATCGCACTAAGCGATATCACAGTGTTTTTTTTTTATTAGTCGTACAGTCCTACTCAAGACTCACTCCTCCAGTGGGCTAAAGGTATATTTACTTGCCCTCTTACCTTCTTTAGGACTGAAATGAATCAGTTTGCCCTTTATGTTGACTGGCGTGGGCTTGAAGCTGCATTTTCCAGGAGGAGCCCTCCTAAATAGTGAAAAAAAGTCCAACTGTTGATCTAAAGTTCAAAACCATGCCTTACACCCTCCAGTACATAACAGGGTAAACATCACTATTAGTATTGCTCATGTGAGTGAATAAATAACAGGATTGTTATTTTTTTGTAAACTATTCCTTAAATATTGCTTCAGAAAAGCAATCTCACTTTATCTTGGAAATTGTGAGAGGTATTATGGTATACCACTCAAGGATTCAAAAGTTTGCAGTCAGTAAGATTTTAAATATAGAACAATACAGTAAAAGCAGTAAAAATGTGAAATGTTTTTACAAATTAAAATATCTGTTTTCTACATGAATATTTTTAAAAATGTAATTTATTCCTTTGAGCAAAGCTGAATTTTCAGCATCATTAATCCAGTCTTCAGTGTCACATGATTCTTCAGAAATCATTCTAATATGTTGATTTGCTGCTCAAGAAACATTTAGAAAACAGTTGTGTTGCTTCATATTTTTGTCAAAACTGTGATGCATTTTATTTTTCAGGATTCACAGATCAATAGAAAGTTCAAAGGAACAGCATTTATTTGAAATAGAAATCGTTTGCAACATTACAAATGTCTTTACTGTCACTTTTGATCAATTGAATGCATCCTTGCTGAATAAAAGAGTTAATTCCTAGTATAATGCTGTATGTGTACCTGGAGGGATCCACTATCTTATACACGACTCCTGCTCTGGCTGTGGCGCTGGCCGCTCCGGTCGCAAGGAAGTAAAGCTCACCTGAAACACAGACGACAGAGATGAGTGTGTTTCACTGAAGAACAACATAAAGACCTTTACATGAAGCAGTCAAACACAGAGCTGCTCTCATGTTACCTGCCTCATCTTCACCAAATGATATGATATACTTGTAGTAGCTGTTTATTAGTTTGGGGAAACTGCATGTTTTGTCAGCGCCCATACAAATCTCCTTATAGCTCCACTTTCCAGTCTCAGGGTTCTCCTTTAGGGACATCAGTCGCCTAGGATGCATAGAATGGGAAGAGTGTGATTTAATTCTGTAAATCTATGAATATGGAAATAATGCAGTCATTACCGGAAAGTAAACATGCAGTAGTTTTTTATCTCAGAAATTGCTAGTAAATTTCACAATTAATAACAAAGAGACTACAAGTAACACATTGATTTTTTTTTTTTTTTTTAGTACGTGTGAAATAGTGTTTTCTTACAATAATCGAACAATAATCTTTTTTTATTTTATATATTTTTTTATTGCTGTGCATTCTTGTTTATAATTTATTATACTGCACTATAGACGTTTTTCCTGAACGCAGAAGTCACGCCTGACTCTTAACCGGAAGGATGCTTTGCATTTCCGGTCGCCAGTGTTTTTAGTCAAATTAGCGCATATTCTGGGCTGATAATCTAATGTTAAATTTAACCTATTAATTTGTTTTTTAATATGTTTTTAAAAGCACATGGCTCCATAGTGCCATCACTTTACTGTGTCCCAATAACGGTCATTTATCAGTGCCTCACTCCTTAAAGTTTAGATGTGTAGATGTAGATGACACGAAACTGCCGATGTTAGCTACATTAAAAGCAGATGGGCACTATTTGAATGGGTTTTTATGGAGCATCCAATCGGAAGTTAGAATTCGTAATGGCAGCACTCATCGTTTACTCTGGAAAAAGGTCTATAATTCAAGAAGCAAGGTCCATAAAGTAGAGAATACATGCATACCCACTCATAAAATCCCCAAAGATGTAGAGGCCATTAAGATTGGGCATCTGGCAGCCTCTGTAGATGTAGCCGCCAGTAACAGACTTGCCGATTTTATGTGGGTAAGCAAAAATTGGAAGGATATCATCTTGGGGAAAAGTGAAAACAAAAAAAGTTTAGATGTTTACTCTCATATATTCTTCATTATAATTTTAAATGAGAATAAAATGACAGGATGTGATGTAGTTTGTTTATATATATATACACAGTGTATATATATACAGTATATATACAGTATATACATATACAGTGGGTACGGAATGTATTCAGACCCCCTTACATTTTTCACTCTTTGTTATATTGCAGCTAACAACAACAATTTTTTCATCATCATTTTAACTGTAAGCACATGTTGCAACAGTAGGCTCTCTTACCAAACAAAACCGCTTTTAAAATTTATGACAGAATGTGCTCATCCTCAAACCGAAATGTAATGAGGTTTCTTCATCAGATTTGGAGAACAAGCATTAATCACCGTCTCAGCAATGGTGCTCTGCAGTGAATGGGTGCGTCAGAATGAAGTCCAAACAGCTGATAAAAACATCACAATCATCACCTGTCAATACAGTCACAGTGTCTGATGTCAACAATAAAATGTGTTTCTGTCATATCCTGGGTATAAAAACATGAACTTAAATATTTAGCAAATGGCTGAAAGTAATCTGATCTGAATCAGGAGTGCATGAAATCTGTCACAGAAAACAACAGTCAATAATAATATTACCTTAACAAAATACCTTTTAAAATTTATGCAAGAAAATGTGCTCATCCTCCGGCCAACCGAAATTAGATGAGTTTGTTTCAAGCCAAAACAGCTCTAAACAGCTGATAAAAACATCACAATAATCCACATGTGTGGCTGGAATCAGGAGAGAAATTGTACAGATGCAGCATGAGAGACAACAGGAGATGGACTTTTTCACTGGAGGAAGCGTTATTATGGATTATAAAGTCAATTATTTTGTGGATTACTTGTGGATTATTGAACTCTCATTCTGACAGCACCCATTCACTGCAGAGGATCCATTGCTGAGACAAACAAGCTGAAGAAACAAACTCATCCTCATCTTGGATGGTCTGAAGGCGAGTATATTTTCAGCAAATTCTCATTTTTGAGTGAACTATTTCTTTGAATTAGACAATAGGAAGAAAATAGTAGTTAATTTAGCTTTTAATACTTTGTGAATCTGGCCTATGCTATACATAAATAGCCACATTTGAAAGGCTTGCTCACTGAGTGATGAGTTGGTGCAGAGTTTCTTGTCATAACAAGAGAAGCCCTCCTTTGCCCTCCATCCATAGTTCCCTCCTTTTTCGATGAGATCCACTTCCTCATATTTATTCTGCCCGACGTCCCCACAGAGCATTCTGCCGCGGCCCTGACCGCTGACCGGATCGCCCCTGTCGATGGAGCACCTCCACATGTTCCTCACACCGTAGGCGTAGATCTCTGGCCTTGCATCCATCTCTCCCACAAAAGGATTGTCAGATGGGATACTGTAGGGGGCGCCATAGTCATTGTTGTCTACATCGATTCGCAGGACCTTGCCTAGAAGAGCGGACCTGTAAAACACCAGTGTTTGTTTTTACACTAAGATGTGGTTTTCTTTATAAATAAATGATTTGTGCTGCATGCACAGGTGTTTATGTTCTATAAAGAAGGGTTTGTGTAACATTAAAATAAGAAGTTGTCCTTAGGATTGCATTCAGAAGACTACAGTTTTAACCTGCTCTATAAACATTTGCACCATCTGCTGTTGCTTTCTCTCACTCAACCGCATCCTCTCTAACCTCACGTAGCCCACAATGCCCTGTGTCAATATTGACCCTGGCATGGGTCAGAACCGTCTGTGAAGGGCCTCTTCACTCATCTTCCCTCCTGTGAAAAGAGCTGAGCGACTCCTGGCTTAGAGCTGTCCTTCATTCACTGTATCTTATTATTTTCTGCTTTGTTCTTTTTATCTGTTGTCTCTGGCTGATTTACAAGCTTAAAAGATCTTCTAGCACCACAGGGTCACATTTATGGAGTATGATGTTGAGACAAACCAACTTCAAACCAAGGTTAATACAGTTTTTAGGCATAATAAAAAATTTAACCAAAATAGCGATATGGCTTTGTGCATTTATCAAAACGCAAAGACAATTTAATGCACTTCAGTATTTGTTTATTTATTTATTTTTGCAATTTTTATCAGAAAAAAATGCAGTTTGATTTTTTTGTGGGAAAAAATTAAGTTGTATCCAAAATTATTTTATTTCAGCTACAGCGAAACATTTTTCATTTGCTTTAATTTTATGCACTAAAATAACTACACCTATATAGACATATTATTCAAATGACAAAATATGTTTACTAAAATTAAAATGGAAAAATATGACAATTAAAACCTTCAAAATATTAATAAATACTACAATAGTATATCAGTGAAATAAATAATAAATGAATGAATGAATGAACACATACGTACGTACATGGCATACTTGGCTATGGAAGTCAATTTTCACTAACTAACTAACTAAATAAAGAAATAAATAGACAGACATTATTTAAACCTTATATATGAAAACAATGAAATGTTTCACCTATAAAATTTATGCAACATTTGTCAAAGGTAAAGTGTTAATGTCATATGATTAGTATACTGATCATATGCATTGTGATTATAAATTCAATGCAGGCTTTGCAAATAGGCTGTTATTGGAGAATAAAATTGAAATTGGTAAGGATGGTTAGCATACTCTAGTTAACCTCTGCTTATACCTACACTGTTCTGTGAGCTAAAAGCATCGCAAGTAACCATATTGACAGACATTCAACGCAACTAGAACTGAGTGCCCAGAGTGTAATGAAAAGTTCCTGTGAATATACTGCGTGTTGCACAGAAGACCATCAGTAGCTACCTAACAGTGTGATGAGACTGAACCTCCACATTCAACATGTAGTGTCAATATAGTGTGCTTCTCTGCCCGTCATCGGCAGCAGGACTTCACGACCGCTGTAGCTCTGACAGCTCTCTCTATAAGGATGAAAGGCTCGCTGTGAGTGTATATTCACCAGCTCTGCCAGCTCTGCTTCTGTCACGCGGGGAAAGCAGGGCAGCAGAGCCAAGGCTAATATTGTGAGGCTGTGTGTCTGTCTGGCTAAATGTGCATTACTCAACCGGGGCAAATCAATGCCAAAATCTGAACCTGAATAATGCAATGACAAAAACATCATTATTAAAATGCTAATAAAGTGATCCATCCACGTCTTTTGAAACCATACAATATATATTTTTTTTAGGTTTTGGACTTTTTTGATGGTGATTTTCTCATCCTACTTGAAGCTTGACTGCATCGGTATGGAAAAAAGCAGCTAATTTATTCAACAAAATATATTTTATTCTGTTCCACTGAAGAAAGAAAAACATAAGGAATTGGAATGACATTGTCAGCCCTGTGTCTTTAGTTGATTAGTCCCCAGTCCTGTGTTAGTAATTATCTAGTTTAGTCTCGTTTGATTTCCTTGTGTTTTAAAGCCTTGTTAAATGTCTCCATGTGTTTTATTAAATCCTATGTTTGAATATCTCCGTGACTCCTCGCTCCTTGCTCTCCCCTCCGAGAGTGTGACAGAACAACGAACCAAAACAGTAAGAAGCGGCGTTTCTCCTCCCTCGTTTTTGTTTTCCCGGTTTGAAAAGTTTTTTATTTCCTGTTTTTCTTGCTCCCGCGGCGATGGAAGTCGCCGCCCGCTTCATCGCCATCGCCCTTGATCTCCCTTTCCCCGAGTATTCGCGGGAGTTCTGCGGGCTTGCCGCGGCGACGGCATTAGATGACGCCACCATCCTCTCTCTGTTCTGGCACGGGGCCAATGCCCATCGTCCGTGGACCTCCCAGACACCACTGGACTAAAATGGAGGGAAGTCCTCCGGTGTCTGGAGAGTGTCCGGTCCCGAGCCAGAACCAGGCTGCCGTCGTCCGCGGCTCCCCCAAGCCCGCCAACGCGGCCCGCGGCTCTCCCTTGCCTGCCGGCAAAGAATATGGCAAGCCCAATATGCCTAAATCATCACAAGTTCTCTCCAGTGCCCGCTCCTCGACAGCGTCCTCCAGTGCCCCTGCTGGTCCCGTCCAGCTCTCCAGAGCCCCTGCTGGTCCCGTCCAGCTCTCCAGGGCCCATCCAGTCTCAAGTGCTGGTTCCGTCCAGCTCTCCAGAGCCCCTGCTGGTTCCGTCCAGCTCTCAAGAGCGCCCCCAAGAGGCAGCTCCTCTCAAGTGCCCTCCAGAGCCCGCTCCTCGCCAGCGCCCTCAAGTGCCCGCGCCTGCCGAGCGCCCCCTCAAGTGCCCCGCGCCTGCCGAGCGCCCCAAGAAGTCCCGAGCGCACCCAAGAGTCCATGCCTCCAGTTCACCCCAAGTGCCCGATGGAGCCCTATTTTCCCCAAGGAAATTTTTTGGGGGGGGGGGGGTTAGGGCTCCAAGCTGGGTGGGGGCCTTGAGGCGGTCCCACCATGGTCTCCCAAGCTCCTTGATCCGCTATGGCCTCCCAAGCTCCCTGCTCCGCCATGGCCTCCCGAGCTCCCTGCTCCGCCATGGCCTCCCATCCCCTGATCCGCTATGGCCTCCCATCCCTGATCCGCCATGGCCTCCCGAAGCTCCCTGCTATATCCTCCCATCCTCTGATCCGCCAAGGCCTCCTGAGCTCCCTGCTCCGCCATCCGACCCCTGATCCGCCATGGCCTCCTGAGTCCCCGGACCCGCCATGACCCGCCATGGCCTCCTGAGTCCCCGGACCCGCCATGGCCTCCTGAGTCCCGGACCCGCCATGGCTCCCAGAACGGGCGCCGCCCTGGGTTTTAAGCCTCCTGTCCTGTCCTGTGTCTACGTGTCCTCCTGTCCTGTCCTGTCTAAGGCCTCCAGAGAGCCATGGTGTTCGGTGCGGGAGCACCGTTCGGGAGAGTACTGTCAGCCCTGTGTCTTTAGTTGATTATCCAGCCCGTGTTAGTAATTATTTAGTTTAGTTCTCGTTTGATTTTTGTGTGTTTTCCTTGTGTTTTAAAGCCTTGTTAAATGTCTCCATGCCTTATTTAAATCCTATGTTTGATATTCCGTGACTCATCGCTCTTGCTCTCCCTCCGAAGTGTGACAGACATGAGGATGAGTAAATAAAAATAATAATTGTATTGCATTATCTCCTTAAGACCTTAATTTTCTTCATTTTTTTAAATTGTAGAATACAACAAGAAGAGGTTTTTTTTGCCATTTACAGTCAGAATATGTTAAAAATAGTGCATTCTGTAAAAGACAAGTGTGTCAAATAAAGATAAATAAAGATGCCTTACTTGTTTTGAGAATTCCCAAACTTTCCAAAAGGGTCTCCCGCTTTGCCACCGTCTCCTATGAATATGTACAGATATCCATCCAACCCAAACAGTAGTTGACCTCCATTGTGGTTTGATGCTGGCTCATCAACTTCTAGAAGAGTCCTGCGAACCAAAATAAGCATCAATAGTTTAACAATTTCACAAACTGATAAAAAAGGGTGAAAATCACACATCTAAGAGAAAGTCTTTTATTTCAGAATCTGTTAGTTTTGAGCTGCTGATTAATCAAATAATGTATGCTTTCCTGCAGCTTTGGACAAAAGCATCTGCCAAACATGTAAATAAAGCTACACTACATGATTCTGGGCTCTCTTTTGACACCTGTATATTAAATATAAAATTACAAGAGGAGTTTTTTTTTTTTCTGCACTTCAACCTTATGAAATTCTTGGTTTGTGGTTCCTCTTTCTTGACTGTGATTGTCACCACATCAGAGCAGATCTGAACAACTACACCAATATCACTACAAGATATACAGTATAGCCTATACAAATACAATATTTTATTTTAATCAAGTATCTGCCGCCATCATTTCTGGAACACATATGGATGAATGATGGAAGAATATTTGAGGTGAAGGAGGATTATGAGGGGAAGTAGGATTATTATTATGATTTTTTTTATATATTTTTTTTTATTTACGGATTTATTTGTTCCTAATAAAAAACAAATAAATCAGTGTTCCTTAGTGTAATTTAAGGCTTAAATGACAGCATTTGATGCATAATGCCAGTTACAGATTTTTTTTTAATCAAAATTATCAGTTAGAGTGGTTCTCATGGGTAACTCATTTTTAAAGAGGAATCCTTTAAAAATTAGGCAGCCGCTTTTCACAGTAGGAACTTTAAAACCTTTACTCAACGCAAAAGGATCTAAATTTTAAAAATTTGCCCTCAGAAAGTTTTTATTACTTTTTCTCAAAATGCTGATTTATTAAGCAGCACTAACTATAATTATGTCATTGTGTCAAAATAGTTTTATATTCCAGAGAATTATTGTTTACAAATTGCGGTTTACATATAAATGTGCTATAACGCGATATAATGTAATTATTTACATAGTGGTTAAACATAAGTACGTCTAAAGGTTCTTTGTCTTTATTGTATTAATCAAATATTTCGTTTCAAATTAATGTACGTAACTATATTTCTGCGGCTAGTTTGAAAACGAAAAGAGGCAGTTGTTTGAATAGCCAAGGCGAGCTTGATTTTCAAGTTCTAGATTATGGACTTGCGTGTAGATTTCTACTGGGTATGCAAGTTTACTGGTACGCGCGCACCAAACGTACCATATTTATGAAAGGACAGCAACAGGTCTGGTGGGATTTAATATTGTTGTTACCAGCTTACAGCCCTTTGAAACATCCTTTTTTTATTAAAAGCTGTAACTTAAAATAAATATTAAATGATTTAGCTTTCTAAGTTACACTGTTAAGTTGATACATTTTCATTTTTTTTTTTTTAACATTTAAGGTACAGGATATTTTTAATGATTCTAAATTATATTTATTGAAGGACTATTTAACCTTTTTGAATTACGTCAATGATTCCCCCCCCCCCCCCCCCCCCTCACATAGCAATAAAATTAATGTTTATTTTAGTTTGTTAATTTTATGGGATTTTATGACAAAACCTTTATGAAGTTTTTTCCATGAACCAAATTCTGATAAAGTAAAAAAAAAAAAAACTTTTCAGTAAAAATGACCAAATACAGGGTTAAAACATTACAGGTATAACATTTTAATCAAAAGAAGTATGTGGAAAAGAATTTAATGACATATACCTATATATATATATAAACACACACACACACACACACACACACATATATATATATATATATATAATATACACAACACACACACACACACACACATATATAATATAATATTTATATATATATACAGTTTTTATTTGGGTCTGTGCAGCTGTTTTTTATCATGAAATACACGGGTTTGAGTTGAGTGTGAACATAATGTGAATATAACGTGAATATCTGATATCTGTCTCTCACCTTTCTGAGGAGTGATCCAGCATATTCATATCCGAATCAGACACGAGAAACTCACTGATGCGAATCTTCTCCTGCTTCTTCACAGACACTGAGTAGTAAACGTAGGCCTTTTTCACCTTTGTGAAACGAGGGTGCAGGGCGATGCAGAGGAAGCCTCGCTCATCTCCGGCCCAAGGTGAGGTCAGAACCGCCCTGGTCAGGTTCAGGAAGGGCCTGTCGATCCGAGAACCATTGGCCAAGTAAGTCCACACGTAACCCAGCTGCTCCGCCACGAAGAAGCGGTGCGTGCCGTCATTGGCGTGTACCATCGCCACCGGATTGCGAAGCCCATTCGCCGCTTCTTCCAGGCACAACTGAATGCAGCCCTGCGGATCTGCCTTCACGTCTCCCAGGTTGGTGTTGAGCTCGGCGTTGGAGAGGACGTTTGGGTAACAGTACTCAGGATCTTTCAGCTCAAGATATTTGCAGAACTTGCTCCGGTTTTCTTCTATAGCATAGGTTTCGTTGTTATTGATCAGAAGGCTGAGAGTGTAACGGCAGTGGAGCCAGAAATCCTCGCAGTAGTTTCCGCAGAGGCCGGGAAGCTCCCGCATCGGGGTGTTTGCGTCTTCTGCATCGTACAGATGCGCTGCGTAAGGAGAGCATTCCTGAAACAAACAAATCAAAGCATGGACATTTATTCAACAGTGCTATATGAAGTCTAAAGCCTTTCTAACAGTTTCCCAGACAGATCAAGATTGCTTCAAGACACTGAGTCTAAGACTCAGCTTTAAGTTGACCACATTAAAAGTGTGTCATAATTAGTGAAAGTTTGGCTAAAACTCCATTACCTATTGTCATTAGTGTAGTGATATACTGTATTATACCATGGTCTGCCTGAATAATCAATTCTGATTGGCTGGCAGGTATGCAGTAAAACCGTTTAATGCACAGGTAGTTCCAAGTCAGTTTAATCACCATTCTATATTAATGCGCTGCTTTAATTGATGCACACAAACCCACACACATCACTCACACACACACACACACACACACAGAGAGAGAGAGAGGTGATTGCAGATTGCACTGCGCGCACACACACACACACATAAACTTGTCAGCGCTTCCCCGTGACTTTTATCAATAAAATAGCCTAGATACTAGATCGCTACATTATATTCCTCAGCAACGATGGTAAAATCACTGTTTGTGAAGTAACACAGCTTCATTGTGTGTATAAGACACGCAGACAAAGGTAACGCCCACACAACTGTCATCTCTCTCTCTCTCTCTCTCTCGATCAATAATTAATTCAAACACTATAATTCATTCAAATAAATGTGATCTTACTGCACTATTTCATCTCTGAGTCTGATTTGAAGCGGGCAGAATGCTAGAGCTAATGAACCGTATCTGATGAAAATAACCATCATTTTTACCCTTCTGGTTAAATATTGTGCTGCAAACATCATTAACAGCTTTAACTTGTAAATGCTGGCAAATGACAAAGGTATAAGCGGGATAATGCATGGCGTCGGGTGGTTCTTGGCCTCCACGTCGTGCATTAAAATCGTTTAATGCACAGCTAGTCATGCATTATCCCTTACTTAAGCACGGTGAACGTGGCAAATCTGCATGAGCAATTTGAACCCATTGGAAAATCTGTGTGGGGAAATCTTTCGCCTTCACGCAAAATTCACGATTGCACGGATTCCTATTGAAATGAGGCATTTCGTCTGCAAAAATTCGCCAAACAATAGTAAATATGTCTACACTGTTTAGGGATAATTCACCTAAAAATAAAACTTCTGTCATCATACTCTCTCTCAGGTTGTTCCAAACCTGTATGAGTTTCTTCTGAACACAGAAACTGTTGCTGGTAGCCACTGAAAAAAAAAAAAAAAAAGTCAGTGGGGACGGAAACTGTTTGGTTATCAACTCTTCAAAATATCTTATCTTTGTGTTTCATAGAAGAATAGAAGAAAGAAATTCATACAGGTTTGGAACAAATTGAAACTGAGAAAATAATGACAACATTTACATTTTTGGGTGAACTATCCCTTTGAGGACGATAACTAACTGTAAAGTGTTAAGCATGAGTATGAGACTTTATGACAGTTAGTTATATAAAGAAAGGAAAAATCTTTGAAAAATTTAGTTTAAAACGCATGTGCCAAGGTCTTCGAAATGCACTTATATCTTATTTGTTGATTGCAATGTTAAATGTTCAATTGTCAATAAAAAAAAAAAAAAACTTTATGCAACATGCCATTTTTTTCTTACACACTGAACACAGTACAAGTGTACATATCTTATTACTTAAAATCTTATTATTCAAAAATAATTTTAAAATACGTTTTCAAATGATCTGATATGACAGCATTTACTGTTTTATGTTTTTGTTCCTCATTTTTGTGTATGATAGGTTTTGTTAAGTCATAGAAAGAAATATTATGCCAGGTTTACAAGGTTTTCAATATATATATATATATATGTTTATGTGGATTCTTCTGAATGTTGATTTTTTTTTTTTTTTCGATGCGATTAGAAGAACCATTTTGGGTTCTCAGAGAACCTTTGAGTAAACAGTTCTTTAAAAGAACCATTTTGCTTAGTGTGAAGAACATTTTAATACTCAAAAACAAAAATGTTTTCGCACTATAAAGATTCTCTGTCATAGAACCATATATGCAAATAAAGAACCTTCATTTTTAATGTGTGTATGAGTTGCATTTTTAATGTACTGCATTTTTTAGATCCATAAAAAAGTGTCATGTCATTGACCCATGAACAATGACTTGCTCATATCATCAATAAACTTTCAGTTAATCTCAAATAACAAATGAATCTGAAACGTATTTGCTGTGTAAGGCTTTCTGCATCTCTCCTCCTCATAGTCTGGCAAACGTGGCATACTGCACGTCTTCTCTACAGCCGGGATCCCAGGATTCAATCCAGCAGCTGGTGATGATCGTTTGAGATATAAATACAGTAACCAAGCCCTCATTATGCCTTAACCACAACACCACACCCATCAGAGGACCGAGCCAGCCTTGGCAACGATACTGCCAGCTCGGGACTGGAAGATATCCGAGATTACTATAATGACATTAAACAAATAATGGACCTGAAAGCGGCTTGGATTGATGGGCTAACTCGCTCGTAACACATCACAGGCACTGGAATGTGGCCAAAAGGTGGATGAATAATGTTTCAAGGCTCTCTAATGATGTTTGATTGCAATTCAAACAAAATATAGACCTTTTGAGGGGGGTTATGTGGTATAAATGAGTCCAGCATTTCCTAAACAACACACAAGGTTATGTAATATCCTGTTAGCATTGAGGAAAAACCTTGCAGAAAGGGCAGAAATTAGTTGGACTGAATGTCTATGTCAAGGAAACTTCAGAATCTACATAATTCCACTGTAGTTTTCAGTATTAATTAAAAAAACTGTAGGTCATAGGTCAAAATATTACCCTCACATGTCTAATAAAATATTTATTTTTCTTATTTTGCTTCATGGATATCATATCAGATGAGTTAAGGAGTTGTATTGAATGTTTAAACCACTGTTTCACATGCAAGAGTATAGTAAACACTTCTAAGTACAATGCCAAGTGTCTACTTGTTTTGAACAATGCTGGGAAAAGCACCAATTCCCATGCTTTCTTTTCTTCAGATGCACTGTATATTTTTGTCCTCCATACCTTCTGTAAGTTCTTGCCCAGTCATTGTGTTCTTCTGTTTTTGTCGCTCGTATAACTTTGTTTATATGCTTCTGTAATTATGAGAGTCTGTAGGAGCTCCCAATCTCTGTTGTTATCAAACTCCTCATGGATTTTCTTCAACAGATGGTCCCTGGAGGGTTTCACTCATCAACACATTTGCTCCACTCTACTGGGTCTGAAAGCCCATTAGCTTATATATCTGTGCCCGTCACTCATTAGGCAATTATGAGTTTACAGCTTTCCCCTGTTGAAAAAGTCTTTATTTTAACCCCTTTAATAGGAAATGCATAATGAAACAAACATTTCTTCCATATCTGGTTTTGGTTCTCAAGAACCACAGAAAAAAACAAAAACAAAAAAAACAAGAGGGCATCCAAAGGTTTGACCATACCTGAAAATATGATTACTAATTACATATTTAATATTTGGCCAGATTCAGCTATTTATTAATGCAATAACATGAGCAAGAGTGCTCTGCAGCCTCTGAATCGCAACCAAGTGGATATTTAGACCATTCTAAGAATGATATTGATGTTATACAACTTACATTTTAGAGAAAATATTTCTTTGGTCTGCCAACTTCTCCAAGCAACACAGTAGTGGCATTACATTCATGAATGAATCATAATCGTTGCACAAATTGACTGAGTGAATGATTCAATGACTCACTCGTGAGACATTCACCTGTTGCAATCCAGAACAAATCAGTGGTTTTGAATGAATTGTTTGAGTGAATGATTCAATGGCAGCCATCTGTTTTAATAGTGAATGATCATACAAGGGTGATAACTATAACATAACTATAACATTTTAATATTCATTCAGATTATATGAGAATAAAGAACTCCACATCACTGAACAATAGAACAAACAATATAATTAAAATCCCTTTTTTTTTTTTTTACAGCTGAACTGACAGCTGTACTGAAAACACTGACAGCCAATCAGAATCCACCCAACTTTAAAGAGCCCACGCATTTAAAGTGGCAGATGAGACAACTGAAGTATGCAGTCATAATAAAAAAAACATTTTAGTGATATTTCCAGTATTTCTATTTTTGGTCTGTCAAGTTCTCCAAGCAACAAACAGTAGTGTAGTTAAAGTATGTTCCTGAACGAATCAGAATTGTTGAATTAATTGGCTGAGTGAACAATTAAATGCTGGATTAAATACAACCCAGTGTTGGGTAAAATATGGACAAACCCAGCGATTGGGTTGTTTTGACCTAGCATTTGGGTTACTACCCAGAAGGTTGGGTTAAACATTTAACCCAACCTCTGGGTCAAAACAACCCAATCGCTAGGTTTGTCCATATTTGTCCCAGTGCTGGGTTGTATTTAACCCAGCATTTTTTAGAGTGTATAGATGGTCACCTGATTCAGAAAGAATGCATATGAATTGGTTGAGTGAATAATTCAATGATTCTTTCTTATAGACTGTGATCTGTTTTGATCCTAAATAAATCAGCATATTAAATGCTGAATGATTGAATGATTCAGTGACTCATAAAGACAACCACTTGTCGACCTCTACCGGTGAAAATCTGGAAAGTACAAACACAGACACAGGAAAAGTTCCAGTGCTGTTGAAATAATATCAGCACTCTAGGAATGCAGTTTGAACAATTAGATTCAAAACTGATGTATTATGAACATTTAGTCGCCTATCCTACTCTTGCTCATTCTTTCTCTCTTTCTGCAGTATCTTTGCTGTCCTGACCTTTCCACAGGAATATGAAATGCCTAGTTAGAGAGGAAGCATATATTTTGCTTCTCTGCAGGTTGGAGAACACAAGCAGCTCCCTGTATCTGGGATAAATGTTCCAACAAAGACAATCATTGAGCTCTGCTTCACCACTAAGTAGTCAAATAAATCAGGTGTTCCCTTCGCCAACCGCAATCCCACTGCAATCTCAAAACCATATGGTAAATTATTATAATTTAATCCCGGCAGCCTTGAAGTTGCAATGATGTAAGTAGGTGACTATAAGGAATTATGGTTTTACATAACAGTTTATTCCAATACACCAAAAATTATATATATATATATATATATATATATATATATATGAAGAGTTTATTTGCAAAAACAGATAACTCCTTTTTTTTAATTTTCAAAAAACATGTTTTTTTTATTATGTTATCATGTTTTTATTGTGTTTTATTGTGTTAGTTAGCTGTTTTTTTTTTGTTTGTTTGTTATTTTTTAACCTAGTCAAAATAACCCAACTGTAGTTTGATTGAGATTAACTGGAATGCACAATGAAAAAACATGATTTCTGAGAATTGTTAAAAACTGAGTTATCTGTTTTTGCAAATTAACTCTTCATATATATATATATATATATATATATATATGTACACACACACACACATATATATGTATATATATGTGTGGGGTTGGCCACCCCATTCACAACTGCTGCCTCCATCTCTTTTTTCTTGAAAAGGATTGCGTTTATTTAGATGCAGAACGTCTTTATGACCACATCAAACGAGAGACGTTTCAGACGCGCGCTCTAACGTCACCTCCGCACCAGGCGCGAGTCAAACGAGCGCGGAAAAGATACTGTGCTCGTAGCGCGCGCTCTTCAAATACACGCACAAAGGTGCTGGCGCGCGCTGTAGCCTGTATCATTTCATATCAAACAGCGAAAGAAACTACGTGCATGCAATGTCCTAGTTATGCCATCAGTTAAGGCATGAAGTTACCAAAAAGGCGATTAAAGCTGCCTTAAAACTGTGTGCATGCATGCAATATGATATGCACATTTAAGAACATGTCTCTGAAATGGTTTTCAAAACTTTCCTGAGGCACCCCAGCACTGTCTCCCTCATCTAACACACCAGATTCAACTCATCAGTTCATTAGAAGAGACTTTAAGACCTGAAGTGAGTCAGAAAGCAGCAGCAGCTTTTAAAGCAATAGCAGGACAATAATAATAACCAGCTGCTGTGATGTCTATTAATCCAAGAACCAAAGAAAAAAAAGAGGAAATCAATAACTTTTATAGCTTTAAGGGCTTCATCTATATTTAATTTAGAATTTAGTGTTTGGTAACTATTCATTTTCTGTATATTTCTGCTGAAGGGCACAGGTAGCTAAATATGTCATTTATTGTAATGGGTTTATGTGAAGATTGTTTTAAGTTCACTTAAATTAGAAGTTAAGTCTAATAAATGTTAAAATTGATAGCTGTCAATTATACTGTAATGCTGAATGGCTACAGTCAATGGTTAAATAATAAGGGGGAAAAACTATTTTATAGAGACATCAGTAGTATTGATATCAGTGATGCTGGCCTTCAATCATAAAAAAGATGCCATTAAAGAAATATTAAAAATATACTGTCTTTATGTTGTTTGTACATTGTACATTTGAAGATTGAATGTGAAATTATAGCAATATAAAAGTATATTTAAAAACTTTAATGTTAGGTGGGATTGATCGCTATTCATTTTACAAAAATGTGCGATTAATTCTGGGTTTTTTTTAATCGATTGACAGCACTAATATATATATATATATATATATATATGCAAACAAAAACGTAAATTTTGTATCCCATTAATCGCGATTGATTGTTTGACAGCACTAATATATATTAATGCTGTCAAACAATTAATTGCGATTAATGGGATACAAAATTAAAGTTTTTGTTTGCATAATATATGTGTGTGTTCTAAAAATGTATAATGTATATATAAAGACACACACATACAGTATATATTTTGAAGATATTTACATGCATTACATGTCTATATTTATATTCATATAATTTATATTATGAATAAATATATTTAATATATAAACATAACTTATTTTTCTGAAATATACATGCATGTGTTTATTTATATATGCATAATAAATATACACAGCACACATACATATATTATGTAAAGAAAAACTTTATGATTAATCGCATCCATATATATATATATATATATATATATATATATTGTATTATGTATTTGAATACATATCTTGTTTATGTTGACTTAAGTTGAACATGAGTGGGTTTATTTTTAAGACTGAAGAGTAAAATTCACACAAAATTACCATAACTAGTAATATCTTACATTTAAAATGACCAAAGTCATCTAAAAATAGCTCATTACAAATTCAGAAGTCATCCAGCGTTCTAAAAGCATAGCCAAAACAAAAATGATGTAACCTCCTCTGTATAAACACTGATGAATGGGACACAGTCTGCATCATTTATTAACACAACTGAATGAATACAATTAATATAAATCTAAAATATTTATTAATATTTAATTATTAATATTTTGTGTAATTTAATAACAATATTAATATAATTAAGTAATAAATAAATATAATCCAATAACCCTGTCCAGCTGTTTAAATTCTTATATATGTATTTCTATAGATAATTTCTTGAATTTCTTGAATTAAAGTTAAAGGGACAGTTCACCCAAAAATGAAAACTTTCTTCATTTACTCACGTAAACTCAAGTTGTTCCAAACCTGTATGAGTTTCTCAGTTCTGTTGAGCACAAAAGATTATATTTTGAAGAAGGCTAGTAACCAAAGAGCTGACGGTAGCCATTGACTTCCATAATATTTTTCATTTTCATACTTTAGAAGTCAATGGCAACTCTTTGGTTACCAACGTTCTTCAAAATATAAAGAATGTGTAAATGATGACAGAATTTTCTTTCTTGGGTAACCTTGCATATTGTACAACACAAGACAGGGAACAACTAAGTAAGACGCATTCACTAAGTGAACGTAAATAAAAAAGAACTCAAGCAGCGAGAACTGAGACAGATATAATTTTTTTGGTGAACTATCAACAACCCAGTCAATGTATTTAAATTCTTCGATGTGCATTTCTACAGATAATTTTTTAAATACCAAAGAAAAAATCTGACCTGAGACTCACCTGGCAAAGAATGCTGCGGATGTACTTCCCACAGGCCATGAATCCAGTATGATCGAAGTAGTCCATGATCTGATAGAAGCGCTGGGATATTTGGTTATCCCTGTCCAAGTTACAGCATCCAAATTTGGCGTACTCCTTGCAGAAGAGCAGGGGCTCCGGAGGCTGGAACGGAGGCTTGAAGTCCAGGCACTGTGGGTGGGCATTTCCCTGCTGAGGGATCAGGAGGACCACCAGAATCAAACTCTGAGAGAGAAAGCAAAGAGCTCTCCACACTGTCATTACTCTCATCGCACAGGAGAAAACTCTGTTCAAAGGTGGCTTGTGCTGAGTTTGAGAAATACCAATGGTGTGCAGTTTCTCTGGTGGTTAGTTGGTCTGTCTCCAGCAAACACGTGCAAACGCACTCACAGACATACACTGCTCTGACATGAGGCTCTGGGGCAGAGAAGCAGCTACACAAGGCCTACTCATTCAACAGCCATGCCACACACACATGCATGCTTTACACACATGCTTCTCAACTCCCTCCCACTTTCCACCCAGTCTCCTCCTCTGCATTTCCCTCGCTTTCTCTCATTCTCTGGCAGACGCATTCCTTCTTCTTGCGGCTGGCCTGCATCAAACGCTCGCAGCCTCCCTCCCCCGATTGAACCCGAGTCTCTATCTCTCATGTTAGTCCTTTCATTTCGCCAGCTTTTGTTTATGCAATTGTCATATAAATCTAGTTTTCAACAAAACTTCTCAACCTCCCATGTAGTCAAGATTGAGTCAGTTAAATGACATTTTCAGTATGATGCAACATTGCTCTCTGTGTGTGGTGGGTGCTGGGTTTTGTCTACTGATTTTATGGCTCTTTTCCAAACACTAGTTTTGCTGTCTGATCTGATGTTGCATCCTAACATAAACTGGAACTCAGTGACCTAATGACATATTTCAAACAGCTTACATATCTTTGTTTAAAAAAAAAAAGAACAAAAAAGTGTGCTTAATTGTATTGAATGTGTACATGTAGTGTACTTCAAATGTTAAAAATAAAAAAAAAACTGTACATGCAGATAATATAATATTAATGAAGTCCCACTTTCATGACTGGTTCTTAACACTTTTAAAAAGTGCACTTTTTATAATAATTTCAAATTAAATGTTTAACTTTAAAGTACATTTTAATTCAATAGAAATTACATTAAAGTGCTACATGAAGTAGTGCAGATGGTAGTGAAATTGCCTAGTACAATGGAAAATAATAATAAAAAATAGTACAATCTATATATATTCATTTTTTACTTTTCATTTTTTCAAAAAAGTTTTAGTTACAAATTTTTTCCTCATATATATTATATACAGTATATATATATATATATGTATATGTTTTTTTTTATCTGAATAGATGTATATTGTTCCAAATGTATTTACAAAGAAAATTGTTTAAAATGGCTGCAATTTTTACAATTTAGCATATTTTTAGTACATATTTAGACAGAAGAAATGCTAAATTGTAATATAAAAAAATTAAATGCTAAATTGTAATATATAGTGCTATTTTTCAGTTTTTCATTAATGAATGAAATGTAAGTATATTAATAATGAATATTTTTAGTGCTATGTCTGCTGTCTTAGATGTTTTTTTTTTCTTTTTCTTTTTTTTTCCCCACATGCTTTCCTTCTATAGATTTTGGCCAAATCTTATCTTTAATTATGCTGTCTTATGAAACAACCAAGAGCATATGATGCCTTAAAATACTGTCTATATAGGCAGCTAGAGAGCATGATTGTCAGCTGTTGATAATCTCTGCACTCTGACTTTCTCTCTTTCTACTCTATACATTACTCAGATGAAATCCGAATGTGCGTCTCATCTGTTTTTGATTCTCATGTCAGACAGCCAGTTCTCTCACGTAAGCGCAGATCAAGAGCTTGAGCTTCCTTCACTGCATCAGCCGTGGTTAGATAAATCACAAAGACAAGAACAGAAAAACTGCTGAGGGCTGCATTCTGGTGTAGGGTGAATGTTTATTTGGTTTAATTGTATTGAGGGTTTTGTATGGCTCTTAATTTGACTAAACCAGTGTAGAAAACAAGCCCTTGAAGTGAATCTGTGTCACATCCTTGAAAAACCTGATTCCACTCAATGTTTTTGATTGAGTTCAGATATGATGCCTTGTTTGGTGCTGTTGATGTTCAGAATGTTTGTAAACCCAGGTTCACTTTTCTTATTAGCCCTGTTTGCTCTGAATATGATATTAGATTTGTCTTTTGGAAAATTAAACTTTAATCCTTGCATGTAACTAATAAAAAAGAGCTCCAGTTGCTTTGCCAATGACTGTCTGCCAAAGGCTTAATAAACTTGGACTCTTGCTAAAAGAGCATAACAAAGTTTGATCCACATCCCACTGTGTCTGAGAAAAGCAAAAGAGGACTTTTTTTGTATATGGTGAGCGATTCGTGGAAGGAAGTCCAGTAAACTGAACCTGGTGATTCAGCGCCACACCATGTGGAGACCTTCTGGGAAACTGCATCTTATGGGTAACTTAACGACTGCTGTCAACGTGACCAACACTCCTAAACGCAGCAGATAGAGAAGATGAACGTGGCAGTGCTAGTATGTTTTGGCCGACAATTAAAGAGCAGCATTTCTAAGAACATCCTGAATAATAAAACTTTTGGGAACTTCTCAGCTTCACATTGTGTCCTTAAATCTGGAGGATGTTCATTGTCCAGTCATGAAAAGCTTTTCTGAATCCATTTCAAATAGGTTTTCTCTTTGAAGGCAAGCTTGTGATTTTATGCCAGCATTCACTGTCTGTATTTAGATATGGAAATAATGACATTTATATTGAATAAGCAACAATGCACAACTTTTGAGAAAATGAGACTACCAATAAAACATGTGCGAGACTTATGATTATGATAATAAAATAATGTGATATCAAAGCACCAGCATGCAATATAAAGGTGCATTAACGTACTGTTTTTGTACAGGTAACTAAAAGTGAATATAACTGGAAGCAGAACTTACTATAAAGATAAATTGGAGTGGGAGCTTTGCATGAGGGTAAAAAAAGTTCCCATGCAGATTTCCCTCGTATGTGAATTGGTCAGGAGAATTTACCCCGCTGAACGAACACTGCTTGGATGGAAAGTGACTTTGTAGAAAACTGTGGTTATACAAATGGTAATCAATATGCCAAAAAACACTTTTAGTATAATATAACCATTGTTAATTTTCATAAGGGAACTTATTTCAGTAGAAGAAGTAAAGTCAATTTTTACCTGAAACCGTGGTTCTTAGTGATTCATAAAATGCAAGTCAGTGGCTACCGACATATGACATACTGACATACTGTAAGTAAAAAAAAAAAGAGAAAAAAAAGCATATACAGTTAAGACAAAATGAATGTCTATGGCTCCAAACGATTGGTCTGTGCAAGAAACAGAACATTATGTTACAACATTATTAGCTGTAATCCAGAGCCTCAGGCAAACGGGGAAATCTGATTATTCAGATTATTTCCATCAACTGTTTTTTTTTTTCAGTTTGTTCACTTTCAATGAACTGGTTCAAATAACCAATTTACCAGTTATTTTACGTAATCACACAATGACATCACATATACAATAATGTGAAATGGATGTTTTACATCTAAAGCATATAAAGTGGATAAACTAGCTCACCTTTTTACATCATGAGAAACCATAATTTGGCGACTTCATTCAAGAGATTGATTTACACATGCACATATCAGCGGTTCATCGAATTGTTTCCTCAGTTCAGTGACTGCTGGAGGAACTGGAGCACTGAATGATTCAGTCATCATAGAATCAGATACGGTGGTATTTCGGCTCATTTCCAGTCGGAGTGACTGTCAGGCATCTGTTTTGAGTGAGTAACTTAGATCTGTTCTGATCGAGCCGCAAACTGTTTCAGAGCTTCAGTCTGATTCTGAGAAATGATTCAACTAGTTCACTAAAAAGAACCGGTTCAAAAGAATGATTAGTTCGTGAACCGGACATCACTCCGGACCGTTTGCCTGAGGCTCTGGATTACAGGTAATTATGTTGTAAATAATTTTCAGTTTCTTACACAGAATGATCATTTTGCTTCATAAGACCTCTATATATCATCAGGAGCCACTGGTATTAATTTTGTGTTGCCTGTAGCCTATATGCTAGTTTTTTTTTTTTGTTTTGTTTTTTTGATGGTAGCCATTGATTTGATTTATATGAATCAGAATCACCATGGAGCACAGTTTCAGCTAAAAAAATTTTTTTTTACTGTTCTACTAAACAACAAAAAAGTCACCTACATCTTGAATGGCCTGAAAGTGAGTAAATTAACAGCAAATTTCATTTTTGGGTGAACTTTCCCTTTAAGTTTTCCAGTGTGTTTGTTTCAGCCGGGAGGACAGCATGAACTTGGACTCGTTATCGTAGAGATTAAGTGTCTGTAGCATGATGGTAGAAAGACCTTACTTGGGAAATGCTTTTAAAAGTGTGTTGAGTCACTGTCTCTGTTATGAGAGAAGTTCAGATGGTCCTTGAGGAGAGGGAATAAACATAGTAGTGAGTTAAAAGGCTGGAGATAAAAGGGTTTTGAGAGGTCATGATGACACAACGGCAGTGAGTGGTGCTGGAGAAGAATCCTGTTAGTTAAGCAAATAAGACCTGTTACTCAAATTGTTCCAAAAAGAATCTTTATGCAGCTTTTTCATACAAGAATTAAAACTCAATAAATGACAGTAAACAAAAGTATGAATGTTTGTTACTGATTTTGCATATGATGTCATTTTTACTCTGCACAAAAATTCTGAAAATATGTTTCTGTAACTGGAATCCTACATCTTTGAGGTACTATACTGTTTGTGAAGACTTTTTTTTCCCACAAAATGTGATTGTTAAAACATTTAAATGGATATTATTGCTTTATGCATTGTTTTTATCCTGTTTTGCAAATGCAAAATTAAGAAAAATAAATGTTAATTAACAGAATAAATATTACAATTAACAGAATAAATGTCCAATTTTTTTACTGATTTCACATATTATGCTATGTTTACTCTGAATATATATCTATATCTCTATATATATATCTATATAGCTATATCTATACTATATATATATATATATATATATATTCCAGAATTGTTTTTTAATTATTTCAGAATTTCACTATTAAGCATATAAATTCTCTATTAAAAATAAAATAAAAAAATAACATAAAAAAGTTAACAAAATAAATGTAAATTACAATTAACAATATAAATGTCCAATCTTTTACGAATTTTGCATGTTATGTCATGTTTAATCTGCACAACATATCTTTTTTTTTCTTTAACACTTTAATCCTGCATCTTTGGAAAATAATATATTATTTATGGAAAATGGGTAAATAATGTTATACTCATCGTTTCCGCCTGTTAACCTGCTTTAGAAATGATAAAGAACAGCTAAGATTATTGTCATCCTCACAAATGATGTTTAATTAGAATTGGCCTCCGGCTCTACATTTAGTCATGGTGTGGAACAACAGATGAGGTCAAACATGCTCTGAAGCAGCTCTGTGATTACAGGCAGCAGAAATGACTGTAGTTTAACTGCACTGCACTCAATCAGAGCAGATTGCATCCTTCTGTTGAGCCATTACTAGATGACCGGTCACTTGAACAAGCGGCCCAGCATTTTAATGAACCTGGGCAAATTGGAAGACAAATTGTGATGATAATTTGTCTTCTAATGTGTTTGGCCGGTTCCAGTTCCCCTGCTGGTTAAATACAAAACTACAGAATCATAGTTACCTTCTGGGCTGAATGGAAATGCTAATGGTTAGCTCTCAGCTCTAGACTTTATCTATGAGTAAGTAAAAAAAGAGTGTGTGAGACAGAGAGAAAGTGTTACATCATCTAATGCACCTCTATCAGTGATCTCTGGCTGGTTTGTGTTGTGTAATTACTATTGAGAGGCCATTAAATGCAGAGACAGCGGCTTCACACTTAATTTCCAGCAGATGGTCAAGCCTCCAGACAGCAGACGCAGGTCATTCCAGGTCAAAAGAGCCAGAGGAAAGAGTGCACAATATTGCATTTGTTCCCAACAAACATTATGGTGATTGAAGATGAACAGTCACTAAAGGGTATTTGCACACTTGTGTCCAATAGACCTTTATATTGACTTGTTCTTGCAGAACTAAATGTTAACACTAAAGAAAATTCTTTGAAAAAAAGGTACAAAAGCTGCTACTGGGACGATACCTTTTCAAAAGGTCCATATTAGTACCTATTGAGATGATACCCCAGTAACAGCTTTTGCACCTTTTATTTCTGAGAGTATAGAGGAAAAAGACAAACATATACTTGATAAAAGTTCTTTAAATATCATTAAAGTTCACATCTGGATCTTATCTGGAATTTTACTACAGATAAAAAAAAAATAAAAAAAAATGCATGAATTAAATAAGTAAAATTATCATGATTTTAAAACGTACATCATGTGCAAACAACCGTCATCATATAGTTAAGGCAAAACTTACAGAAGTGTTGACTTTAATGAAATCTAGTCAGACTGTTTTGTTAAGGGATGAATGAGACACATTCTGACACTTCTTGGTGGTTGTTTTTATATGATACAAATTGTTACATCAATGCCATCCTATGCGGTTTAGGCTGCTATTTTTTAATAATGGAAGAATATTTACATATTTATCAGCAGAATTAGTGATGCTTGGATTTTTCAGCAACACATTCAAACGTGTGAACCAGTGCTATATTGTGCTGGCATCAGGTGTACTGTACGTTTAGAAAGAGCGTCCCTGAGCGTCCGGTGATACTAGCTCACAAGTTACATATTAGACCGATATTGAGCAAGCAGTTCATTCATATTCGTTCATATGCATGCATGCATATGTGTGAACAGCTGATGCTCTTAAAATGAAACCCATTCAAAAGCTAGAGTCAGTCTCCTACTGACCAGCATATACTGTAAATAAAGTGCATGTTCTCCATTTATATACAATAGATGTACACATTTCATCAACTATGCACTTGTTTTTAATTAATGCATAAACAACAACCAACAATTAGACATATTGTCATTAAAACCTTTTTTTTTAATTATGTACTTATTTATTACTTTTTTTTAGTAGTTCTAAAAATACTAAAGTTCTCTTTGTTTTAATTATTTGGCTCATTTTTTTAGGAGAATTTTGCACATTTTAAACAATCTGTCTTTACAACACATAACCAAAATATGGAATGCATTTTGTGATTCAGCTGCGAAATACAAGAAAAAACACTAAATCCATTCTACTAATCCTAACATTTGCAGACATGTAGAGCACATTAAAGATTTTACAGTTATGACTCTATTTCTCCAACATGAATCCACTTGCTCAAGCACTAGCAGATATTGTTCATTTGAAGCTCCTCCACTTCTGTGTCTTCTAAACAGGTTTCCACTGTGCTCTTGCAGCAAATAAAGTGTCTCAAAGCCTTTCATTGCTTTAATATGAACGTCCTTTAGGCTGCAACATGTTTCTTTTAGTCTGAAAGACAAGAAGAGATGTTCAAGGGTCAGAAGAGCCCACATACAGCAGATCCCTTTGCAAGAGTCAGTAATATATATATATAAAAAATGAATACAGAATAATGTCGAAATGTTTTAATCATATATAGGCGAAAATCAAAGTCTGAACAAACACAAGCAGACGATGAACTCCAGATTTGTGGCTGTCAAGGACAGTTTTGATGAGCTCTTATCATGGTCTTGCTCTTTAAAATCATGTTTTTGAACCGTGGATATCTTTTCTTTGTTGCAGAATGGATTCAAGGACCGATTTTGATTCAAGGTGGGTTCATTTGGAAGCAAATATTTAAAAGTAAATAACCATTTTCATGGTAATTATAACAAAATACAACCCAAAGGCCGATCAGGACCCTGAAATCTGACTGTACATTATTTCTCATATTACATGCTACTTACCAATGAAATAAAAAAAATACATCAGCATGACACATGAGTTTATTTTCTTAATTAGCTAATGACACTAATTCTTCAAATATATACCAGTCAAAAGTTAGTAATCATTAAGATTTTGTATTGCTTTTGAAAGAAGTCTCTTCTGCTCACCAAAGCTGTATTTATTTAAAATAATAGCAGTAATATTGTGGGAAAAATTTTGCAATGTCAAATAACTATGTTCTATGTGAATATATAGTAAAATGTAATTTATTTATGTGATGAAATCTGAATTTTCAGCATCATTACTCCAGTCTTCAGTGTCACATGCAGAAATCATAAGATGCTGATTTGCTGCTCAAGAAACATTTCTGATTATTATCAATGTTGAAAACACACTGACACCAAAACAGCATATTAGAATCACAAAAATAAATGACATTTTAAAATACATTAAAATAGAAAACATCTGTTTTAATTTTTTGATCAAATAAATGCAGCTTTAATTCACATAAAATACTTATTTTAAAAACATTATTGATTCCAAACTATTGACTGGTAGTCATGAAATGTAAACACTGTATGAGATGCAAATGCCCACTGAGAATAAATTATCACAGAGAGCTGAGCAATAATGTTGCTTATCCGTACAGTATTTACTGGATTTTATAATCCGTTCATATCATCTCTGCTTATCTGGTGGTCTTTACATGAATATATCATCCTCCACATGTGAGCATCATGCTGTGAGCCACACTTACTGCCTCTGAAAGAGAACTTGTGCTTAGAGCTGTCAGGCCTGAGGTCACACCAGTGTACCTCCAAAACGAGACGGATCATTCCACGCCGGAGCACACGGATGGGCAGCTTTATGATCCCTAAGGCACATTGTGGTGTGGTGTGATGGGCACCTATGTCTCCACTGACTCCGGAGCCAAGCACACAAACGGAGTTAAACACGACACCGGGCTGTGCCACATTTCTGAGATCAAACCACGGCCAGAAAAACACCACAGCCTGCTGCCAAACTCCTGAAGGAAATTACAGGGGCAGAGAGACACGATTCAAGCCTTCAGTCTGCTTCAGCACAGAGCAAACATCTGTGAGCCTGATGAATTTAAGATTTAAAGACAGACTTTAATTCCTTAACCCAAAACATTTAAATAAAAATTCAAAAATATAATAAACATATTACATTACAAAAATTAATAAAATAACATTCTGGCTACATTTTTTTGTATCCATATCCATTCCAAATTTTCATAACATAACATTTATTTGTGTATAAATACTTTAAAACATGCACTAACAAATATGATTCATTATCTGTTCCCTTTTCTGTAGCATGAGGAAAATGCTCAAGAGCAGAAACGTGCATCCTTTCATGTATGGGCCAAGAAAAAGCTTTCTATTTATATTGGTTTACTTAATCTCATCACATCATTATTAACTATTATTCTCATTCTATATTCATTAATGTGTTTGCTAAGACCCTGGGGCAACATCGTGCAATATAGGGTTCATACTGTTCACACTACATCATCCCGGAACCAAAACCCCACAAAATGAGTTCACCCACGATTTAATAATACAGAGCGACTGCATGCTAAATGTGTTTTAACCTCTGAACCTGAAGCTCTCCTCCACGGTCTGATTAATCACGCTGGAACTGAAGTCACGTCTCGGTTCAGAGATCCAGCAGACCGTTAGTAACTCTGTGGACCATCAACAGTCCACAAAAAAGACTTTTGGGCTTTGAAAAATGAGCTCTGATTGAATTAATGAGCTGGCATATCTGTAACCCACCGAAGAAGAGATTCAGGATCATTCAAGCACTATAATATTATCTTACATGTGATCACACTTAAATATGAACTCGGACTGAAGCTGGCAGGGCTAATGTTTCTTTTAACAACACAAGAGACTGTTAAAAACACCCAATTAAATGGGAGAGCAGTGGGTTTGTGGACTCTGCATCAGTAATTGGTTGGTATTATGATGTACTAAAGCAGGACAAAAACTGAAAAGTTATGTTTTTTTTTTTATTAAAACACTTATCCTATACAGGTTTAATGTGCAGAGACTATCAGTAAGTCATTAGGTTGATTTACCTGTATATATATATATATATATATATACAAAATGAGTAGCTTAGATAAAAATAGAAATAGTATGTATTTTTGCTTTGTTTTTTGAAAAATTAAAAATTGAATCATTAAATATTTTATCATAATTACTATGGTGTTCCATGCATGCAACTTGGATATTGCTTTTGGTTTAAAATCCTACTTATTTCATTAATTTTAACAAATTTACTCTTAAATATAGACCCTGCATCCATTGCATCTGACATCTTTGCATTTCCTCAACTCAGAAACTCTGGGCTTCCAGAGTTGTACACATAAACTTAAAACAGGCTTTGCTTCTGTGCATTCAATTCAATTAAATGCAATATTTCTGACTCGACTTGAATGCACCAACACATTCTCACACTTGCAGCTAATATATGTCGTCATGCATCATATATTGGTCCTATATTGCCCCAAAATAGACCCAAACAATGTTGACTCCACCAGAAGAGGCAGAAGCGGAGAGAAGTGGGCAGAATGACCAGAAGCAAAGTTAACTCATGGTAAATGTGTCGACCCATCAGACAACCACCATCTGTCTGATTTAGCGAGAACTGACTCCCACAAACATGCACACATGTCCCATGGATTTGGTTGATCATGTTAATCAACAGTTGACAGATGTTGTGTAATGCTGGCTTACATAACCAAACAAACTGTAACCAACCCCTTTGGACGAATAAACTGAGCTATTATTTGGTTCAGTCACAAAACAGATCTATAGAATAAGTGCTAATAAAATAGAAATCGATAGGCTGCCTTTAAATGCACTCAAAGGGGACGTTTTTGGAGGAAGGAGACATAAGGTTGTTGCTTGCATACTACATACTGTGCTAAGGTGCAGACGGGTGAGGGATCAAGAGTTCAGGCTGTGTTCTTGCAGACTACGGGGTCTAAAAGGCACAGGCGCACACCACCGCTACCACCACAATATTGCCAATGGTTGCAATGACAGCCACCCACAGCCAGATGGCGTCGCTGGAGAACTTGCCCTCCTCGTCCTGCTCGGCTGGTCTGGAGAAGCTGGTGTTGAGGTTGGAGGTGGACGTCTGAAGAGACGTGTTGCCGTTGTATGGAGAATCCATGAAGGCCCCGCTGACTGCTTGCAAATGCTGTAAAAAAAAACTCTTTGTAATGGAGCAAAGATTAATGTGATTATTCTGTCTGAGGGTACATTTACACTAAAACACATACAGGCAACAACATTGGGTAACACTTTATTTTAGGGTCTCTTAACTAGTTGCTTATTAGCATGCATATTACTAGAATATTAGCCATTTATTAGTAGTAAATAAGCACATATTAATGCCTTATTCTACATGACCTTATTCTACATCCCTAATCCTACCCAATACCTAAACTTAACAACTAACTTACTAACTATTAATAAGCAGCAAATTAGGAATTTATTGAGGGAAAAGTTGTAGTTAATAGTGAATAAGTGTTCCCTATTCTAAAGTGTTACCCAACATTGTTATAATGATCCATGAAACCATCTTAAAGCACTGTATTATGTATGTCAGGCCAGTAGTTGGCCATGTCACTTTGTAAAGAAACACTATGCGAAAACATACATCAGTGACAATCAGTGTGGGGTAAGTTACTCTTAAAAAAGTCGTTAATTACTAGCTACTGATTAATACATCTTCAACAGTGTAATTAGATTACTGTGCTCGAAAAAGTACCACGTTACTTATTACTAATTACTTTCTAAACCCCAAATCAACCTCGACAAGTTGAACAATACACGGACAGACACGATACTTTTAATTAATTCTCAAATTACTTCTGCTCTTAATTCTTTCAATTAAATAATAAAAATTGCATAATTATTCTTGAACTGACCAAAGTATTTATAGGAAGAAGGTTACATAAAAAAACATAAATTTTAACATTAGATGTTACATTTTAATGTTAAATCCACTATTGTTTTATATAGAATTGTTTTATAGTCTATACCAGGGGTTCCCAACCCTGTTCCTGGAGATCTACCTTCCTGCAGAGTTCAGCTCCAACCCTGATCAAACACACCTGAAGCAACTAATTAGGATCTGAAGGAGCACTTGATAATTAAAGACAGGTGAGTTTGATCAGGGTTGGAACTGAACTCTGCAGGAAGGTAGATCTCCAGGAACAGGGTTGGACACCCTTGGTCTATATAGTATTTAATGCAGTTACATCACTGTAATTAAATTACAGAAAAATTAAGAGTAATTCCATACTTTGCTTTTCAAGGGGAAACTAATTATATTACAGTAAATAATTACTTAGTAATGCATTACACACTTTAAAACCTGTTTTCACAAGTTTGCGTTTATTACACCCTTAAAATGCCATTGTTGAATAAATTAATGGCCAAAAAACATAACAAGATTTCCGTTTTTAGTTGAAAACTAGTCAACATGACATGACAAAATGCAGGCTGAATGGACGTTCCTGGTCAAGCCAAAATTATTTATATAGCACTTTATGCAATGCAGACTGTATCGAAGCAGTAATACACAGGCAAACAGTGTTACAAAATGTTGCAAAGTTCAGTTACGAAACAAATTCAATTTCAGCTGTAAAGCAGCTCTACAGAAGACAACAGTGTCATTATTCAGCTCTATTCAGTTCAATGACAGTCTCAAAGTTCATTAAGAAATGTGCACAATTTAATGTTGCATGTTATTAAAAAATAGGGTAACACTTTACTATAGGGATCAATTCACACTATATTTATAGTTGATTATCAGCATGCCTATTATTAACATATTGGCTGTTTATTAGTACTTATTAAACACATATTCTGCATGACCATATTCTACATCCCTAATGTTGCCCAATACCTAAACGTAACAACTACCTTACTAACTATTAATAAGCAGCAGATTAGGAGTTTATTGAGGCAAAAGTCATAGTTAATGGTTTGTTAATAGCAAGATTTGGACCGCAAAATAAAGTGTGACCAAAAATGGTTGAAAAAGTAAAAAAAAAAGAAAAAAAAAAAGAAGTAAAAATCCCAATTAATAAATGTAAAACAGTTGAAATCTCAATTAATAAATCTCTACAAGTAATAATTCAAAACAATTCAAAAAATTATTTTCAAACTGCATTTCACATTGAGTTTTATAGTTATGAAGCGTCTTGGATAAAGTTCTCAAAAGCTTGACTTTCCTGCTCTGAGCGGTTTGATAACAGACCTGGCTAAAAAAATAAAATAAAATAAAAACTCTCTATTTATCATGTAATGTTCTGATGGCTCCCATCTGGCATATGATGGCATCAGTCTGGAGGTGTACAGGTGCATTCTGGGTGATGATGATCATTTTGTTCTGTTGCTCTTTGTCACCTCATTGCTCCTCTGTCTACACAATGACAAGCTCCATTCATCAGATCCAGACACACTCATCGCTCGTCATCTGACCTCAGAACAGCTGTTTGAAGGTTGGAGAAGAACTGCTTCATATGGTGTCAAAGGAAATCGCACTGGTTAGATGTTTCATCGTTTTGTTTGACACCATGGTTTAGCCCGTATTCATTACTTCTTGAAATGATTTAATGGGTTATGAGCTTGAAAAAGGAAAATTGTTGACATTGGTGTTTGTGAAGGTTCAAAGAGGACATTTTCAAACAGGTTTATTATAGTTAACTAAAACAAAAACAAAAAACATTTTCATCACTTGAAATTAAATGTTAACTGAAAATAATGGAAGCTTGTTTCCACCACAGGTTTATAAAATAAAATAAAATAAATAAGTAAATGAATGAATGAATGAATGAATAAATAAATAAAAAGGTATTTGCGACTTGTCACAATTCTGATAATTTTTTTCTTCAGAATTATGAGATATAAACTGAAAAAAAAAACAATTCTGAGAATTGTGAGAAAGTAACAATTACCTTTTTATGTATTTATTCCATGGTGGAAATGGGCTTCAATAGAAAATAAAACATGTATAAAACTTAAACTTACTTTACTGCTGCTATTGCCAAGGCAACATCTAATTTTTGTTTAGTTTAATGTGAATTAAAAAAACTTAAACAGATAAAAAAAAAAAAAAAAAAATACAGACATTAAAATATTCTAAAACTAACTAAAACAACAAAGTGAAAATCGAAAATGTAAAAGTTAATTTAAATATTTTAATTATATTATTCTAATTCAATATATTAACAAAAACTATACAAGTATACACTGGTAACAAATGAATAAAAAATAAAAATGTGGGGCGGGACTTTTACTTTCAAATGCATCGGTTGTTGATTGGATGTTGAGATGTGGGCGTGACCCACAGGTGTATGCAGATGAGCATGAGCTTTTAGGGGCGGATTTTAACATGCATTTTTTTTCATGCTGACTTCAAACTGAACATAAATTTCAGATCTGCTTCATGTGGATAAAATGTGAGTTAGAACGCTCTTATTCTTGATTCAAATGAATAATATGTCACTTTAAAACTAATTTCAAGTGATATATAGTTTTCCCTCATTATCCTGATTATCTGAATATGGCTCATTAGCTGCATACTGCTGCTCAAGTCTTAATATGATTAGATTAAGAGCCAAAAAAAGATATTCAAAGTTGGATTCAGGTCAATAGAATATTATATGCATTAAATATATTAATAGTATAGAGACTGAAAGGCAGCAATAAATCCTGTTAGTCCACACATACTGTCAGCGAATCCACGCAATCTCTGCCTCCACCGTCACCACAATCATCAGCCACCACTTACACCAGATCACACTCACACTCACACTCACCTGCACCTGCTGTCTTCAATCAAGCCACCTTTAAGAACACGCTCCTCACAGTCACTCATCGTCCGGACTACCGTTCACATCCATGGACTATACCAGACTCCTTGTATGCTGCTTACCTGTGTTACTATTCCCTAGATCCTCCGACGATCCTCCTACTCCATGCATCCTCATTGCTGGCCAGCAATCTCCGACAAACCTGCAAAGACATATATCCTTCATATATCCTTAATTCTTATGAAGCTTTCTCTGACCACTTCAAGGAAGTGTTTGGCTTTGCTACAGGAGAGCTCTCCGTGTCTGATCAACTCCTGCGGCTGTGCCAGGGCTCCTCATCCACCAACGATTACACCTTGCAGTTCCGAGAGCTGGCGGCGACCCGTGGATGGAATGAGGCAGCCCTTCTCAGCGCATACAGGCAAGGATTGGATCCCTGTATTCAGGCTCAGATGGCTATTTATGATGATTCAGTTGGAGAGCTTCATGCAAAGAGCCGGTAGAATCTCTCAACGCTTGTCTGCCACACCACCGAAGCCGCCCACCAGTCAGCCGCACACCCACCATGGGTTCCCCAGTACCAGAGACCATGCAATTGGATTCCACACGGCTCACTCACGCGGAGCGCGCACGCCACCTTGTGGCCGGACTCTGCCTCTACTGCACTGCAGCGGATCACTACATTGGGACCTGCCCAGTCAAACCCCCACGTTCTGCGGTGAGTACCCTACAATTTGATCCCGAAATTTCCACGCTTTCCATGTTATCAGTACAACTACTCACCCCAGGCCATTCTGTTAGAGTCCCAGCTCTCGTCAACTTGGGCTCCTCGGGAAACTTCATTTCGCAAGACCTTCTAAAGCGTGTCAATCTACCCCCAACACGTCAAGCCCGGGAGCTCCGAGTCGAAACCATCCAGGGAAAACCGTTAGGATGTGGGCGGGTGAATTACAGCGCTCCAACGCTGAGACTCAAGATCGTCAATTTGCATGAGGAAACTATCACCTTTCTGGTACTGGAGGGACCCACGGTGGACATCATCCTGGGATACCCCTGGCTCGTTCTCCACTCTCCGGAAATCAGATGGGACTCGTGTGTTACTCGCTGGAGCAAATTTTGCCGTCCCAACGGCCTCTCAGCTCTCCCTAGGCCACTCCACAAGTCACGTACAGCCCAGATTGCTTCCACTCTCATCTAAAGTCCCGAACCTCAGGAGACACCAACCATCCCATCTGATTATGAGGCGTTCCAGGATGTCTTCAGTAAGCAGGCAGCCACTCAGTTACCACCTCATCGGCCGTGGGACTGTGCAATCGACTTGCTGCCTGGAGCTAAACTCCCCAAGGGTCGAGTTTATCCTCTGTCCATCCCGGAGCGCAAGGCTATGGAGGAATACAATCAGGCTCTTAATCAGGGATTCATCCGACCTTCCACCTCTCCAGCGGCTTCAAGTTTCTTCTTCGTGGGCAAGAAGGACGGGGGCTTGCAACCATGCATTGACTATCGCGCTCTGAACTCCCAGACGGTGAAACTCCCTTATCCACTTCCCCTGGTCCCTGCCGCTCTCAGGGAACTCCGTGGGGCCCGCATCTTCTCCAAGCTGGACCTGCGGAGCGCATATAACCTCATTCGTATCCGGGAAGGCGACGAGTGGAAGACGTCATTCTTCACCCCCTCTGGCCACAATGAGTACTACGTTATGCCATATGGCCTAGCCAACTCACCGTCTGTCTTCCAAAGTTTTATAAATGAGGTGTTCCAGGAGTTCCTCCACAACTTTGTTATCGTCTATATCGATGATATTCTCATATACTCCCAAAACCCGGCCGACCATCGCCACCACTTAACGCAGGTCCTCCAGAGGCTCTGCCAACACCATCTCTACCTCAAGCTGGAGAAGTGTGAGTTCCATCGCCCCACTGTATAGTTCCTCGGTTACATCATCGGCCAAGAGGATATTCAGATGGACCAGGGGAAGGTAACAGCAGTCAAGGAGTGGCCTCTTCCCCTGTCTGTGAAGGAGCTTCAGAGATTTCTGGGGTTTGCTAACTTCTATCGTCGTTTCATCAAGGATTTCAATCTGCATACAGCCCCGTTAACCTCCATGCTCAGAGGTAAGCCCAAGTCCCTGTCCTGGAACTCCAGCTCCCACGAAGTCTTTGAAGGACTTAAGTCAGCCTTCAGCATGGCCTCATCAATTCGCCATCCAGATCCCCACGCTCCGTTCGTAGTTGAAGTTGATGCGTCCACCACCGGAGTCGGGGCCGTGCTTTCCCAACAATTTGGTGAGTCTCCACGCCTCCAGCCTTGCGCATACTACTCCAAGAAACTGACCCCAGTGGAGCAGAATTATGATATCGGTAACAGGGAGTTACTCGCCATCAAGCTTGCCCTGGAAGTGTGGCGGCATTGGCCACTCAATGGAGCCGCTACCTCCCTTGGGCCGAGTATGCACAGAACTCCCTCCGGCAGAACACCACCGGCCTCACGCCATTCCAGTGCATACTCTGTTACCAGCCCCCGCTCTTTCCGTGGACCGGAGAGCCATCGGAGGTTCCAGCTGTAGACTACTGGTTCCAAGCGAGCGAGAGAGTGTGGGACTCGGCTCACGTTCACCTTCAACATGCGGTGCGGAGGCACAAGACATTTGCAGATGCCTGGCGTTCCTCCACTCCCACTTACCATCCTGGAGAAAAGGTATGGCTGTCCACCCGGGATCTGCGCCTCCGCCTGCCCTGCAAGAAGCTGAGTCCCCGCTACATCGGTCCGTTCGAGATACAGAGGCAGATTAATGAGGTCCCCTATCAGCTCCAACTATCACCCAGGTACAGAATTCACCCCACCTTTCACGTGTCCCTCTTTAAACCCTTCTCTCCTTCTGCACCAGGACCCACCACACCGGAAAACCTGGGGGGCTGGCTAGAGTACTTAGTTGACTGGGAAGGATATGGACCAGAGGAACGATCCTGGGTGGTCCGGGACGACATCCTTGATCCCATGCTATTAGATGACTTCCATCCAAATCGTCCCGCACCCAGAGGCTCATTGCCGCTCGAGGGCGTCAGGAGCCGCCCCTGGAGGAGGGGTTAATGTCAGCAAATCCACGTAATCTCTGCCTCCACCATCACCACAATCATCAGCCACCACTTACACCAGATCACACTCACCTGAATTCTGATTACCTGCACATGCCGTCTTCAATCAAGCCACCTTTAAGAACACGCTCCTCACAGTCTCTCATTGTCCGGTCTACCGTTCACATCCATGAACTATACCAGACTCCTTGTATGCTACTTACCTGTGTTACTATTCCCTAGATCCTCCGACAGTCCTCCTACTCTGCGCTTCCTTGTTGCTGGCCAGCAATCTCCGACAAACCTGCAAAGACATACACTATATTGACAAAAGTATTGGGTCGCCCCCTTCTAATGAACAGGTTTGACTACTTTAGTAATTTCTATGAGTACAAATCTTAATGTTAAAGCATATAATTATATTCTAGGAAATTGTGTGCTTCTAATATTATAGCAACAGTTTGGACAGGACCCTTTTTACAAATCAGGACTGCAAAGCTCTGCAGAGAGTCGTGCGCTTAGCTGAGCGCATCTCAAGGTCTGCCCTCCCCTCTCTGCAGGACATCTACCTCAAACGCTGCAAAAGCAGAGCTGCAAAAATAATCAAGGACTCAAATCACCCCGGTAACCGTCTTTTCATCACACTGCCATCTGGCAAGCGCTTCAGGAGCATGATGCCAAAAACTGAGAGACTGAGGAGGAGCTTCTTCCCTCAGGCCATCAGGCTCCTAAACTCAGTCTCATAACATCTACAGGACTCAACTTAATAAACTGTAAAAACATTCAATATTCTCCATCATCCACATTGCTGCTATGTGTATATACCCGGTACAACCTGTTTTGCACATTCCTCTTGCACATCCCTGTTTATATTAATATTTATTAAATCCACAGTAGACTGTATTGCACATTTTACTCCTTATTTTATTTGTATTTTATTTTATCTTTTTTTTTCATATTTTTTATCTTACTCTTACCTATATTTATATATATTCTCTTGTGTTATGTTTCATTTTTTTATTTTATTTTTTTGCACTGTCCATTGAGCGGACCTGTCCTGACCTACATTTCACTACTGATTATACCCTGTATGATTGTGTATGTGACAAATAATAAAGAACCTTGAACCTTGAACCCTTTTCTATTCTAACAAGACAATGACTCTGTGTATAAGGCAAGGTTCAAAAAGAAAATGATTGATTGAGTCAGTGTGGAAGAACGTGACTGGTCTGCATAAAACCAAGTCCTAATCCCAGTTTAACACCTCTGGTGTGACTGTAAATGTAGATCTTGAGCCAAAAACTCATCACCAAACACCAATGACTTGTACATACACTATATAGACAAAAGTATTGGGACACCCCCTTCTTTAGAACAGAAAAATGCACTTCCAAATCTGTGGCAACAATGATGGGAACATAATTCATGTATTTAAAATATGTACAAGTCATTGGTGTTTGGTGATGAGTTTTTGGCTCAAGGTCTGCATTTACAGTCACACCAGAGGTGTTAAACTGGGATTAGGACTTGGTTTTATGCAGACCAGTCAAGTTCTTCCACACTGACTGAATCAATCATTTTCTTTTTGAACCTTGCCTTATACACAGAGGCATTGTCATGTTAGAATAGAAAAGGGTCCAAACTGTTGCTATAATATTAGAAGCACACAATTTCCTAGAATATCATTATATGCTTTAACATTAAGATTTGTACTCATAGAAATTACTAAAGTAGTCAAACCTGTTCATTAGAAGGGGGCGACCCAATACTTTTGGCAATATAGTGTATATCCTTCAGTGCTCAGCTAAGAACCCTTGAACTGACTCTAGTGCTACTAACTCACCTGCATTTGAACCTGACGATCTGCTTCCCCGATTCTATCAATAAACCACTCCTGTTCATTCACTTAACGGTTTTCTCTGGCTTGATTTGTGACACATACACACACAGAAAACACATCTGCCTACTAGTAGTGAGTGACTAGTGTTGTTTGTTACAGATGAAGGCAGTTATCAGTGATTATCATTCTCTAATGAGGCGTTGTCTCCGTGTAAACATGTGTTTGCTGAGTGCAGCAGCTGACAGGTTTCTGTGCTCATTCAGAGAGGAAGAACAGCTGTGAAGCCTCCTTCATATAAACTCTGCATCACGCTTCAGAAATATATCAGCTTCCCTCAGAGATCACCAGAGGAAACACACAGACACACATCATTAACCCACCGCTCTTCATAACACAAACCATAGAGAAACACATCAGTTTATCCATGCAGTGCCTGCTAAATAAAATTCTAGTGTGGCCCAAATTTCATTCCCCTTTAGCAATTAAAATCTGTTACTCTTGCAAAAATACCCATTTTATCATTTTCTTTTATTCTAAATTTACCATATTCACACAGATTTGAAATCAAAGACAGATATTTATAAATTTTCATTGTCATTTTTTTTTTACTAAACCTCAAACTCTTATTTCCCAACTGATATTTAAAGGACCATAACCATATCTGATAAGAATAATTTATGACTGACTTTGCACAGCTTGCTTTAGAATCATCACGAGCCTCGTAATATGTTTATTTAATAAATCAGGCCTTTTAAAATGAGACTGGTCGCTCTTCCAAAGTTTCTTGTTTTCCTCTCATCTCAGGACTCAAGCTGAGGAGCGTTTCCAGTGAAATGATTACTTCATTACTTCCAGCCCATTGCAAAGCAAGCCAAAGGAGCACAAAGCAAAACATATAAAGTAAATCAGCCCATGTGTGAGTGCAGCACAAGGTAAAATGACATAATACAATGAGGTGCATCAGTGCGAACATTTTGATCCTGAAGTCATGTGCATAATCAGGCGTCCCGCTGCCACATGCCAGCACATTTGGATATTAAAAGGTCAACAAACACATGCAACCCCACGCTAAAACTCATTAACACTAATGTGTGCCATCCAGAGCAATGCTGACCATAAGAAGTTTATCATTACTAGAGCATATGTGTGTATATATATATATATACACATAAAACATATGCATTAAATACATTTATAATAAAAATATAAAACAGAAATAAATTATATCATTAATGAAAATATTATTTATTTGAAATTACATATAAAATAAATGTTTTTTACAGTAATTTGTTTATAGAGAATTGAAATTAATAAATAATTTGTATAGTTATTATTAATAATAATTGTGTGTGTGTGTGTGTGTGTGTGTGTGTGTGTGTATATATATATATATATATATATATATATATAACATAGACATATTTATATACATATACAGTATATATAGAGAGATACTGTATATATATATATATATATATATAATACATATATTGCATTAATATTGTTAATTATATGAATAAATAATAATAATAATTATTATTGTTATTATTAGTATTATTGTTGTTGTTGTTATTATTATTAGCATACGTATATAAATAACACAAATAATATATTATTTGACTATTATTTACTTAATTAAATACATAAATATAGATAACATATAAATAAGTATATATGTATAAATACATTATATATCTCTCTTTGGGAACATGCTGTTTAAATCTGAATCATTTTTCTACAGCCACAAATTAAATTCAATTGACTCAGAGAAATGAAAACGAACCGCTGAACTTAATTTTATTAATAACAATCCAGCTATTAAACCACTATCTGTAATAAAAGCTTTATATCACACCAAAACTGAATGTGCAAATATCACAAGAATGAAGACACATACAATTCATGAAATCTGTTGCTATCAGAGCAGTTAAAGCACAATATAGAGACAGAAATACAGAAAAAGAGAAGACTATCAGCAGAGGAAGAGGAAATAAATACAGAAAAAATAAACGAGTACCTCTAGGTTTCTGCTCCTGAGTTGATTGATGGAAAAAGTGTGTTTATAAGAGTCCTGTCACTCATATTCTACAGCGACTGTGCCCTGATCCACACATGTGTGTGTGTGTGAGTGTGTGTGTGAGTGTGTGTGTGTGTGTGTGAGAGAGAGTGTGTGTGTTAGAGAGAGAGAGAGAGAGATCTAGCTGCTGGATTACAGTCAGTCTCTGCTGATCTGCTGACTTTTACTCTCACAGCAAATCAGACCAATCTCACTTATTCAGATTCAGAAACAACAGCCAAATATCTCTCCTGCTGTCCATCGTTCCTCCTTCTGTCTCATGTGTCTGTGTGTTTAAATGCTTGTATGTGATCAGTGATGCATACACGTGTGTTTAATCTGAACAAAAACATTAAGCCTTTGGATCATTAAACCAGATTGGATCTTTCTAGCAAACCAGGATCATGGATAATGACGGCGAGCATCTGGCCATGATCTCGTTTATGGCAATGAAATCTTCTTATTGTAACATTATGTGTGACATTTTTTTGTGTGTGAAACCGGTGTTATATTAGTGTTATTTATATACTATGATAGTGTCTATTGCTATTTAGAATTAGCTTTTGCATTTTCAGTTTTCCTTTAGGTTTGTGTGTTAATCATTTTGTTAAGTTCTTTGGCTTTTTTTAAATATATATTTATGGTTTATTTTAGCTTTATTTCAATTAACAAAAACAGATTTTAATAGTTTTAGTTGTTATTTAGTTGTTTTACATTGTGAAACTAAATCTTTTTTTAATGGTTAAGCATATAAAACCACACACAACAGCACTATGAAAATATATTTCAGACTTTCTTGAAGCGGCTTATCTCGACTGTTTTAAATATATCATCCACACTACCATAATGGATTTCAGCATGATAAAACATGTATAATGGAGTTGAGAGTATGAACAAACAAACAGCCAACAGCAAGGAACTGAAAGACAGATTGCATGTGTATCCATTAATTTGAAGTAAATCTTGTTTGCTTCTAAAGCTCATATTTCTCTCCTCTTAGTTTGTAAACTGGCTCAGATTCGCTCTAATGCTGATTGGATCTCACGAGAAGCTCATCAAATGTCATCCATCTCTGTAATCCAGTTCTGTGGCACAACCAGAGTATTTTCCATTAAGACCACAATGCACTCAGATTGCAAGAGGGAATAAACTAAACATGAAAAATCAATCCATCTTCAGCTGGTCTGACATTCACATTACTGAAAATATTAGCCTCAAGTGAATCATGTTACTCTGAGCTGCACAGACATCTGACTGATGCACAACATTCACATTAACTTCAAAACTTCAAACATGGTGTATGCGCGCACACACACACACACACACACACACACACACAATACACAATGACTGTATCCTGAAATCCTATGAGTAGATCTTCACTTCAAACTTGCTTAAAGGAATACTTCACCCAAAAATGAAAATCTCACCCTCAGGCAATCCAAGTTGTAGATCTTCATCAGATTTGGAGAAATGTAGCATTGCATCATTTGCTCAGCAATGGATGCTCTGCAGTGAATGGGTGCCGTCAGAATGAGAGTCCAAACATCTGATAAAAACATCACAATAATCCACAAGTAATCCACACCACTCCAGTCCATCAGTTAACATCTAGAGAAGACAAAATCTGAAACAAATCCAGCATTAAGACGTTTACAACTTCAAACCATTGTTTCTGAAATATGAGTCCATAATCCATAATAACGCTTCCTCCAGTGAAAAAGCCCATCTCCTGTTGTCTCTCACATCAAAATCCAGCCACACATTTGTTTAGAGTTGTTTTGGCTTGTAAACGGTGCTTGATCTGTACAGATTTCTCTCCTGATTTTATTATTATTATAGTATTATAGTATTTTACAATAGTATTTTAATTAAAAACATATTAATGCTGGATTTGTTTCAGCTTTTGTTTTCACAAAATGTTAACTGATGGACTGGAGTGGTGTGGATTATTGTGATGTTTTTATCAGATGTTTGGACTCTCATTCTGACGGCACCCATTCACTGCAGAGCATCCACTGGTGAGACACTGATGCAGAGACACATTTCTCCAAACCTGATGAAGAAACAAACTCATCCTAATCTTGGATGGCCTGAGGATGAGCACATTCAGCAAACTTTCATTTTTGGGTGAACTATTCCTTTAAATCCTTTCCTTTCTTATTTCTGTGACAACTCAGACAATTTGTCTTGAGTGGGATTTCTTACTTTCAGTAACATTTCTGTCAAGTTTCAAACACATTTTCTTACACATTCTGCCTTAAAAATTATGTTCAAAAGATTAATACTGTAACAAATGTGTTGCTCATTGTTAATGTTAATTAATTAACATTGTACAGTCCTACCGTATAAAGATTAATTGATATTATGAATACTAATAATGGTTTTATTTCATATTAACAGATATGCTTTATATAACATTTCCCTTTGGACACTTTTGATCAGGTTTTGGCATCATTTTTCAGTATTTCATGAATTAGCATCAGAAACTGACACCCACTGTAAATGCACTATAATACACGTCATCTAGTAATGAAGCTTCAGCAAACAGAATAACACTCAGTGACATGTATTAGCGTTATCCTCTCTGGATGAAGGCTGCTGCCTCACCTGTGCAGGATGACAGACCCTAAACCCTTCCTACACGTCTCATCCGTCACCGAGTGAAGATGTTGTGAGTCTGTGTATCCTGCTGAGACTGCAGTGGGTAGAGCAGAATACACTGCTTCTTACTGTCATTTCCGTGGAGTTGCTTGAGAAACTCTAAAATGCCTTCCATGTAAACTTGAAGGAGTGTGACTTCCAAAGGGCTGAGCGATGTTCAAGGCCTTGAACCGTACATTAAATATGAATAAAAAACACTGCTCTATAGCTTCACTCTCGATTGACGAAATCCCTAACCTCACATTACCATCTTACTGAGATTGTTGACTGTCAACTCTAAACTGTGAACAAGCCTCCAAAAAATGCTTTGGTAACACTTTATAAAACCCGTGTAAAAAATAAATAAGGGACATTAAATATTGATACGAGTTGAAATTATTTATTATGTGAGGAACAGACCACGTCAGTCAAAGTCACAGTTTAGCGTCACTGTACAAAAATAACAGACCAATCAGAATCAAGTATTCCTGAGAGTCATGCAGTAAAATCTAATTAAGTTTATGTTTACGTTATGAAGTTTTTTTTATAAAGTGTTACAAATTTTTCATGCCTACAGCAACTGTTTTAGGAACTTGGATGGACTGCATAAATGAGCACACATGGCTGTCCATGGTCACGTATTTGCATCTGTGATCAGGACTGCATGAGTTTGGGAACAGATGCGACCGATGGCCACTTTACATTTCTAATTAGCATTCTGTCACTTGATAATAAAGTGCCCAAAGAAAAAAATGGTTGATTAATCAGCTATCATCACCAGATGCTTCACTATAGGACACTCGTTGAGCCTTTTTAGCTGTACTTCACTACTAAAGATAAAAGTCAAAAAGAAATTCAGTTCTTTTTGAATTGATAAAAGATTAACTAAAATTAAATTAATTTAATTTATAATTATGACTGCCCCTGTAAAATCATTACATAGCAAGTATTTGTCCTTAATGCATAACACAATCGGTGTCTCTTCTGTTTACATGCAATGCTTAATGGATCCTCTGCAGTGAATGGGTGCCGACAGAATGAGAGTCCAAACAGCTGATAAAAACATCACAATAATCCACAAGTAATCCACACCACTCCGCCAGTCCAGTCCATCAGGTTAACGTCTTTAGAAGTGAAAAGCTGCGTGTTTGTAAGAAATTAATCTATTGCTGAGCAAGTGATGGATTGAATTACATGTCTCCAAATCTGTTCAGATGATTTTTTTTTTCACATGATTATTAAATGTTTTTAAATATCCCATTTTAAATGTTCTATTACACAAAGTTTGAAAGTATTCATTTGCTAAACAAGAGTTTCAAAGATAACGTAAAAATGCCTTGTAACTTCCACTTTTTTAATATTGTGTTAAGTGTGTTTAAACACTCTACTCGAACATCAGATAACAAGTTACCCACTGCACTGAAAAACACATTATAACCAAGTCCAGCATTGTTGCAATACACTATTCCATGGTAGCCTCAATTTTAAGAGTATTAAAACATAATTTAATGATAAAAATGTCACAGTAAGTCCTACCTGCGCTGCCATCAGTGATAGCTCCATGCTCGTCTGCTCCTGCCCGCTGATGTTGAGATGAACTCGCGTCTCTGTCGCTGTTCTATGCGCGCCGCGGCCTCTGTTGCTGAATTCATCCTCACAGAATTACGCCTTTTCTTTGACGGTCAAACACACTGACACTTAAACTGCCTGCTACCACTTCACAACCTTTTGCCTGTAGACAGAGCTTTTATCACGCGAATTATAATGAATTACTGTTGGAGCTAGTTTCATTAAACATATCTAAATCAACAGCCTATTTTTTTTTTATTTATTTGTCTTTTATTTAACCATGTCAAACTTTCTGAGATTTTAAAAAAATCTCTTTTACAGAAGTGACCTGGCCAAGATGCAGCGCTACATTTCAGAACACAACACACTGCATCAAAAACACAAATAAAAACATTTACAAGTTAATTATTAACAGGGTTAATTCTCATTTACAGGGTTTATTTCTATAATAGAACCCAAGTTTTACATTTATTTTTATCCTTAATTGATTAATATGGGATTTAAAAGATAAGGAGTCATCAAGCATAAAACCAAGATATTTATATTCTGTCACTAAATCAATTATAGTATTATAAATAATGAAGAGCAGATGCCTCAAGACAGACCCCTGAGGAACACCCCTTATAATCTGCTATGGTGCAGATGAATGGCCTTCCATTTGTACACATTGTGTTCTGCCCACTAAGTAGCTTTCAAACCAGGAGGTTGTGTCATTTGACAACCCAATTTGTTTCAGTTTAGTTTTGAATAAACTGAAATCAACAGTATTGAAAGCCTTGGACAGGTAAATGAAAAGTGATACACAATAATGACCTTTATCAAGCGCCTCAGTGATTATGTGATAAAATATCATGTTCCATAAGACATGAAGTCAACTGCTTTTGAGATTCAAAAACCTTAGATAAGGGGAAAAAAAAAAGTTTAGAGATCATCCTATAGTTATTCATATCGGAAGGATCTCATCCTTTTAACGATGGGACAACAAAGGCAGACTTCCATATATTTGGTAATTCACTCAGTGAAAGATTATAAAACGTGTCAAAGTGGCAGCAATGTAATCTGCAGCTAACTTTAAAAAAATGGATTGATGAAACCAAACAACATTTACATTTGCTTTAATTACACTGATGTACATAAACGATAACCTCCAAATACCAGTTCGGTAACAATATCATCATATGACCATTAGTACAAATAAAACATTACGAAAACTCCCATTCAAATGTAATGGAGCGCTATCATATTATATATGGCGTTTCAGACTTGTTTTGAGGTCCTTTATTAATTTCATCAATATTTTGAAGATCTTTTAACGCTTCTTCACATGTTCCCTTAACCACTATCAGGTTTGATGACTCACTTTTTGGCTTGCTTAAATTACATCTAATTGTGATCGGTTATAAGGTTTTTTTAGGAGGCATTTTGGACGTAATAAAATAATGTGGCATCATTGTGAAGCTGTCGCAAATGACAGAAAATACAGTCCCTTATTTTAACATTATGTGCTTCTGTGTTATGAATAGGTAAACTGATTTAAACAATATGTATATATTATAGGTGTATATATAGGTATTTTGTGTCACAATCATTTTCCAGATTTTGTCTGAACAATTTGAATAACAAAAGTGACCATTCTCAAAATAATAAATAGATACAAATTCTAATAACTGAAAATAGTTTAGCAATGTTTAAAATCAATTATTAAAAAGGTCCCTTTTTCATCTCATCATTATGTATCATCCAGGTTGACATTTCTATTGAATTATTCACATTGTGAATGTCCTATTTTCCTCTTTAAGGGCCAGAACATCATATTACAAAATCTTGAATACATACCATATAACAAATTATTGAATACATTTCCAAACCTTTGAAACAATCTTCACTTAATAGATATTCAAACTCACTGTTAGAAGTCCTACATGTTACAACATTTAATGGTACGGCGAGAAATAGAAATACTTAAATATAGGACATAATACTGTTATGAAAAAGTATGTAAGATGTGCAGTGATGCTTTTATTTTATGAAATAAAGCGTCTTCTGGCCTAGAAGGAACTATTAGTATTTTTGAGGCAATCTGTCATTCATAGACATCTTATTGCTCCAGGCCTGAAATCACTTCAAACTGTTAAATATTATTAACCTTCTGGCTGAAGCTATTTTTACACATTTGCTTTATTAAGTGATAACAAAGGCTGAGGAGCTGCTTGCGGCTGATGGGAGCAGATGCCTCACGCAGACATTCAATGAGTGTTGAAACGCAGCGAAGAGAGACAAACTCCATATCACCTCCAAAGCAATGTAAAAAGCACAGTATCATTTGAACAGCAGCTTCAGACTTTTGTCACACTTTATTGGTTAACTTAATGGCTTTAGCACTAGAGGGCTGTAACTCAATACAGTGTCTCAACTAATGCATGCTGGATAAATGATAGGCAAGCAATGGAGGGTTAAACATCCCAGTCCTAAATCAAGTTAAACTTCATAAATCTGACAATACAACACATTCTGCATTATATAATGTAACAGCAAGCTCAGTTTTGCAGAATTAAGCCAAAGCGTTTGTTTTCTCTGGTGTGCCCATACATGCTCATTGTCTCATAGTACCGGTCTCCTGTGCTGTGCTTCACTTTAGTGTTCATTCAGACGTCGTGTCATGTCACACAGTTTTACTCTGGTTTTGAGCAGGACTGCAGAGCGGACTGTACAGCGGTCGCTTCAGGCGCTGGTGTGTGTGCTGATACCGCATGAGGAGACCCGATGTGGTGTGTGTGTGTGTGTGACAGAGATAATGAGAGAAAGACTGCTTTTATGGATGTTTCCATGTGTGTGTGTGTGTGTGTGTGTGTGTGAGTGTGGTGTGTGTGTGTGTGTGTGTGTGTAGCTGCTTAAATCCTCACTGGTTCAAGTTGCTGCCAATCTTCTAAGACTCTACTGCCAACATCTTACTTGCCTGACATCTCTATCAATATTTCTGACACACACACACACACACACACACACACACACACAAAGCCCAGCTAATAAAACATGTTCTATAGGAACGTTCTGCTTATGTTCCTGTTAAGTTGTGAACATGTTTCTTTTTCTTATTTTTTTCTTCTCTAAATTCTCTCTGAACGATAAAAATATCTAGATTTAAAAATGTTTTAAAAATGTTTTTTCTTGGTTATGCAAACATGGTTTCTTGATTATGAAACGTAGTAACTAGTAAGGATTTTTTGTATAGTCAAGTTTTAGTTGACTGGTAAGACTCAAAAGCTTCCCTCAAAAGCTAAAACAGTGACATTTCTAACATTAATTTAAATAATTCCAAATGATTCATGTTTTTTATTATTATTATTAAAATAACAACTACATTTTTCCGCTGTCTAGAGATTGTGCTTGCGAATGGTTGCCAGGTTGTGAAGATAAAGTGAAACACTGGGGAGAAAATGTGTCCAGTGAGAGAAGCTCTGTCAGGAGGATATCAAGTTTTTACATCTGGCAACCGCATGCATGAAAACTCATGAAAGTCTCATTTTTCTCATCCTACTTGTTCAAGAAAATATAGAGAGATTTTTGATATGCTGTAAAGTTTTTTTTTAAGTACATTTTAGTATTGTCTGTTCTTGTCAACGATATTACATGTTGATATAGTCAAAGTTAGTAAATGATGTCATTGTCATTAAAAGGTTGTCGTTGTTAACAAAATTAACAAAGACCAGTTTGAAGATGAGTATTAAAGACCAGTGACCGGTTTTATAAACTACTAGTCTAACAATGACCAATAGTATACACACTTCACAGGATAATTCTGTCATTTTTATTGAACAACAGGAATGTTTCCACCCTATTGCCATTTCCAGCACTTTTTTTTTTTCATAATTTGATGAAATTACAACTTGGAATATATATATAAGTTATATTTACCTTGCTTTTTTTCAATATTATTTGTCTTCACACAGAATATTCATATTTCATCTGTTGCTCTTCACTGACACAGTTGTATCCTTCTGGGGGGAAAACACACTGACTTTATAAAAAATTGACAACACAACTAAGGTACAGTTGTAATTTGTGTAAAATGTTTATAAATAATTCTGACACAATAAATATTGAAATGGTTTAAATTTATATACTTATTTCCTGCGTTTTTATTATTTTTTACTGTAGTTTTAAATATGTAATAAGTTTTATAACATTTCATAATGGATTGTCATTGAATTTCAAGATTAAACATCTTCAGCTTGCACTAATTTAGATTAGGCTACTTGTAATGCAAATCTAATCGAATATATGAATTGATTTGCAAACTTCATGGTTCAAATAAACACAACTTTTAGAATCTGAAATCGGATTGGATTCATTCAGATTTATGAAAATGAATGCATGTAAAGAGATACACTAATCTGGAGCAAGAGCATCTTTACCCTCAGATCTATAATAACGCGTCTCATTTATAACGATTTCACAAGGGCTGCTGAATCCAGGCACTTTTTTGGTCCGTAGGAACCCAGAAGACACTATTGCAATAGGATATGCAAATATTATCACAGCCTTTTAACATTATGGTTATGTTATTCCTCAACAGCTATTCCTCGCGTTTCTCTTTCTGTCTGTAGGTATGTGAGATGTGAAGATCATGTCTGACTATTTATTTTCTGATCAAAACAATTTACTGTATTTCTAGACCTTATTATACAACTTCAGTTTTTTATGCGCTAATGATGTTTTCTACCCTTTCTTAAACCAAATTTTATACATTTTAAGACTTTGCTGAAATCATTATGTAGTACATTGTTATTAAGTTGTTTTGCTGTTGATTTCAGGTTTTACTATCCTGCTGAGGACATTTGGTCCTTCACAATGTAGACAAACCCTCACAAATCTCTTCATACATTGAAAAACCTACAAACCTAGATCTTTTTTCTTGTGGTCCATGTGTAGGACAAAGGGAGAGTCAGTGTTTTCTAACCTAAAATCCCACTTTTCTGTCTTTGCATGAGTCAGAGGAGTGAAAATCGGGGTGAGAGGAGCAGAGGGGGGAATTATGAGATATTTCACAACCCAACAAAAATAAATACTTCTGAGATCCCACAGAACAGCTCAAAGAAATGTAAGTGCATGTTTGTGGTTTAAATAGAATAGAATAGAATAGTTTTATTTGTCCAACAGTCAGACTTTTCCATTTATTTCGTGTCCATAGTCGTGTATTGAAGGAGGAGGAGCGCTCACGATTGGGATCTGATACAAACGAGCAGTGAAAATGTGTGTCCATATTTTTGACAAAAAGCATGCAAGGTTAGAAAGGATTTCTCCACTATTTGTATTGATTTTTTATTTGTTGATTTTTTTCAGTCCTCCTTTTTTCAGTGATTTATCAAATGAGTGCAGTGCTCTTGATTCACCACTAGAGAGCTCAGTTTCTCCTTTAATAAAATGCAATGTAAAGGTATGGAGGTCGTGAGGCTTTGAGAAGGATTTTGATACAGAAAAATGTGTACCCAGAGATAAAAAAATTGGGACAGGACCATCAGTTTGCCTGAACTAAGATCAAGATTATATCCGCTGATGGTAGACATTGTAACTACTGTATGTAAACTGACTGTAAAAGTATCTTAATCCATTGGCAAACATTGAAAATCATCTATGTATTTTGATGACATTTAATCCAAGCATTATATATATAGATATATATACAGGGCAAAAGTTTGGGAACCCTTGTAGAAGCTGTGATAATATAACAAATAAGAGAGATCATACTGCATGTTATATTTAGTGTGTCCTGATAAGTCATTTTGACATAAAATATTGTTTACATATAGTCAAAGACAAAAAATATGAATTATTCAAATAACCCCTTAGAAAGTGAACCTTTTCTCCACTGGATTTGTATTGGTTGTTCATGAGTCCCTTGTTTGTTCTGAGTTGAACTGGGCACTTTCAGATCCTCAGTTTTAGATTCTGCAGTCCAATCATATTTGAGTCCAGCAGTGACTTATGATTCCATCTTTCACACTGAGGACAATTGATGGACTCTATTAATTCAAACATTCACTGACTCCACACGATGTTAAGAGCCGGGGAGTGAAAAACTTTTTGATTTGAAGATTTTGATACTTTAATTTGTCTTCAAACATGGCAATCATTTATGTGTTCCAAAGGGCAGTATGGATCAAAAAAGAGTTTGAAATCATCTGTTCAAAAAAGTTTCAGGACCACCAGAGAAGTGATTTGATACAGAAAGATGGGACACTTGGGACAGGACCACCCTTTGCCTGACTAAGATCATGATATCCACTGAAGTTGTATTACTACTGCAAGCAAATGACTGTATATCTTAATCCATATTTGTATATTGATCATCTACTGACTATTTTTAATGATAAGCAATTCCATATATAGATATATATAATAATATATATATCACTAATATTTGTGTTTATGTGTTTGGAAAAAATCATGAAGTCACTTGAGAGACTGGTCCGGGCCTACCTGAAGGACATCACTAGACCCTTGCTGGATCCTCTTCAGTTTGCCTGCAGAGAAAACAGGTCTGTGGATGACGTTGTCAATATGGGACTGCATTACATCCTGCAACACCTCGACAAACCTGGGAATTACGCAAGGATCTTATTTGTGGACTTCAGCTCAGCCTTCAATGCCATCATGCCTGACCTTCTCTCAGACAAACTGACACAGCTCTCTGTGCCCACCTCAATCTGTCAGTGGGTCACCAGCTTCCTGACAGACAGGCAGCAGCTAGTGAGGCTGGGCAAACTCACATCCAGGACTCTCACCATCAGCACTGGCGCCCCTCAGGGATGTGTTCTCTCCCCACTGTTCTTCTCCCTCTACACGAATGACTGCACTTCAAAGGACCCCTCCGTCAAGCTCCTGAAGTTTGCGGACGACGCTACAGTCATCGGCCTCATCAAGGATGGAGACGAGTCTGCTTACAGACAGGAGGTTGAGCAGCTGGCTGTCTGGTGCAGTCTTAACAACCTGGAGCTAAACACTATTAAAACTGTGGAGATGATAGTGGACTTCAGAAGGAACCCCCCTGCACTCCCCCCATCATTAACAGCACTGTGGCTGCAGTGGAGCCATTCAGATTCCTGGGAACCACCATCTCTCAGGACCTGAAGTGGGACAATCACATTGACTCCATTGTGAAAAAGGCCCAGCAGAGGCTGTATTTCCTCCGCCAGCAAAGGAAGTTCAACCTGCCTCAGGAGCTGCTGAAACAGTTCTACTCTGCCATCATCAAGTCTGTCCTGTGTTCATCTATAACTGTTTGGTTTGGTTCAGCTACCAAAACAAACATCAGAAGACTACAACGGACAGTCAGGACTGCTGAGAGGATTATCGGTGCCCCTCTGCCCAGCCTCCAAGAACTTTACACCTCCAGAGTGAGGAAAAGTCACTAAGAAAGTCACTCTGGACCCCTCACACCCAGCTCAATCTCTCTTTGTACTGTTGCCCTCTGGTCGGCGCTACAGATCACTGAGCATAAAAACAGACAGACACAAGAACAGTTTTTCCCCAGGCCGTATCCCACCTGAACAACACATAACACACTAATAAAGCTCTTTCTGATTCTGATTCTGATTCTGAAAACCCAGTTTTGAAATTGTTGAAAATGGAATATATAGAAATAAAAACTAATTCTAAATATAATAAAATATAATTAACAAAAAATTAATTAATAATTACTAAAATAACACTTTTTTGATGCTGGGTGCCCTCTGATCATATGTAGAAACATAATCATATGTTTAATTGCAAAAATACAACACAATTTTTAATTTTTCTGTGCAAATCCAAAATACTGTATAATTTCCATCACACACGTTCATAACAAAGCCAGCAGAAGGCGCAAGAACACTGTTGGCACGTCAAATTTCTGGCTCTCCATACAGAACAGGTTATTGAAAATGATTGAACATGACACAGAACAACTTGTGAATAATGTATTCCTGCAGCATGCACCTGATTCAATCATTTAACAAACAAACAAACAAATAAATTGTTCTGTTAAAGACCTGTGTGTTCTGTGTGTGTGTAATAGTTTACGCAACATTGTGAGGATAAAATGTCCCCACAAGGATAGTAAAACCTGAAACTTTTGACATTGTGGGGAATGCCTGCGGGAAAAAAAAAAACATAATTAAAAATATTAAATGATGTTTGTCTGAAAGTGTAATGCAAACAGGTTTTCTGTAAGGGGTAGGTTTAGTTTTAGGGGCTAGAAAATATTGTTTGGTCAGTATAGAACTAATAGACATCTATATGGAAAGTCCCCACAATTCACAGAAACAAACGTGTGTGTGTGTTTTTGTGAATTGTGGGGACATTCCATAGGTGTAATGGTTTTTATACTGGTTTTTATACTGGTATTTTCTATCGGTATTTTCTATCGGAAACTTTGGAAACTTTGGAAACTATGATTTATAAGCCTTTTGAAATATGGGGACATGGGGAAATGTCCTCATAAATCACCTTCTCCTTGTAATACCTCTGTCATACCCATGTCATTATACACATTTATGTCCTCATATGTCACAAACACTCCTCATATGTCACAAACACACACATGTGTGTGTGTGTGTGTGTGTGTGTGTGTGTGTTGTGAGTGCATCTTGTTGCTCTTCCAAACACTCCTCATATGTCACAAACACACACATGTGTGTGTGTGTGTGTGTGTGTGTGTGTGTGTGTGAGTGCGGATCATGAGCTTGTTGCTCTTCCACTGATTGATACGGTCTGTAAATCAGTGCGTAAGATAGTAAAGCTTCTTTTAATTGTTACTAATTATTCCTGTGCCTAAGGAAATCAATAAGTCATTGACTGTAAAGATCGCCTTATGGCACGCCGCGCTGCTGTTGCTGTTTTTATTTCATTATGACTTCATTCTGTTGGATTTTACAGGATAATCCACTTCCACTTCCACGTCAGTCAAAATATAATTGCCCCAACCCTCAAAGACGACTCAGACGGTCTCTGAGCATCAGCGGTTAGCTCAGTTTCAGGATGCTTGAGTTTGTTTGGAGAGCCTCGGGTAGAGCGAGTGCTAGAATGAAGTGACAGTCATTTTCTGTGGCCTACATGATTTGTGAATCTCTCGGAGGGAGCTGGACACACATGTATTCACTCACACAAGCACTCGTTCTCTATGAGGAGAAACTCAGTCCTCAGGCTCAATACACTCTGACATGTTTCCTCACTTTGTGACGCTTGCTCTCCATTCACATTTTCATAGCGTGACATCAAAAAGCTCATTCATTATAGACAGTATGCGCTCACACACACCATCAGCGTAAGCAGTTTATAGTTAGAAATGATCTTCTCTTGACAATCAGCACTCAAATCACAACAATATCGGCCAACTTGAAAATGCCATGTGCCCAGCTGGACAGTTTGGGTGCAGGTTAGTGTTAGTGCTAACTTATGGAAAGCCATTTCCGCCATATATGAAAAAAAAACACACTATGGTAAATCAAAATTATGAGATAAAAAGTCAAAATTATGAGATTCTATAAGGAGAAAGTATGAGATAAAAACTCAGTACATGAAAAGTCAATTTATTTCTTATGATTGACAAATTACGACTTAGTATGTCAGTAATTTTGACTTTTTATCTAATAATCATGACTTTTATACCATAATTTCAACTTATTTTATATCGATGATTTGTCATAATTTCAAATGGTCAATTTTGATTAAGTCATGACTATCTCATAATTTGATTTTTTTTTGTCAATTTTGACTTTTTTCATAATTATGATTTAGTATGTCTTAATTTAGACTTTTTATAAATTTGACTTTTTATCTTATAATTTCAATTTATTTCATGATTAAGATTTGTCAATTTCGACATGTCAATTAGTCATGACTATCTAATTTATTTTTTTGTAAATTTTGACTTTTTTCATAATTATGATATGTCTTAATTTAGAATGTGACTATTTCTTATAATTTCAATTTTTTCATGATTAAGATTTGTCAATTTCGACATGTCAATTATTGTAGAGATAGTTATTACTGAATCAAGACTTTATCTCATAATTTTATTTTTTGTAAATTTGACTTTTCTCTCATAAGAATAAGTATGTAAATGTTATTTCTAAAGTTTCAAATTATGTCAATTTTGACCTTTAAATTAATGTTGTTTTATTTTTGACTTAAACTCATAATTATGACTTTTTATGTAATTTTGAAATTTTTATCTCATGATTATGATGTGGTATGCCAACAGTTACTTTATCTCTTTTTTCTTTTTATGTAATTTAGAGTTTTTATCTCTTAATTGCAAAATAGATATAATATAATTTCAACTTTTTATCTCATAATTATGATTTACCAAAGCATTTTTTTCTCTTTTGTGCAGAAATGATATTCCATACTAACTTAGCTCAGCAACGAATGACTTAATGAATAATGAATGATGTTAACATTCTGACATATGCATGTGAGCATCACCCATCTGATCCTGTCAGACCAACCAGATTAAAAATTTATCTTATTTTTTTTATCACTTTTAACAAAATTGTACAGAGCCTGTGTATATGTGTAATGTATATGTGTATATGTATGTACTGGTTTAATATGGTTGAAAAATGTATCATATCATGAATGGGAAAGACATATACACCATGTGGGTGGTTCGTATGCAAAAAAAAAAAAAAATCACAGAAAGGTCCCTCATGTCTCTATGTCAAGATTAACAAGATTCTTAAAATATTAGATAATTTGACCTTTTTATGGCAAGGCAAGGTTAGTTGGTTAGGCTGTACAGTATAATGTCATGTGGTGTAACTCCCCAAGATCTTAATGACATTTATGAATTAATAAAACATATCTGTATAAACTAAACAAATAACAACAACAACAACAAAAACCCACTGAAAAATACATTTAAAACCATTCTGAACATAAACAGCAGGTTTAGCCATTTGAGCTGTTATATTGTGCGGTTATCAGCCTGGTAAGCTTTGGGAAAGAGATGCTTGCATTGGGTTTGCCATTGCAATGCGAGTCTTGCGTTGCAGCCTGTGAATATTTCATCAGCTTCTCCTCTAAAAATAAAGGAGGGTGAATAAAAATAAATAAATAAATAAAATTGATGGAACTGGGCAGGACTCCGCCTCCTCCTCATGAGGAGCTGCAGTTCTCTTATTCTGACATATGTTCTGACTCTGTGTCAGCTTCATCTTTCCCTCCCTCTCCATCCTCCCACATTCCTCTTCTCTACATCCTTAGCTTTCTGACTCACATGTCTCGGGCAGGCTGCTTTTGATGCGGAAAAGTCTCCCTGGAGGCAGTTGCTAAGCAACTGGCTACTGTTGGATTATGGGTTAAGTCAGAAGTAAGAAAACGCAAGCATGGGAGATGGTGTGCATGTGTGTGAATGTGTGTATGGCTGAGTCAGGCCATCAGAAGTTGTCTCTACGATCACATACCTCGACACGCTCTGTAACTGAAGCTAATTTAGGAAAAGAAGCCCAGAAAAATCTCCCTCCTTTTCACTTTGCTCTTCTGACACTGTCTCAATAAGGTGGTCATTTAAAATAGGTTGTGCCCTCACCTTTACTATTTTTTTATTAAAATTGATCATGACAATTTTTATTTTATATAATTATCATTCTATATTTTTAATTTAATTATATTATATTAACAATCAATAAAATATTTTCTTCATTTAAATTATATATATAATATATCTAATATCGCAATAAGATTTCACAATATTACTGTTTTTTTCTCTATTTTTAATCGAATAAATACAGCCTTGATGAGCAGAAGAGACTCCCTTAAAAACATTAAAAATCTTACTGATCCCAAACTTTTGAGCGGCAGTGTGTGGTATGTATGTATGTATGTATGTATATATATATATATATATATATAAATTTAATTTATAAAATTTATAATTTTAATTATTATGAAGTTTATTTAATTATTATACATACATTAGAATTAAAAATTAAAATGAATTTATATAAAACAATATATATAAATTTGTCAGTGTTTTTGTTTGTAGTTCACTCTGAAATCACATTCAAATGTTGTTCATTTCTATGTTCTGTGTGCATGAATGATTTTGGAGCCACTGATGAATGAACTCAGTCTGTTACTGCTTTTTGCTCTGGGAGCTTCCATGTGGACCGAGAGAGGAGGAGGAGAGAGGGAGGAAACGGAGGATACAGACAGCAACAGAGGAGACAAGGAGAGCAGGAGGAGGGACAGTAACTGATGGAAAGAGAGAGAGAGAGAGAGAGAGAGAGAGAGAGAGAGAGAGAGAGAGATGGAGTGAGCAGAGCACCTCAGAGCACCTTCCTCAAAATATGAAGAAAGAGCCGAACGCAGTTAAAAAATGGGACTGAAATGAAAAACAGAAGAAAGATTCTTGAAGGCAAATTCAGGATGTTTGAGGATTTTTAAAGTCTTCAAGTCTTCTGGATGTTGATCGTAGATGCTGTGATTCCCTTGGACGTTTTGTCAGATGGGATTTTAATATTTAAAGCTGAGCTCCCAGCATCCTTCCTGCTCCCTTCTGGAATATCTGCAAGGTTTCTTGGCCTCTGACCTTTAAACTTCTCCATCTGTTACTTGATCTTCAAGCCTTCATTCCAGTTGAAAGAGGACCTGTCTCCCATTCGTGGATAGTACAGAAGACATTTTCATAACTCCTTGACACAGACTCTGAAGGAGGGTCATTTTGACTTGCAAAAGGAACTCAGATTGTGTTATTTTGGATGTGCACAATCAAGATAAGCTTGAGCGACACTCCATGCAGGACGCTGTCGGGATGAGGACAGCGGGACCCTCAAACTCACTCGGTTCTGTTGAAGTGAAAGATTCATGAACCTCAGCATGCTTCTCGTTCTCTCTCTTCACAGCAGAAACACCAGCACCGTCCAGCAGCTCCATCACTCAGCACAGCCAACCAACTCGCACTAACTGGATTCTCCAGGCTCCAGAGACAGTCTGAGCTCGGGATAGACGAGCCGTCTGAACGGTGAGGGATTGTTTAATAAGAGTGACAGAACTGGACCGGGCCGAAGAAAGGGTGCAGGGGGAGAGGATCCGGGCCGCGAGGGGCTTCCAGCGGTTTCTGCAGGAATGGATGCATCACCAGAATAAAAAACAGGACGGGAAGTTTCTGCTGTCCCACTGGTACAATGTGTGGTGAGTAATGAGATTCATCTCCACATACTCTTAGAGAGATAGTTCAGCTTGCTTTCTTCTGTGCAACACAAAAGAAGAGATTTGGAAAAATGTTGGGGTTTTCTGTCTACACATTGGAAGTCAGTGGCATCTTCAACATCTTCATTTGTGTTCAATGTGAGAAACGCAGACAGAATGACAGGAGTTCCATTTTTGGGCAAATTATCCCTTTAATGAATAATCGTACTTTCTTCCTCAGATAACTAAAGCTCTGTGGGGTCAGGGGTTGTGCAGTGGTCACTCAGCTTCAGTGGTTGATTTAGTGTTGTTAGAAATACAAATGATCATTTTGGTCATTGTATCCATTTTCACAGAATGGAAATCTTATGATTGGATCTGGTGTTTTCTAGTGTGTGTGTGGTGTGTGTGTGTGTGTGTGTGTGTGTGTGTGTGTGTGTGTGTGTTTATTTTTATTTTTTTTATTTCAAAATATCTGCACTCAAAATAGTAGTAAATTTAACTCCTATTAGTAGTAAATTTAAATCATATATTTAAGATTTATGTTTATGAATTTTCATCCATTTCGATCACACAGTTTTAACATAAACTAATAAACTTAATGTGATGCAAATTTGTCAGCAAGATTCCAACAGTCAAAATAAATAAATATGTTTATTTTATGTTAAAACTAGTGCTGTCAAACGATTAATCACATCCAAAATAAAAGTTTTTGTTTACATAGTATATGTATGTGTGTACTGTGTATATTTATTATGTATATATAAATATACACCCATTCATGTATGTATTTAAAAATATGTTACGTTTTTATACTAAATATATTTATATATAATAAAATATAATGAATATAATGTATATACAGTAAATATTTGTAAAATATATAACTGATGTGTGTGTATTATATATATATAGAAATAATATAACCGTACTACACGCACAGATATATTATGTAAATAAAAACATTTATTTTGGATGCGATTAATCGCAATTAATCATTTGACAGCACTAGTTAAAATAAATGGATGGAGATTTTATAAGGCAGTTCAAATACATAAATCTTAGAAAAAGCATGCATAGGCTTAAAAATACATATGTTGCATTACTTGCTATTGCACTTCTGAATGTGTTTGCAAAGATGGATAATGTCTTTTTTAGATTGACACTTCATGTTTAGTGCACTGGTTTAGTCTTTTAGGGATTTTTAGCATTTTATACAAAACTGTGATATAGATTGTGAAGGTTTTTGATACATTATAACTAGTAAATCAACCAGACCTTCTGTAGCATGACACAAATATCAGTTCTGTAAAATTGTGGCCTAAGACGGTCTCTAACAGTGATTTGACTGTGCAATGAACAGAGCACCCATCATCACACAACAGATTGATGATATCTTCATGAGAGTCCCTCTGGGGGTTTGATTGTCAAACAGACTCCGCTCTGTCACCCCTAATGCTCTCCAGTGATTGTGTTAAGCTATTGACGCCTGTAAACAGCCCTCGGGGTATTAGAAAAGCAGCTTTCTTAATGTGTCACATACAAACATGTGGAGCAATGAGTGATCAGACATTGATCTCAGAAAACAATTTCACTTTACCATTTAAAAACTCAGTGTTTCTATTTAAAACCATTCGCTCCTGTTTAAAAATCTGCTGTGATACATGCAGTTTCTGCTACAAAACAAAAATACTTTTTAGATTTGTAAAAGCTTTTAGTATGTTTCTGTCATTTTCCAAATTCTTCATTTGTGATGGTACAAGAACTAATGTCAGCCCATGCTCATTGGAAATTTCATTTTTTTTGCAGAAAGGTTAGGTTATTTTTTAGGCATTTTGCAACACTGTTAAAGTTACATGTCCAGTGGTGCTAAAAGACTGTTCCGTTTTATCCGAAACAGATAAATGTAAAACTGGCTACTTTTATTAAGCTGTTTGTTGTACGTATCACAGCAGTTTAGGAATGAAATGTCCAGTGAGTGGCAAGAAAAAAAAGTGAGTGGCATTTAAAAAAAAAAAAAAAAACACGTTTGAAAAACGCTAAATCTGACTGATTGATTGTGTTAACAATAGTAAACATGAGATAAAAAAAAAGCATTTTATCTTGCATTTATTGTGAATCATGTTTCACAGACTTGTACCCGAGCGCTTCACATCACAAATAAGTGCTGTACCGGGTGCTCTTATGAGCAAGTTTACTACGGCAGAAAAGCCAAACATATGGAGTATGTATAGGTACTGTATGTATAGGTACTATATGTATAGGTACTATATGTATAGGTACTGTATGTATAGGTACGTTTTCAATGGTTTCCAAATAAGTAGGTAGAGGCATGTTTTTCAATGAGCTTATGCTTGTATTAACTATTGCAGTGGAAGTTATGTTTACCATGGTACATTTTTTGTAAAGGGAGAAATAGCAAGGGGAGAGAGTAAGACTGAAAATCAGTATAGTTTTGAATATAATCTTCAAAAATAAACTCTTGTGGCTAAAATACAAATGCTTACAAGTACAGTCCATTACATAAGGGATAAAATCAACATAATTTCTCATTGTGAAACATGCCTAGTCAAAACTGAGTTATGACTGAAATCAAAGCCAAGTTCACCAGGAAAAAGACTGAACTGAATGAGAGGTTTAGAGCATGAAAATGAAGAAAATAAATAATAAAAATAATTAACAAATCCTTTTTGTGAATGAGCAAAAATTACTGAAATATTAAAAATCACTGTATACTTAACTTTAACAGAAGCATCATAAAAAGTTGAGCAATGGTGTCCGTGAGGAATGCAAGTTCGAATCTGGTTTGTGTAATTTCTTGATCCCGTTCACCCATCGTTTTCTGTCCTTTATCCACAAAACCTTGCAAAAAATCTGACTGATAAGGAAAGAAAGAAAGAAAGAAAGAAAGAAAGAAAGAAAGTAGAAAAATTGGAAAATATCTAAATATTCTTAAATTTTTAAACAAGCAAAATAATCTGCCAATGTTTTCTGTTTGAAATAAGAATATTTTGCTTACCCCATTGTCAGATTATTTTGCTTGTTCTAAGCAAAAACTCACTTACACGGAACAAAATTATAAATGCAACACTTTTGTTTTTGCCCCCATTTTTCATGAGCTGAACTCAAAGATCTACGACTTTTTCTATGTCACAAAAGGCCTATTTCCTCCAAATATTGTTCACAAATCTGTCTAAATCTGTTTAGTGAGCACTTCTCTACTTTGCCGAGATAATCATCCACCCACACAGGAGTGCATATCAAGATGCATATTAGACAGCATGATTATTGCACAGTGTGCCTAGGCTGGCAACAATAAAAGCCACTCTAAAATGTGCAGTTTTATCACACAGCACAAAGCCCACGGATTGTCCCATAATTTGAGGGAGCCATGCATGCATGCTGACTGCAGGAAAATCACCATACTTGTTGTCCGTGAAAATTGAACTTTAATTTTTCAACCATAATAAGCCATCTCCAAAGGCTTTCAGAGAATTTGGCAGTACATCAACACGGCCTCACAACCGCTAGACCACTGTAACCACACCACCCAGGACCTCCCACATCCAGCATCTTCACCTCCAAGATCCTCCGAGCCCAAGCCACCCGACCAGCTGCTGCAAAAATATCGGTTTGCATAACCAAATAATTTCTGCACAAACTGTCAGAAAACCGTCTCAGGAACTCATCTGCATGCTCGTCTTCCTCATCGGGGTCTGACCTGACTGCAGTTCGTCGTCGTAACCGAACTGAGTGGGCAAATGCTCCACATACGATGTGTCGGCACTGTGAGAGGTGTTCTCTCAATTAATCCCGGGAATTTTCACTGTACAGGCAGATGAAAGACAGCGTGAAATGGCGTCGTGTGGGTGAGCGGTTGCTGATGTCAACGTGTGGATCGAGTGGCCCATGGGCGGTGGGTTTATGGTAGGCAGTGTATGTTATGACAACGAAAACAGGTGCATTTTATTGGCATTTTGAATGCACAGAGATACCGTGACGAGATCCTGAGGCCCATTGTTGTGCCATTCATCCACAATATCACTCATGTCAGCATATAATGCACGGCCCCATGTTGCAAAGATCTGTACACATTCCTGGAAGCTGAAAACATCCCAGTTCTTGCATGCCAGCATACTCACCGACATGTCACCCATGAGCATGTTGGATGCTCTGGATCCGCGTATACAACACGTGTTCCAGTTCCTGCCAATATCCAGCAACTTCACACAGCATTGAAGAGGAGTGGACCAACATTCCACAGGCCACAATCAACAACCTGATCAACTCTATACGAAGGAGATGGCAAATGATGGTCACACCAGATACTGACTGGTTTTCGGACCCCCTCGGACCCTCCAATACAGTAAAACTGCACATTTTAGAGTGGCCTTTTATTGTGGCCAGCCTAAGGCACACCTGTGCAATAATCATGCTGTCTGATCAGCATCTTGATATGCCACACCTGTGAGGTGGATGGATTATCTCGGCAAAGGAGAAGTGCTCACTAACACAGATTTAGACAGATTTGTTGAATTTATATTTTTGTTCAGTGTAATTTTGACTTAGTTTTTTTTTTTAAAACAAGACAAGAATTTTAACTTGTCTATAAAATCCTTCTTGATTTAAGAATTTTTAGATATTTTGGCTGGAAACAAGACAAAAAATCTAAGTAAGAAAAGCATTTTTTTTGCAGTGTTCCATCTTCCAATTTCGAATACATTTGAATTTATTTATTTATTTATTTTTGCTGTAGTGCATTTAAAACTTGCCATTTAATTCCTCCTCACGTGGTGCATTTTTTTCTACTTTTTTGATTACTTTTTATTTATTTATGATAATAATATTATTAATGTGTGGTCATAAAAACTACATTCTGAATCATTTTTATGCAAACTATGGTAACAATAGCGGTGGACCTCAGGAAAATATAAAAAGGATCCAAATGCTCAAGTCTGTATTCACTGTACCATAGCAGCATGAATCATCATCTGGGTGTGTGGGTGTACGGCTGAGATACAGCAAGAGAGAGAGAGAGACAGAGAAACAAAATGTGTTTGTGAAGCATGTGACTGAGCGGTTTTCATGTTTTCATGACACTCACATTAACACGTGCCCTCTGACAAATATGCCTGGCCCTTCTCTGGCTAAAAGGGAGAAGAGGTTTATAAACCGAGGCCTGGTGTCAATCAGAGTGTGTTTTCTGCAGGGAACACTCTCACTGTGAAATCCTCTCACTTTCTGCAGGCCTGAAGGTCTTCAGCATGGACTCGGTTCAGTGACCCCGTAGCAATCTCATTATTTCCTCTCTTACACAATCACCCAAAACTTAGTGTTCGTCATTCCCATGCAGTGGGTGGATTTCAGATCGCATCCACGTCTGTCTCTCGGTGTACTGACAGCTCTTTTCTTTCTTTATGTCCTCATGTTTCTCCATCATTACTCTCAGTGCATTGTCTTACACTCCCAAATCTCATTGTTTTCACCCCTAAAATGAATCCAATTATCTAGAAAAATAATTAATTTTTCCTAGAAGCATTGTTGCAGAGCATTTGCATTCTCAAATAGACTGCACACAGTAAAGCATGTAAATATCAGTATTTTCAGGCCTCATTCACTAATAATTCCATACAATTTGTGTATTTACGTTTGCAGAAAAAGTTATCATGCAAAGGTTTAAAGTGCATACAGTAAACATAAAATGATTTGTACCCTAATTTGGATGAATCGGGATTTTAGTAAATGTTCACGCAGTTGCAAATTTTCATAAAACATATCCAACCCATGTCCATTATAAGGATTCTCTTTATACCTCACCTCTCTATGCGCTGCATACACTATATGAATTTGTATGAGTGAGGTCATACGAATTCGTACGAATTAGCCACCTTGTAAAATATGTACGAATTGCCGTGAGATCGGGCTGTGTATGCTCTGTTTTCTGTTTTTCTGTTTGTCCTGTCGTTTGTTTCCCTGTGTGTTTGATTCAGTCTCAATTCTATTCACCTGTTGCTCATTAATGAACTCATTAGCTCCCTTTGTTTGCTCATGTTTCAATGCTTTCAGTTTGTGTAGTTTTTTTTATCTGGTATTGTTTGTACAGTATGTTATTATGCCTTGGTTGTGAGTGAGCTCTTATTTCTTCTTTGTGAATTAATTAAAGCCTGTTTGCGCTCATCTGTGTCTTCGTCATCATGTATGTGCCTAAGCAACCTTGCATCTTGACAGTTAATATGTAGGAATTGTCTGTATTGATTTTTATTGGTATTTTACCGTTATTTTGCATAGTGTTTTAGGATCTGTTTTTCTATGGATTTTTATGCAAGCTGCATTTTGTTGCATCATTTTTACTTTGTTTTATTACTCAGAAACAATAAATATCTTCACTAAGTTATTCAGTTTATATTTATTTGTTTGTTTATTGATTGATTGATTGACTTGCAATTACTTGTTTATAAGGCAACCGGTAGAATGTGTGTGAATGCATGCATTTTTCCTCTACATTTTGTTGTTTTTGTTGTAGTAAAATAGTATTTTAGAAAACTGTTGGTGCCTCTATGTTACTGAAAAGCAAACCAAATGAAAGAAATTAGTGTAATCACTTTTTATATATCACTTCATGTTCCAATGTAAATTTCTGTTAGTTGTTCTGTATTTGTATGAGTCTTTCCTCATTTTCGGTTGGGCAGTTTTTCAATAGTTGATTGGCATCAGTTGAGGAGCAGAAGGTCATTCACTGTCTGAGATGCATTAGCATTTACACCACAAATGTGTTTCTGACCACCACCAAATGTGATTTTGATTAAGGTTTCCAAACCTTCCGGTTATATACAGTGTAATTGTAACTGTAATTTAACTTTCTCACCGCCCTTTACTGCAAAGAGATCAAAGAAAGGGCATTACACAGAAGGAAATGTGGAAGGTATTATGCACAATCTATGCACAGGTTTTAGGGGAATATCTGGAGAGATCTGTGAAACGGATTAAAATATGGTGAAATGTGTTTCTGCAGGGTTTTACGAAGGTTAATGTATGACTTTTAAGACTGAGCAAAGACAATTTAAGAAATAAACTGAATGGAACACAATGTGTTGATATGGTATCTAAAAGTAAATGTCTTGTATTTTATTTTTGGATTCAAAGTTTTTTTTTCTCTGTATTTTTGTCTTTTTTCAGTTGTAAAATATCTAAAGATCAGTTACTTGAGAAGCAAAATTACATAAGATGTCTTATCAAAATTAAGTGAGTTCATGACTAAAACAAATATCTGCCAAAGTTTTCAAACCTCATTAACACAGGTTTGTTTTTGTATCAAGCATAAACTCACTTAATTTGTTCAGCTTCTCAAAAAAACAAAAACAATCCCAAGTAATTGCATTTTGATTTAAGGATGTTTATTCGTATTGGAAACAAAACAAAAGTACTAAGGAAGTTATTCATTTATTTATGTAGCAATGCATGCAACATTTAATGCCATGACTTTATAACTGATCTTATGATATAATGATCTTTCTAGGCCTTGATTTGTTGAACGGGTAAAATAAAACGTTTTACGATGTGCAGAAACAGTAAACTGATTTGATGGATTTCAGTCTAGGTGACTCAAAAGTTAAAATGACTTACTTTGAAGGTGCTAAATGTCTAAAGATCACTTACTTGAGAAGCAAAATGTAATAAGATGTCTTGTTTTATGAGAACTTGATCAAAATTATGTGAGCATGACTTAAGAAAGAACAAATATCTGCCAATGGGCTCAAAATAATCAACTTAATTCAGAGGTAAAGCAAGTTTTCATTCCCCACTGATAGATATTTGTTCTTATTTTAAGCATAAATTAATTTGGTTTGTTCATTATCTCAGAAAACCATCCCAACTAAATGTATCTTGATTTAAGAATGTTTCAATATTTGTATTGAAAAACAAAACAAAAATTAATAACTTTATTGCTTGCTTGATTGATTGATTGATTGATTGACTGACTGTAATGCATGCAACATTTAATGGCATGACTTTATGAATTTGAGACTTTCTGCTCTGATTTAAGAGCTTGTCAGGCCTTCATTTGCGGAATTGAGATAAACTGTATTGACGGATTTCAGTCTAGGTGACTCAAAAGTTAAAATGACTTTCTGCGAAGGTGCAACTGAATCATGAGAGGAAAGTCAACTTGTTGAGGTGAGCCCAACCTGGTTTTGAGACAGAAGTATTTAGGGATGTCTGTGTGTGGACCTGGAATGTCCCCAACTCATCTCAAACGCTGGTCAGAGCGAGTCGACAGGCACGGTCACTTTGAAGGCAGACAGAACTGGGCCACAGACCCCCCATTAGGGTCCATTTCCAGTCTTCCAGCTTAAGAGGTCTCCGTGTCAGACTAATGGTGTTGTTGGGACTCCTAAATGACTCCAATCTGTGATGCAAATACAAGGCTGATGTACAAGACCTAAACACACTTGGGTCTTTTTATCTGAGAGTTTGAGAGCTGTGACTGGGCGTTTCTCATCCTGCTCTTCCTCTGACCTTATCTTCATGTGAAGCTATTTTTGCCTGCATTGGCCAGAGCTGAAAGGAAGTCTGAGTCCAGGCACTAAATAAATGAGAATAAAGGCACACGTCCAGCGAAGCTCGAGTCTATTAATTACTTGGATTGATTTATGTGCCAATTAGTGCCTCTGGAAACTTGGCACCACTTTAGATTTCCTGATTATTAGTGACATGGAGTCGTCTCTCTGCTCTTCGTTCACAATAGATGGAGACATTTTATGCAGTCATTAAGGGTCCATGGATAATTCAGATGTGTGAGGAAGTAATTGTTCATTTTTACTTCCTGAAAAGTGTTTTATATAGCCTAAGGACACTCGATTCATGCTTCAGAAGAATCGCGTGCATGAAAATCTGAGTCAGACTCAAACGTTTACATAGATTTGATGTTTAAGGGGATGGTTTATGTAACCATTTCCTACCATCTCCGTGGTCCATATAAACATGGTTTATTTTGCCTGATTTCATGTAAACATGTGAAAAGAGTAAATGTTTACTCTGTAAGTGTTTCCGCTGCTGGGTCTGATATAGTTTGCGATCGTTGAATAAAAGGCTCTTTTCAAAGTCTGCATTAGATTGTGGCAGGTGCACAGAACAGAAATGTGCTGCACAAACTTGTTAAAAATAAACCTCAACCACCAATAGATTCTTCAGAATGAGTCACTTTAGAGGTTTTTAAATGATCTTATTGGACATGTAGAAAGTTTGGAGTGATTAAAAGTATAGTCTTTAAAAATAAAACCTGAAGTGAAATGTGTATGACCTCTCTAAACTAAACAAAAAGGTAAAATGTGAAAACATGTTTAAATATTAACCATTTGATGGACAGTACTCATGGAGACGGGGAAAAGTTTTGAATGCTTTTCTATTTTAAATGCTCTTACCTGTTCTTTATCCTGTATTATGTAATACACTTTGAGGAAAAAGAGTAACTTTGAAGAATAACAACTTATATGGGGCAGAACTTTTCAAAGTTGCACCTTTGCACTTTTTGTTACTTCTAAAGAATAGTTACAATTATTCAAATGAATGTATTAATAATACAAATAATAAAATTTATATTAATAAATAATTGAAAACCCTAATAAATTAAATAACCTAATTAAAATAATAAAAAACCAAATTATCATATTTTTTAATCGTCTTTTTTATAATTTACAAATGTATATATATATTATATATATTTAACTATCTATTTGTCTGGATTTTTCACCAAGTTTTGTTTATAAAAAAAAAACTATATTAAAAACATACAACTTTATCATAATTATAGCACAAATTGTGAAGGAAATATAATGTGGCTAGTGGGTTATTAAACTCAGGTATTAATAATAAATAAACATTTGAATAAAATAAATAAATACTAAAAAAATTAATCAAACTAATTTTTAATCCTCATTTTTATATATTTTATAACCCTCTATTTTTCTGGTTTACATATATAAAAGCCATTAAAAACAAACAACGTTGTCACAATCTTAGCAGAAATGATGACAGAAAGATAATGTGGCTGACAGGTTATTACACGCAGGTCAAGGTGAGCCATTAACTGTGCAGACACTCCATCAGGACTCTCCACAGAAAAGACCTGGCGCAAACCCAGAGACTCGCCTCAGCACCGACCACACATTGAGCTGCAGAAACTCATCTTCTCTTTTACAGAGGCCTGAGGGACGTGAGAATGCAGTAAAATCAGGAGCAGGCCGTAGAGAAGTGACTGTCAAAGTGTAGCACGAGGCACAGGAGACTTTATACTCCCCACCATCTGAAAAAAAGAAATCACTGAGAAACACTGGTGTTAGAGGTTATTTATTTAGACGTGACAACCTACTGCTCCTTCACGGGAAGTTTTCAAAAAGTTTAAACAAGGAAAATCATTTATACAGTCCTCATTTTATAGTTTCAGTTCAACATGGTTTATATGTTAGGAAGAACGGTTGCACTTTTTTACAGTATGTACTTACAATGTATTTACAGTGTACTTACGCAAGAAAGTACTGGTAATATAAGGAAACTACATGGGGTAGGGTTAGGTTTACGGGTAGGTTCAGGGTTAGTACCTAGTTATTACCTAGTTATTGTAATTACTACAATGGTATGTACATGAGGAACAGGACTGTAAAATAAAGTGCTACCGGGTTCTCATTACAGGTATGTGTCATGTTCATGCCTAGTAAGGATCTAATTTTAAACACATTAAACATACGCAGGCTCTTTGAGATCCCTTATAATATTAATATTGCAGTGTGGGCTCTTGTAATGTGGGCATATCTGAAAGGTTATCACTAATGCATGCTTTGTGGACTGAGTTGAATGTGTACCGCCGGACTCCTGTGTTCAGGATTCATTCTGAATTCAAACCGGCTCCGCCTGCTTTCTCTCACTCTCTCCGGACTGCACACACATGCTTTCTGATGTGTGGCTTTATTTGGTATTCCTTTCACAATCTCTCACCGCACTGTGGCCTGATATGCTTTAGCTATGGTTAGATTGTTCTGACTGATGATCTCAGCCGGAGATGTTGGAGTACTGCTGTTATTTAGCACAAACGAGGTTGGATGAGGATAGGTAATCCATACACAGATTACACCTGTTCGATTCAGTGCAGACAATAACACACACTGGCAGTTTAGTGATGTTTCTGAAAGAACAAGATGTTCTGAATTTGGAACTTTTCACTGACTGGAATCACAATATATTTAGCTCGAATATAAGAGGAAAGTTTATCAAGAAAGTTTAAAAAGTTTTGAGTTGTAAAGTCTTTATATACTTTCAGTACTCACAGATTAGACAGACAGACTGATAGAAGGATGGACAGAATGACAGACAGAGAAACAGATAGATAGATAGAATAGATAGATAGATAGATAGATAGATAGATAGATAGATAGATAGATAGATAGAGTCACCTGCTTGTTTTAAATTAGCAGTGTGGGAAAGATTCGGGTTTTGGAGATGCACTGGTTGACCGGCTATAAATTGGAACCAGTTATGAGTTTTATTTTGGCCGGTCTGTATTCCAGAATTGCACACAAACTGCATGGCAATCATTTCACAAAATGTAATTTGTGTGGAATTGTTATGAAGTCTGTAAAGAGAGGGAGAAAATACTGTACCTGGCTGATCAAGTTCACTGTTTACGATGTTCAAAATATAGAAAGACAAATATGTGGGGTTATATACATGTATCTCTGAGAGGAACTGACCATCTTTAGAAATGTTTTGATGGTATTTTCTTTTCCTTTTACCTCCATATAATGCATATTAATGCTTTGTTTACAGCGTTAACCAAGGAAACTCTATATCGCTGCTGTTCCATAAGCGCCATCTGCTGTCAGAGAATGAATTTGCATTTTCATTCAGTCTGTCTGCAGTTTTTTTTTGTGCAGGTGCCTTATGTAGCACAATTTCACAAATCTAAAGTCATACAGTCAGACTGTCATTCTGTTTTTGCTTTAAATCTTGAAATTATCTAATCTAATTCAAATCAAAAACAACTGTGCATACTGTATGTACAGGTGCATCTCAATAAATTAGAATGTTGTGGAAAAGTTCATTTATTTCAGTACTTCAACTCAAATTGTGAAACTCGTGTATTAAATAAATTCAATGCACACAGACTGAAGTAGTTTAAGTCTTTGGTTCTTTTAATTGTGATGATTTAGGCTCAAAAACAAAAACCCACCAATTCACTATCTCAACAACTTAGAATATGGTGACATGCCAATCAGCTAATCAACTCAAAACACCTGCAAAGGTTTCCTGAGCCTTCAAATGGTCTCTCAGTTTGGTTCACTAGGCTACACAATCATGGGGAAGACTGCTGATATGACAGTTGTCCAAAGACAATCATTGACACCCTTCACAAGGAGGGTAAGCCACAAAACATTCATTGCCAAAGGAGCTGGCTGTTCACAGAGTGCTGTATCCAAGCATGTTTAACAGAGAGTTGAGTGGAAAAAAAGTGTGGAGAAAAAGATGCACAACCAACGAGAGAACTGCAGCCTTATGAGTATTGTCAAGCAAAATCGATTCAAGAATTTGGTGAACTTCACAAGGAATGGACTGAGGGGGCCAAGGCATCAAGAGCCACACACATTGCACAGGCTCACATTGGCTACAGTTGTCGTATCCTCTTGTTAGTTACTCCTAAACCACAGACAACGTCAGAGGCATCTTACCTGTGCTAAGGAGAAAAACTGGACTGTTCAAAGTCCACTTCAGATGAGAGCAAGTTTTGTATTTCATTTGAAAACCAATGTCCTAGAGTCTGAGGAAGGGTGGAGAAGCTCATAGCCCAGTTGCATGAAGTCCAGTGTTAAGTTTCCACAAGTCCTGTGATGATTTGGGTGCAATGTCATCTGCTGGTGTTGGTCCATTGTGTTTTTTGAAAACCACCGTCACTGCACCCGTTTACCAAGAAATTTTGGAGCACTTCATGCTTCCTTCTGCTGACCAGCTTTTTAAAGATGCTGATTTCATTTCCAGCAGGATTGGCACCTGCCCCACTGCCAAAAGCACCAAAAGTTGTTTAAATGACCATGGTGTTGGTGTGCTTGACTGGCCAGCAAACTCACCAGACCTGAACCCCATAAAGAATTTATGGGGTATTGTCAAGAGAAATGAGAAACAAGAGACCAAAAAGGCAGATGAGCTGAAGGCCACTGTCAAAAGAAACTGGGCTTCCATACCACCTCAGCAGTGCCACAAACTGATCACCTCCATGCCACGCTGAATTGAGGCAGTAATTAAAGCAAAGGAGCCCCTACCAGTATTGAGTACATATACAGTAAATGAACATACTTTCCAGAAGACCAACAATTCACTAAAAAATTTTTTTTTTTATTGGTCTTATGAAGTATTCTAATTTGTTGAGATAGTGAATGGTGGGTTTTTGTAAATGTGAGCCTAAATCATCACATTAAAAGAACACAAAGACTTAAACTACTTCAGTCTGTGTGCATTGAATTTATTTAATACATGAGTTTCACAATTTGAGTTGAATTACTGAAATAAATGAACTTTTCCCCGACATTCTAATTTATTGAGATGCACCTGTATGAAGCACTACTGTCTGTTCAAAATAAATGAAAGAATACATTTCCTGTTTTACCGAACTCATATCGAACCATGACCCCAAAACTGATATACATACCAAACCATGACTTCTGTGTATGGTTACAACCCAAATCGATAGATAAATAGATAGATTTAAAAAAAAGTGTAATGCAAACTCTTCATCCTGGCTTCAAGCACTAGTGTTGTTTTTGTTTGAACCAGTGTTGTATTCATTTAAAGAGCTCCTTAGTACAATGGATAGAACAATATGCTTGACTCATTGAGCTCATCAGATGATGCTGATTTTTCTGACAGTGGTTTTAGGCTGTTGGGCTCGCACAGTGTGAGTCAACCCGACCCATCCTTCATTCGTCTAATCGACCACCCCCACTTTTTCTTTCTTTTTTTTCTCGTTTTGTAAAATTCTGATTCAACACAGCACCGGAGTTCCTCCGGTTTTCACACGGCAATATAGAGCCATACATGTCGTTGGACTGAGAGCACACTCCTCTGGGTTTTGTACCCTTGGTATATGGAGCACTACGAAGACTTAAAAACAATTGCTATGCTTAAAATCGCCACCTACACTCTCATTCACTACTCCCTACATTAGTCCACAAATATAGTCCAGTTGAATTAAAACAAGTGAGCGAATTCAGCACTGAGTGTCATTTGCATAGTTTGTGTTTGCTGTTTAATAATCATTAAATGCTTAGCAAACTGGCAACTCCAATAGTAATGAGAAGATTTATCTTCAACTCTGTCATGGAAACTAGAATGTGCAAACCTAATTAAACTATTTAATAATCAATTACAAAGAAATTTATACTTTGATTTTACGCCGTACCCACATTGGACAAGCAGTTTGGAAATGGATGAATGGATGATTCAGCTGCAGGTGCCATCTTCAGGCATTCATTTGGCATGACCATCACAGTGCATTTTGGGTGTTCTCTAGCCGTTAAGTCGTTATTGCAGTGCATTATGGGATTGAATGAGTGCTCTCAATAGCATTCACTATGGTTTCAGACACCACTAAAATGGCTGTCCCCTCAAACAGTACCCTATTTAATGGCTCGTTTCCACCGTGCGATACAGAACAGTTCGGTACGCAATTATTACCATTTCCATTGTCAGAAGTTGTGAATGGTACCAAAATAGTGAACCATACTGTACCACTTTTTTTTCTTTACCCTTTCATTGGTGTACCTAGCACAGTAGCCCGGTACCTAAAGGGTGGAGCTAGACTCACTGCAGAACGTTGATTGGTTGACAGAGAATCATCACTTGTGCGTGCTACAAGGCGAATGAAGCGCTCCTTCGCTTATTCCGCCATGCTGCTCATGTGTTTTGGGATTGTTTACAGTGCGCAAACACAAAATATATATCAGTGTATTTTATAATTTTATACTTTCACACACATACAATGTTGCGCTTTCTTCGTTGTATGAAATGACATCGATCGCTACTTTCCAGCATACACCAAACTTATCAAGTAAGGGTAGTGTTGGCAGTGGAAACACAAGCCGGATCAGGGTGTTCCGTCCTGAATCGTACTGTACTGTAGATCATAAGGGCTGTTTTGAAATCAACCACAACACCAAAGCATTGAAGCAATTGATTTTGCATCACATATTTTTTTTAAAAATGTAGATATTGAGTTAGAATTCCAAATGCTAACGCTAATAACAAATATCTAGAGTTCGACTGATATAGAAATAAATAGGGTTTCTGAAGGTCAGTATGTAGTATGTGTTCCCAAACTGGGGTTCGTAAAGGAACTGCAGGGGATCCGTGAGTTTAATGAAAAGCCAATAATTAAATCAAATCAAATAAAAATGTCAAACTAAAATAAAACATTTTAAAATAACACCAGTCAAAATAAAACACTTGCTAAAAAGATTAAATGCAATCATGTAATCAATAAAAAAGTAACTAGTCTGACTACGAGTATTTAAAAATTTAATTTAATCTAATTACAAGTACTTAATTTTTGGAATCTGATTACGTAATCCAGATTACATGTAATTAGTTACTACCTCACTCTGTACACAAGTGTTTAATTTCTTTCTGCAGCCTCTTCTAAATTTGGATTCAGAAAATTCTTTGTTTGCACTGATGTCTTCCTTTCTTTCCTCTCTTCTCAGTGTTTCTCTTTCGTTCTGTTACTTTCACTCCCCCTCATTTCTAGAAGCCATTTGGCTGTTGCACAGGGTTGTTGAATATCCCTCTGAGCCTCGCAAGGCGTTCGGGCCATGTGCAAGTGTCTTTCTGACTGGGCCTAGAGCAAGGAGGTGCTGCTTGTATTTCCCCCTAATTGGGTTGGAAATAATCGCGTTTCACCGCTGAATGGCTAAGCCACAGCAGAGTGGAGAGAGGGTGACAGCCTTGTCTCACAGGCTCTCATGGCTCCTTATGCTGCTGCAACAGCTGCTCGGCTCAGTGCTGCTGACCTCCAGCCATCTTCTGTGATGAAAACAACAAATAAAAGACACCTGAGAAGATGCATGGCCATCTTTACCGGGCATGTTTTCTCTGTTCCTGTCCAACTGATTAGCCATTTAATGACAAGGTGGCAAAACCGGATGCCGTGATTGTGAACGTGCATTATAAAACATTCACTTTGACATGTGGATCAAGCGGATTCTTGAAACAAAACAGAAACGACAATCCAGGGATTTCTATTTTAAGAACAAGCCCTTGAGTCAACTGAAATGATTTCATCATTTGTTAGATTTCACAACCAAGCATGAGGAGTCATCATCATGTATGCATGAATATTTCATGCCATCTCAAAGAAATAGCATTTAAAATCTACAAAGGCACAATTTACAACTGTGCAGTCGTTTTTTGTGAAGATTTCTCTATACAATAATTTGATCCCAGTGTTCAAATATCATTTCCATTTTAAAAGTTAATTTATGCAATTTAGTGGTGATTGCTTTTAATATTAAGATAACATCAAGGCTGGTATTAAGTGTGTGACTTGTGTGTCCTGGAGAAGTGTGATGTTATTGTTCTAGGCAATCAGACTAAAGCTTTTCTCCTGTCAGATGACAAAAAAAAATACCAAAATACCCCAAGAGCAAGAACACAAGAAATGACCTAGAAACCACCTAGTGACACTCTAGTGATAATAAACCACAACTCCTTAGCAACACCCTTCCAACCATCCAGTAAACTCTAGCAATCACCCATAATGTCATAGCAACACCCTAATAAACACTATGTAGCAACCACTCAAAAGCAGAATGTAATACTTGAGGGTTCACACTTTTGACTCAAGACAGTAATAAATAGCCTGGCAACCACCTAGAACACCATTGAAACCAACCAGAATGCCCTAGCAACCACATGTTAACACATAAGAAACCTCCTTAGCAACCACCCAGAACACCCCACCAGCTACCTAGAAACCTCCCAGAATGTCCTAGTGACGTCCTAGCAACACTCTGGCAACTCTCGTCAACATCTTTAGAAAGTGTAAAAGTCTCATTGAATTGCAGTATGTATTTCACACCTCCCTTGCCTTCACTCAGGTCTCTGTCTTTCTCTCTATAGCAGGCGTGGCGCCCCTGGAGGTGGGGATCAGTGATATTAAACATGCTCCCCCATGGCCATCATCAGAGGTGTCGGGCCATCACGGAGGAGCCAGAGAACGACCGCGAAGAGAGGATTCTGGCAATACTGGGGATCATCGGCACCGTGCTCAACCTGCTAGTGGTCATCTTCGTCTACATCTACACCACCTTCTAAGATCTCAAGAGACAGGATGCCGTCCTCTGAAGAAATGGCAATAAAGCAGAGGAGAACAAACTGGCCTCATGTTTCATCACCAAAAACCATCAAGCAGTGCCTGACCTATTCAATCAGTCGAGAAAACGCAAGCATTGTGTTCAAAACTAGGCTGAGACCTTTTCGTTTCAGTTAGTATGCGGTCGTCCGTTGTTTGTATATCTGTTCATCGTTCATTTTGTAGTCTTGATTATAATTGCATGTTCTCTGACTTACAGTATATGCTATTTGAGATGTGTGTGAATTTCACTTACAGCTGACCTTTTGTCTGGGTCCAGAGGAGAGCAATATTATGTTGAGGATATGATGTGCAGAAATAAGAGTGGGAATGGTTATTGAATTTCTTGTTTTATGTTGAATGGTCTCTCTATAAAGCACAACAGAGCAGAATGCCACAACAATGTCTTGTTCTCAGGTGTTTAGCAGAGCTTGCGGGAACGTTTACTTGAAAGGTGCATTGACGACCTCTATTGTTGCTCGTAATGACTGATCTCGATGTACACTTTCTACTCAATGTGCTTTTTGCAATGAAAAACTTCAACCTGATGAAAACATAATGTTGCAATAGTTTTGTACAACAAAAATGGTTTGAGTAATGTGAAATAAGAGGAAGATGGCATCAGAAATATGCTTTTATAACATCATATGAAATGGTTTTGACTGTTGAAATGGGCTTTTAGCTTCTTCCGCAATGTTTCGAAAGAAAACATTAAAATTTAATAAAGTTGACAAGATGTATCTGATGTTTCTTGTAATTAAAGAGACGGTTTTCCCAGAAATTACAAATCTGTCTTTTTTCCCCCCTTGGAGCTCAAAAGGAGATGTTAGGCAGAATATCAGACTCGCTCAGCATTCACTTTCTTTGTGTGGATAAAAAGATGCAATGGAAATGAATGGTGACTGACCTCTATTCAGCTTAACATCTCCTTTGTCTTCCACTGAGTTATACAGGTTTCAAACAACATGACAGAATTTTCACTTTGGGAGAACCGTTCCTTTAAGGATTCATTTCAATCATACAGTTTCTGTGCTCTGAGCTCATTTAAAAAAACATTCTAGAAAATGCAGTGTTTATTATAAAGGGAATCCCTAGGAATTTCAGTTGGAATTGCAGCAACAACAAAAGCACTCAGCATAGCTGATTTTATGAATTAAGGCCCTTAGCATATTGTGTTTTCTGGTACACGATAAAAAAAAATAGATAATGTCTGAAGGTATAAAATGAGATTTCCCTCTCTCCTATTTGCTCATTCGGATGGGAAGATGACAGAGAGAAACGTCAGGAAAATAAGTGTAGGGGGAGAGCGAGTGAGCGGCATCACTGGGAGCTGGAATGCCTGCAGCAAACACAATGCCATCTGCTCTCATGGACAGAGGCATCCCAACATGTCTTTGCCATGTCATCTTATATATTTACAAGTGCTGTCCAGAAAGTATCCAACCATGTAATATGAAAAAATACTATATGAAAGATGCAGTATGATGAAAACAGTCCAAAAAGTCCAATGAGGCTCTGATGTGAGAATCTCTATGTGTTTGATAAACTAATATAAAATTAGCCTAGCCTTAAAAGTAGCTCATTTTAAATATATCAAATCTCAGTACCTGTTCATTACAGTGGTAGTTTTGGCCTGGCTGTCCCACCTGATCCTGACTTTCTTGACTGTATTCAACAATTAAAATCATCAAGATTTTGGCAAAATTTGTTAAATTCAATTTAATAATTTCTAATTATTAAGAAATTGTAGTGACCAAAAACAGTATTCCACATTTTGCACAGTAGGTGTGAATGATCAATTTTATGCTCACAATTTTTACAGAAAATTGTGTCAAAACTAAACTTTTAACCTTGTCATCCAAGTTTTTATAAGAAAACTGACAAGCTTATTTTTCAACCCAGGCTCATTGGAAATAAAAACACTGCAATACGTGCCTGTACCAACGTAATAAAAATGTGTCACGGTCACGTATTAAACGTGTGTTTTAGCGCCACTATCTGGACATTTCACTTTGAAACTGCCGCGAAACGTGCTGCAAGGTACATAATTACGGTGTTGCAGAAATGTATGTAGAGACACATATTTCCAATGAGCCTGGGTTGTTATTTTTATTTAGTTAATAAGAAAATATATAGATGAGTCCCATATGTTGGTATTAGTGCTGTAAAAATTGCAAACCATGTATAAAATGAACAAAAATAATAATTAAACAGCTAAAATAAATCTAGGTCGAGCACCTCCTTTCACTGACTATCAGCTGAAAAAAGTAGTTTCAAGACCTATTATGTAACCTATTCATGGAAAGCAACTGCTTTATTTATTTCTTTTTCTTTTTGAATTTTACTGAATTCAGGCTGTGGATGTATGAATGAATGTTCCCATATTCTCATAGTCCCATATGCCATATCCTATAAAGCTGTAGAACCTCTGTCAGCCTCAGACCTAAATCTTTCAAATGTAAAGGCATTTATAAATATTTCAGCGTGGCCACTGTCATTTTAAGACTGACTGTTTGCTATGTCCTCTTCCTGAACTCCTATAACAGAAACAGCCCACTGAGCAAAAGTACGTCCAAAAGACGTCTTTTAGACGTCTTTGTCTGACGTTGAAATGACCTCCCCTGAGGAGCCAGAATGAAAGTTTTTATGACGTCTATGTTTGACGTCTTTTCGACGTCTTTTTTTGACGTCTTTTCGACGTCTTTGTCAGACGTTGAAAAGACGTCCATTCAGCAGCCAGAATGAAAGTTTTTGACGTCTTTTTATGACGTCTTTTGAACAACCAATATTGACATCCACAGACAAAAATAAACAGACACAAGTCGCATTCAATTAAAACTTATTTATTTATATTAATTTAAATTGTTGAATTGTTTATTGTGTGGTCCTCCTCCCCGCTTCTTGCTGGTGCATGCTTGAGGTGCTCCGAAGCATGTTTTTTAATCATTTCTTCAGTTGCGTCCTTGCTCCATTTCATCACTGCAGCGTGTGGAAAGAACAGAAATCTTAAATATGCAATAAAACAAAAAAAAAACAGCTTGTAATCATTTACAAAGTACACACACACACACACACCTGGCTGCACGGTTATGAGGCATATAAACAGCGCTGGTGTAGGAAAACCATATAAGCAAATTTGTGTCTAATCTACTTAATTTAGACCAACTAAAATCAATAACTTATCAATTAATTAAGTAAGCCTAATTAAGACATGTATTCAATAAATGTATTAAAAACAGAAGGACGTATTTTCAGCCTTAGGCTACTCAAAGGCCGCGGAAACTGGTATGCTTGTTTGTTACAATTCAATCCATTCCACACCCGACGTTCTTCATTATCTTCCTATAAATTGGTTGATGAAATATTGATTACAATTAAAAAAATGATACAATTTATACAAAACGAAATTCACTTTACAGAAAGGCTTTCTACAAAACCAAACTGACTGAAGTGCTCAATTTATTTACTAATTTATTTATTATTATTTTAAAAAACGACCTATGTTGGTTATGAAAAGTGAACAGCATCACTAAGATATAGGCTCATAAAATGCGCAATATGTCGGGAGACATGATTGCGCATTTTATGAGCCTATCTTAGTGATGCTGTTCACTTTTCATAACCAACATAGGTCGTTTTAAAATAATAATAAATAAATTATTGGGTAATAATAGATTATGATGGATTTTTTTTAAACCCTATCCGCTTTTACAACCCTGTTCAACCCTGTCCGGACAAAAAAGTCTAAGGCAACCTCCAATAGCTAGTGCAAGTGGTGGTTGCAGGGCGCATTAATGCACGGGCTTCAAGGGGCTGAAGCCCAGGGGCCTACACTGGAAGGGGGCCCACTGGCTGCAGGGAAATTATATTTTTTGATAATTATTATTTTATGGGAGTTTGCAGCAGTGACAACAGCATTCTGTAAACAAACTCACACACTCATTTTCAGCGACGCCCTGGTGGTAGTTGCCTATATAGTGAATGGTTCAGTTTAGGTTCCCCCCCCACAGTTTGTGTAGGTGGTATGTTCCACGTTTCCACCGATATACTGTAAACGGAATGCACAATCATCAATGCATTCGCTTATTTCGCTAGTAAAGTAACGTTTGCCCAGCACAAGAGTGTCTTTATGTTAACCTGTAGATTAACAAGAGAAACAACACTGCTGTGTGAAAGGAACTGGACCGGACAACATTCTGTAACCTCATACAGTGCAAATTCAGTAATTTGCGTGAATGTAATCTATGTGTCAGTTGAAGGTTTTAGATTAAGGTGCTGCTTCAAAGTCTCAATTTTAAATCCAGGGATGGAAAATAGAGGAATCCTCCTATTGCTTAAATGTGATCATTAAACTTTATACGGCTGTGATTTAATTAATTAAACGTGAGCACGGCATGTTTCAAAATAAAAACGCAGTTAGCAATCACCAAACAATCCACATTTATTCATTTTATCATATCGTGTTGTTTCGTACTACTGATGATGAATAATGACTATTTTGTGTGATTTATGGTTTTAAATCACCTGTAAACTCACATTTCAGCCAGGAAAGTTTTGATGGCATTTTCTTTTCATATTACCTCCGTATAAAGCCTGTAAAACGTCTTGTTATATAATGGCTATAATTCTGCTGTTCCGAAGCACCACCTTGTGGCAAAGAGTGAATTTGCATATTCACTTATATTCACATTTACGCAGAACAGTGTTGTGAATGTTAACTGGCATATTAGCAAGAACAAAAAAAAAAAAATGTATAAATAATTGTCAGGAAGCTTCAAGATGATGTTGAAATGCAAAAAAACAAATACAAATTATAATAATAATTTTGCCAGGAAGCTTAAAAAAAAAAAAAAAAAAAAAAAGGTTTTTGGGGGGGGGGTAGGGGGCCTACCGTAATGCTGTAGCCCAGGGGCCTCTATTTATCTTAAGGCGCCCCTGTGTGTGTGTGTGTGCGTGTGTGCGTGTGCGTGTGCGTGTGCGTGTGCGTGCGCGTGCGTGCTGCGTGCGTGCGTGCGTGCGTGTGTGTGTGTGTGCTTGCGTGTGTGTGTGTGTGTTGTGCTTGCTTGCTTGCTTGCTTTACTAAACTGACTGAAACTATCAGTGCTTTCAACGGTTTGAGCGCAACCCTCCAACCTATTCAGACAGATCGTGAGATAATTAGAATAAATTAACTAATTATTAGCCCTAAGTGCAGTCTGCCATGCTGATCCTACATAAACAATGAATCCACCCTAAAAATATTACTTGAAAGATCCCACCCCCATTTGAGAAGCACAAGGAAACTCAAAATGCATACACTGTAAAAAAAAATAAAAAAAAATCCTCCTAAAAATAAGTTGAGAAAACTCAAAAAATGCTGAAGTTGCCTTAAACTTTATTTAGTTTGCTCAACTTTTATTTTTTTATTTTTTACAGTGTAGGCCTACATCATTTTGCACAAAGAAATAGCAAAGTCCAACATGGATTGAAACATCTGGTCTTTTGCACATTTTATCACAGCCTGAGCATACCTCGGATTGCTCTGTAAATGCATGAGGTCTCCAGGGCCGTCTTGTCTTTTTTCCCCCCCTTCCTTCATATAAAATGGGCCATGAGACGATTACTGAAGAGCCTGAAGAGATAAGTGAAAATTTTTATTGATCACTGATCATGGTCTTATAAGCATATATGGAGTCTCGTGGTCCTTATGCATGAATTCAGAGATTTTATCTTAACTGCAACAAACTTTAGTAAATGACTGCACCAGCTGGACGTAAAAACACTTTGTGTGTAAAGTAAACCCTAGACAGGCTTAGATGGGTCCAGCCTTGTGAGAAATAATTTGACATGACATGACGAGGCGCGTCCACGCGGACTCATTCTATCGCAGCAATAGTTGAGATGCTGCTCACTTTGCTATGGTTCCAAACTTAATTTCAATGTGATTTTTACAGAGGTGTCCAATGCACGTCCTGCATTGGTTGACGTGCGCTCAGAAAAAAAGATTTTGATCATGTAATTACATTTCCTGATCATTGTACCGCTAATATGTTGAAACATACCTGTCAAAGACTTTGTGGACACAGTCCTTCACATCCTTTCCTCCGATTCGAGCAAGTTGCAGCACCTGTTGAAAGTTCATGCAAAGTCCATGACTAAACATTCTAAAAAAAAATAGTGTTCTTTCTTGCTATACTAATAAAAACAGTATACAGTGCATTTGTTCTGCATGAGTACTACAGTTAAATGATAATCCAAAGCAAATATTCATGATAAAGTCATTTAGCTATGAATTACCCTTTTTATACCATTGTCACTTGCCAGTGTCAGACTTGATACAAATACTTTAAACACTGGCTGCTTTACAAACATGTTTCTAAGGAGGATTAATGAGAATTTATTAACAATTCATCATCCATTCTCATCAACACACAACTTCATTCACATATGCTTGCTGCAGATGAAAGTTGAAATATTGCATTTATACATTAATTATTGTAAATATACTGTATTTGCAAAAACACTAAATGTTTGTCCAAAGGTTTCACTGATCATTTTTAGAAATATCAATAGCATTTGTAGTAGGGATGTCAATTTTCAATAATTTCCATAATCGATCGTCGTTTAAATTAACGATCAATTAATCGATTAATCGTTAACCTGAACTACTGCAAAATATGTCTATTGCAGTGGCATATATACTATAGTCACCGGCATGACAGGATGTGCAAATGCCACTCCTCACCCGAATGAAAAGGGTTTTTAGTCTAAATAAAAGGCTAGTGGCAGGATGGTAAAATGAATAGATGTGATTATGATCATTTGATAAAAGGAAGAGAGCGCGCTGTAGTTACGCACGGGATCATTATACTTTGTGTGCTGTTTCATATTCTGTCACGGAGACCGCTGAATGCGCCTTTTTAAATGGTTTCATGGTGCTCGTTTTTTTATTTTTAAAACATCATAGCAATGTTTGCAATTGACATTATCGGGATTTAAAATAAAATGATCCCAAACGCAAGTACGGCACGTGGGGCTGTGACGCGCGGTCAGTGATCCGCTTCCAGAACCACCGGTGTTGCTACAAACACACTGTTACCCATTTGAAACATTTTAATGTGAGTATTATGACACAAGTGAGGTACAAAGCTTTGTTAATAAGAGAAATAATTGGTTAGCAGGCAAATGTTACATCGCGACCATGCTTTTTGATTCATGCCGAGCGCATACATTTAAATCAAGCCATACTTTGTGTTCTGTTTTTCCGGATGGTCACGAATTTAATAATATTTATTGTTTCTTTTCCCAAATCCTCACTGTCTCACCCTCTAGATTCGCAGGTTTATTTTATTGTTGTTCACTTTTAATCACTGTTTTCACATCTCTTACTGTGGTAAACGTGTGGGGGGAAATGAAAGATTTCGTGGCCATGAATTAAGAATTCGTTACTATGACTTAAATTGTTCCCGCATTTAAGTTAAATCATGGGTTTTCTTGGGCAGGGGTTTTCAAACTGTGGGTCACACAAAGCCACTTGGCGGCAGCTAAATGACACACACACACACACACACACACACACACACACAGTTCCTAGGGCTGGACGATATACAAAGATTAATTACGAATTGTGATATTGCTCAGTGCGATTTTCGAATCGCAAAGTCTGGGATTTAAAACATGCGTTGCGTGTTTTGAAGCGCGGACGCGCACGAGTTGTAATATCAGTGAGGGTCTCGTCTGCATTATTAATGAGAAGAAACTCTCTCACTTCACTGCGCTGTGTTCTGCATGAGATTGCATACACCGGAAAATTCAAATGTTGCGAAAACTGTATCGGTATGTTCATTAATTTCTGTCGTCTGTTTGAACTCTGCACTGTATCTCTGTATCAAACTCTAGAGTTTGTTGTTTTCGTTCCTTCATATGCATTTAATCCATAAACTGTCCGTAAAAAGCATTTCACATGTACGGGTTGAGCGGGGCACAAATGCGGGGTTAATTGTAACACTATTTCCACATGCTAGCATAACAGAATTTACAAAATGTCCTATTATTTCCTTGCCATATCATCACTATATAGAGAAAAAAAAAATATATATTTTGAAGATATAGCTGAACATTTATTTAACCATTGCAAAAGTAAACGTCTGGCTGAGGTAAATTTGTCTTCTCGGTTTTTAGTGTTTATTTAAAATGAGACGCATATGTTTATTATTTTTACAACTATTTCAAAATTATTTTAATCTCTAAACTGTTTGAGAATTCTGCTTCGCTTCTTATGCTTTGCTAAAATAAAATAAAGTGTTGGGTTGTGAGTGTTACGAGGTTGACGAGACGTGAGACGAGAGGATCCATTTGCAAGGCTTTATTCTTAAACATGGTCAGAACACAGGCAGGAGGTCAGTACACGGCAAACAGGTATGGCAGGGGCAAAACACAGAGCAGTCTGTAGAGCAAGCGTGGGTCGACGATCAGCATACGATATCCAGAGGGCTAGGCAGAGAGAATAATCCAGGAGCACGGGCAGGAATCAGAACACAGGGAATCTAACTAGGAATACTTGGGAACGCTTGGTATGCAGGCTAGGCTAACAATACTCGGCAGAGTGTAAGAGAAAGTCCAGAGTTTATATAGTGTGTGTGATTGGGTGATGGGTGATGTGAGATTGTTTTCAGGTGTGTGCGTGATCAGTGCAAACAGCTGTGTTAGTGCAGTGGATGATGGGAAATGCAGTCCTTGAGTGATCTGTAACTGACTGTGTGGTGTGAAAGTCCATGTGATGGGTGAGTGACCTCTAGTGGTGAATGACCAGAAGTTCATGGCCTGGATTTGTGACAGTGAGGGCACTTTTTTTTTATAGCACTCGCAGCGCGGATTACAGTTCATAACCGCACCGGAGTGAGCGTGTTTCCAGGTTTTATGGACATATTTCTAGACTCATTAACGTCTGTAAATTAAGAAATTAAAACGTAAATATTAGTAGTGAATGTTTACAGTGGTACTAGCCTATAAAATAAAATGGTTATTTTTCGTAAATACTTCATTTCTGCCATATTATGCTTTTAATTATGATTAAGCTTATAGTATATGTACAAACCCGATTCCAAAATAGTTGGGACACTGTACAAATTGTGAATAAAAAAGGAATGCAATAATTTACAAATCTCATAAACTTATATTTTATTCACAATAGAATATAGATAACATATCAAATGTTGAAAGTGAGACATTTTGAAATGTCATGCCAAATATTGGCTCATTTTGGATTTCATGAGAGCTACACATTCCAAAAAAGTTGGGACAGGTAGCAATAAGAGGCCGGAAAAGTTAAATGTACATATAAGGAACAGCTGGAGGACCAATTTGCAACTTATTAGGTCAATTGGCAACATGATTGGGTATAAAAAGAGCCTCTCAGTGTGGCAGTGTCTCTCAGAAGTCAAGATGGGAAGAGGATCACCAATTCCCCCAATGCTGCGGCGAAAAATAGTGGAGCAATATCAGAAAGGAGTTTCTCAGAGAAAAATTGCAAAGAGTTTGAAGTTATCATCATCTACAGTGCATAATATCATCCAAAGATTCAGAGAATCTGGAACAATCTCTGTGCGTAAGGGTCAAGGCCGGAAAACCATACTGGATGCCCGTGATCTTCGGGCCCTTAGACGGCACTGCATCACATACAGGAATGCTACTGCAATGGAAATCACAACGTGGGCTCAGGAATACTTCCAGAAAACATTGTCGGTGAACACAATCCACCGTGCCATTCGCCGTTGCCGGCTAAAACTCTATAGGTCAAAAAAGAACCATATCTAAACATGATCCAGAAGCGCAGGCATTTTCTCTGGGCCAAGGCTCATTTAAAATGGACTGTGGCAAAGTGGAAAACTGTTCTGTGGTCAGACGAATCAAAATTTGAATTTCTTTTTGGAAAACTGGGACGCCATGTCATCCAGACTAAAGAGGACAAGGACAACCCAAGTTGTTATCAGCGCTCAGTTCAGAAGCCTGCATCTCTGATGGTATGGGGTTGCATGAGTGCGTGTGGCATGGGCAGCTTACACATCTGGAAAGGCACCATCAATGCTGAAAGGTATATACAAGTTCTAGAACAACATATGATCCCATCCAGACGTCGTCTCTTTCAGGGAAGACCTTGCATTTTCCAACATGACAATGCCAGACCACATACTGCATCAATTACAACATCACGGCTGCGTAGAAGAAGGATCCAGGTACTGAAATGGCCAGCCTGCAGTCCAGATCTTTCACCCATAGAAAACATTTGGCGCATCATAAAGAGGAAGATGCGACAAAGAAGACCTAAGACAGTTGAGCAACTAGAAGCCTGTATTAGACAAGAATGGGACAACATTCCTATTCCTAAACTTGAGCAACTTGTCTCCTCAGTCCCCAGACGTTTGCAGACTGTTATAAAAAGAAGAGGGGATGCCACACAGTGGTAAACATGGCCTTGTCCCAACTTTTTTGAGATGTGTTGATGCCATGAAATTTAAAATCAACTTATTTTTCCCTTAAAATGATACATTTTCTCAGTTTAAACATTTGATATGTCATCTATGTTGTATTCTGAATAAAATATTGAAATTTGAAACTTCCACATCATTGCATTCTGTTTTTATTCACAATTTGTACAGTGTCCCAACTTTTTTGGAATCGGGTTTGTATATAGTATATTTTGGTGGGTCTTGAAATAGATTATAGCCTACTTGTCTAGGTGGGTCATGGAATGGAAAAGTTTGGGAACCCCTGTTCTAGGGAACAAATTAATGAAACATGGACAGCTGCCACAAATTAATATGTCATAGGAACGAATTAACAAGTTGTATGAATAGACTATATCTGTCCTGCTCGCATGCGCAGCCCTGTCAAAGCGAAGTGCCCGATATGCAATAATTATCTAGGGAAATTATGATTGAACATGACTTATTACTACATTTCAATACAAAATAACTTTGTACTGTATCTGTTTTAATGTACTTTTAAAGTTTGGATCATATTAAAAGCTAGTTTGTACATTAGTAAATTATTTTTGTGTAAGATCCAGCGCCTTCACCGTCACTCACAGCCGTTTGCACGTGTTTTGCGCATGAGCCGCGCGCACCCCAAAATGAAACTGCTTAATCGACCATCGATAGCTTTTATCGATTACGTCTCTTATCGACAATTAATCGATCGTCGATTAATTGTTGAAATCCCTAATTTGTAGTAAATCTATATTCACTCAATCAAATCGAGAATCAAATCAATAATCAAATTGAGAGCTTTGCGAATCAGAATCGAATCGGAATGATACCCAGCTATAGCTGTATATAGTCAATCAGGGACAATCTATTTAACAAAGTTTGTGTAATGTGTGTAGGATATATCATAGGACCCATTAAAGAGGACCTATTATGCCTTTTTATACAATGTGTAATATATATTTCTCACGTGTTCCAAGAATGTATCTATGAAGTATCAGGTCAAAATACTGCACAGATCACTTATTATTTAATCTGCATTATGCCTTAAATAAATGCCATTTTGCTCATGAGACACTCTCTCTTGTAAATTCTACCAGGGTATCAAAAGCTTTGGTGTCAGAGAGGCGTTGCTCCTCTCTCTCGAAATCCTCCACGCACTCCAACCTCTTGATGTGTGTGGCTGAAAAGGCTGGCTCACTTCTACCAAGGCGTCTGACCTCCATGTGTATTTCAATTAATTTTGTTAAGACTTTTTTCTGAAATTCTGAAAGAAAAAAAAACATGCACATTTATTAGAGTTGCATGATTTTGGGGGAAAAAACATCCAATGTAACCTTGGTTCCCTGAAATATCAAGAATGAGCATTGTGACAGGCACTGAAGCCTGACTGAATGACATTTGCACACCTGCTTGAACAATTTGCTTTTCAGCCTGCTGAAACAGGCAAAGCAATACATCTGTGTAAGTCGGTGCTGAATGCCTTGCAAGGTCAGCTATACAATGCTTGTTTCCATAATCTCAGGGAACCGAAGTTTTGTTATGAATTGAGATGCATTGCATTGCCCCATTTGCTGATGTTTTGGGGGAACATAATTTAAAAGTGCTGTGCTACAAACACAGAATCCATCCCACGAGCCTATAGCTCATGGGCACTCAGGGATGAGGGGCCTAGACTGCTTAAAGACAAGAAAAAATAGCCTAATGGACACATTGCATAGACCTCACAGGAGGTCAAAAACTGCAAAGCAAACAAAATATGTGCCTGGGAAGCAGGGATGTCTATAGAACCTGGCAATGGTGGGTGATGACATAATATGAATGAAGACAGGATAGAGAACACAACAGGTGAGTATAACTGGTAAGTATAAACATGTGTAGACCTGATGGATGAGTTTGAAGCAGATGAATATGGCAGGTAATACTTATCATGTGAACTAGGAAAGACATAGTCCAAAGTCCAATAATGTTCTGGTAAGTAACAAGTGGGTAAACACTGGTAACTAAACAACAAAGAGATTGTTGGAAATCAGAGAATGAAAGATACAAGGTAAGTAACCACCAGGTAGGTAGAAGAAAGTCCAAACTTCCAAAATGTTTTTTTTTTTAAGTCAAAAATAATAAAAAATGCTGTATTTGTCACCACATGGAAGAAGTCCTTGTGAAACTGTGCTGATTCATTTAGCTACAAAACTGCACCATATTCAACCACTGTAAAGCTTGATTAATAAGAACATCTAGTTTGCTTGTACAGTGTGTCTTGTTCAGTTCAGTTTGGGTGCTTTTGACATTGGTTGAAATACTTTAACACTTACTTGCGGTGGGCATTGGGAATATATCGGTTGACCGCTGAGACCCTGCAACTCCAGTACCTGTGTAAGAAAACAGATCTGGGCCACAAAACATAAAGATTGCAATTATATTTGATAATCTGTATTGTTAAAAATTAATGGTGCACAGCTATGACCATCATCGCTGTATCGGAGGCTGTTATCCCTGGTGCCAGTGCTGTGTCTGATCCTGCCCCTATCATCGTTGTAACGGAGGCTGTTATCCCTGGTGCCAGTGCTGTGTCTGATCCTGCCCCTATCATTATTGTAACGGAGGCTGTTATCCCTGGTGCCAGTGCTGTGCCTGATCCTGCCCCTATCATCATTGTAACGGAGGCTGTCACCCCTGATGGAAGTAATTAATTTAATAATATTAAATTGTAATAATACATTTTTAATTAATAAAGTGTTGTCTATCTTATCTCATCTTGAGCCAACACTGTCTGACTGCCTGACCTGTAGCTGTGTCTGGATCCATTACTGTACCCTGATGTGACACTGTGTCTGGAACTCTCGGTGTGCCATGATGCGTGACTGTGTCCTGATGAGACGCTGTGCCTGGACCCATCACTGCGTTTAGGACTTCCAGATTTAGGTTTTTCATATTGAGAGCCTGAAAAATACACAAAGAATGTTCTTAGATTTAACATGATTAGTTTTTAGTTTTTTTTAAAGTGGTTAATTTAATGCAATAAATAAATACTTACTGCATGTGGACATTTCTCTGCCCCAAGACCCACCACCAAACTCAGCCTGACTGGACAAGGCTGAAATTTTAGAGTACAAAAATGAAAATAAACCTATTAATGCTTTCATGTTATGTTCTGTGTGTGTATATGTGTGTATTATATATATATATATATATATATATATATATACATATATCATTTTTTGCATTTAATATATTATGTGATCAGAACTCACAAGTTGACTTTTTAGATGCCTCATTCAAAACTGGCTTTAACTTTGTTGGTGCAATGGGAAAGGGGGGAAGCTTCTTACCTACTAAGATACAATTTAAATTAAAAATAAGAAAGTCCATCTGTAACATAATGAATGTATAATGAATATAATCATGTGAATTTTTTACCCATCATGCTCTCGTCTTCCAACTCATCAGAATCTGTTCAGAGCAAATCGACATTTTAAAACATAAATTGTAAAAAAAAAAAAAAAACATTTCCATGCTTGACATTTCTGTATTTAGAGAGAAACACACCAACGACATAGTCGTCAAAAGTTCTTTTCGATCTTTTCCTCTTGCTACCAACCACTACCTCCTCCTCCTCCTCATTCTCCTCGGCTTGGCTGGTCAAGTTATAGCTTTCGCAGTCACGAATATTGTCTAGAGGTGTAATAAACATTGTAATAACTGCAATAACTCACTAATTATGTAATAATTTGAACCATCCTTTAATTAAAACTTACCTGAAGTAATTTTTCTTTTAATTAATGGGAATATCAGCCAGTCATCCTGGGGGTCTTTTTTCATTCTGAAAGCTTCTTTTGTTCTATTTTTTGGCCATTTAACTGTTTTGTTATTTATATTTATCCAATTATTGGGAAGTGTGCCTTCTATTTCCTTTCCATTTTCCACCCAGACAGCCCTGGCAAACATGGTCTGAAAAGGACAGTATATGCATGTTACTTTAAGATGCATGTTACTTTATCAGTTAATTTCATATCAACTTGTAGTAGAGGAGAAAAGTATACATTTGTATCAGTATGCACTGTAAAAAGTAATCACTGAATCTACTTAAGAAAAGCTTGTAACTGATTTTGTCAAATTTGTTGATTTTACTCGATTATGCTGTGTTATATGAACTTTCAGTTGGCCATTGTGATGACGTGCTCAACAGATGTCTGTGATTGGCTACAATGATCATTGCTTCACGCTATTCACCGAGTGCTTACACAGATACACACGGGGCTGTTTGAAAGCCGTGTCTATCAGTGGATCGGTCTATGAGCGGATATATTAGGAATCCGCTGACTGATCCGCTGATAGACACGGCTTTCAAACAGCCCCGTGTGTATCTGTGTAAGCACTCGGTGAAGAGCGTGAAGCAATGATCACTTTTGATGATTTGATGATTACTTTTGACAACACTAGTTCTTGTACTGGGTTCATATTATTTTGTCAAACATTTTCTATACAAATTGAAATGCAACTTCATTTACTTGCATTTTCAGTGACTTGATTAATGTTAGTCTGGCCTATTTTTTTTTTTTTAAGATTTTAGCAGAGTTCAGTCGCATATCTGGCAAAAACCTGCAAACCGAATTTTTTCAAGAACTGGACAGATTCACTCAACGGTTCATTGACATCTTCAAGGCCAAAGGGGGAGACATTGGATGTAAGCTTAAGAAGATTCTGCAACAGATTGAAAATGAGGTAAGCTACATAGACACACCCTAATTATTATTTTATTTTTTCTGGTAAAACAACTATTGCTTTTGCGGTTGTTTTTTGCTCGTTGCTGTGTTGGTGCTATGAGTGCTATTTTTTGGGGGGGGGAAAGTAGAAATGCACAGTCTCCTGTGAGGGCTAAGTTTAGGTGTAGGGTAGGTGTAGGGCAATAGCACATACAGTTTGTACAGTATAAAAACCATTACGCCTATGGAGAGTCCCCATAAACCACAAAAACCAACATGTGTGTGTGTGTGTGTATGTAACTACTAAACTTGTTCACTCTGTTGTCCAATTCTGTATTTCACCACTGTGAAAAAAAAAAGAAAGGGACATTGATTGTTGTACATAATTGCTGTATGTGCAAAATTGCAGTATGTGTGTTGTTGATTTAAAGGCATGACTTGAGTAACATTATTTTGTTGAATAAATGTTCCAGTGTTGTGCCAAAAATCTTTTGTCTGTCTTTGTTTTAATAACTTAGAGTTTTGAGTACAACTTACTTGAGAAATTTAAGGTAATCAGTTTCCACACATTTTTCTAGTAATGTGAACAAGCAGACTTGTTAAGATAACTGTTTTGTTTGTACTAAACTTATCTTAAATTTGTGAGTTGGCTCAACTTGTCAGATTGAGTTACGAATACTCAAGTTTTCTAGTTACCACTACAAATACACAAGTTATATATACAAAGTTGTAGTAAGTTGTATCAACTCAAAATTGAGTAAGTTGAGGTAATCAGTTTCCACAGGTTTTCCAAGTAAACTCAATGAATTACTTTTTACAGTGTGTGTGGTCCTTAGGAATCAAACCCTTGACTAATGATATTGTTAACACCTACTTCTACTAGTTAAGCTACAGGAACACCTGATATTATTAAAACTATTACAGTGTACTCTTCTACAGTAAATTAAAATGGAGATTAGACTAAATTCAACCTTTAACATTTGTGCTCCATGCCATGGCGTAGGGGTATGAGGACATAACCACCCGTTTCTTGTGAAAGGCAGGCCACCTTGCGGATGAGATCTGTTTTATGCAGTAGTCCTCTTTTCATCCTGCCCTGTCCATTCCTAGTGCACACTATATTCAGAAGTTTGGAACTGCACGGTTGATGAAACAGTGTTGTAGTGTAGCGCTGGTTAAGAATTTTGCACACAAAAGTTCCATCTGCATTTTTTTCTTGAATGAAAGCAAAGCTTTCATCTTTCAAGAGAAAACAAGAGTCTTTCTCTTTCAGAGAAGCAAGCACAGGCTGTGTGGCATGTTGCATTTTGCCCAGGTTCTTGTTTTCTGCATGTTCAATCTCAGACAAACGCCTGGTAACCTGTTCCAGGGGACTTTTCCCATTCCTCACACATTTTTTGATTTTTTGCAAGTGGTTTTCGAAAGGAAAACAGCTAATTTCATTTAGTGAACGGTTGAAGTGTCTGACATCTTCGTGAAGGTGCAATAGTCCATGTACATTGTACACAGGAAAACACTTGCCATACAGGTCAGCACTGCACATGACAAAGTGCTTCATTAGCTCTTGGGCAAACTGAAGGTAAGCATTCCGGATCTTGTCATCTGACTCCAGCATTATGGACATTGACACAGTTAATGACAGGAAATGGCTGTATTTCTCAGGGGACAACACATCTTTCAGGACCACAGGTCCTGTGTATAACAAAAACTGCCGTAATTCGGTGGCCTTCCACCTGTCCAGATCATGTAAACCCCGGGGTTGCCGTGCAAATTCACTTGGCATCTTCCCTCTCAGGGCATTCAGCTTTTGTGATATCTCCCCCTTTGCCTTACAGACAAACGACAGTGGTCGGGCCTTTGGTCAAGAAAACATGAGCGTCTAACAACTCCCAAGATGACTATATGCATGTAATCTAAAACACAAAGAGCTCACGCAAGGAATAATGCAGGAATTAAGGGGCTGAGGGGCACGTTTGTTTGGTGGCTGCTGTACTCTTTTCTACTGAAAGCTTCATCTGTTCGAAGACAGCATTCCTGTTCACTGAACACAATTCTTCCCTCGACATGCTCACCTGATTACACATCTTTCACAGCTGTCATAGGCATGTGATTCTTGATACATTTAAGATATGCTCTTGCCGGGGCATCACATATCAGAGCTTCAATTTGCACAGTGTAAGTCTGGTCTTCATAACTTATCCCATTGTCCTGGAGATGCTTGTACTCGTTCAAAAAGTCTGAAAGAAACTCTTCCAGGGACTGGGCTTCTTTGTCCACAAAATATAGCGACTATAAATGGGTCAAAGTGTAAACTTTGCGAGTATTGGCCAGAATTGAATGCCGCTACTTTTGAAAAGTGGTATACCATCAATGTTTACACTGAGGTGTACAGCATTACTCGCTGTCTGACTTAAAGGTGGATCCCCTTCTCTAACCCATAATATTTGTACTGCCGCCACATTTACCAACAGATGTTTTTATCTGTGGTGTAGAAAGAAGTGTCCTTGCATCAAGGCAATGAGCCTGCCTTTTTAATATGGACAGTAACTCATTCACAGATCTGTGTGTCTCTCTGTTTTGTGGCCACTGTTTCAAGTCGTCCTCCAGGTTTACATTTACTTCTTCATCATTTTGTTTTGTGTTCCAAATCTGCAGACTCCTGATTGTCATCACTACAGATTCTAAACTGTCTAAACTAATTGTAGACCCAGGCTCACTGTCACTGTCAAAAGCATTTGGAATGCCCGCAGACTGTCATCACTGTCTGAATCTTGCAGAAGTTGATCCAGTTCTCTTTTCTTTTTCGCCATATTTTTAAGTAAGCCATCTGTAAAACAAGTAAGTCAGGGGGTGGACAAGTTTTATTTTATTTTATTTACTCGGTTAAGTTGTATGTACTTGGAAAATCTTTTAAGCTTGACAGATTTAGTTATATGAACTTATAAGTTTAGTTGGATAACTTTTTGTTTTGAGAATTCAGTACCAATTGTACCGATACCTTATTTTTCTTAGTCAACCACATCATAATTTGTTTAATTAGTTTGTTTGTTTTCATATACGTGTCGTGCAGCATTAAATGTTTAGTCAATTCAAATAACCATGTTATCACCTACTTGATTTCATGTTGGCTAAACCTGCAGCATGAATACTAATTTCTTAACTTTTTTTTTTTACACAGTGATAATTGCTGGAAGAGTATATATGCCAGTGTTGCTTTGCCCATTAATTATTATTGCTAAATCATTATCTGTCGATTACTTTACAACTGTCAGGATTTGTCACATGGATTAATGGATTAACTCAAACAGGTTTATGATCAATTCAGGTAAGTGAATGACAATGGTAAAGCTGATTGACTTGTGAATAACTGTTGGTCTTGATTTTGCAGTTGGACATGAACTGTAGCATATAGGAAGCACATACCACTGTACAGAGGTAAGTAACAGGACATCAGAGATGCAATGATGGAGATCAGAAGATGTGACGGGATTGAACCATGGTGCGATACAATTCTAACAGTGAAAAGAGGTAAGCTGTCTTGATTCTAGTCGGACACTAGACACAAATTGAGTCGTGCATGTTTTTATGCCTGGTTGCATATTGCATATTGCATATTGGATAGTGATGGATCAGGAAACTGCAGGGGACTTGACTGCGCTGGGGCTACAGGAGAGCCAGCAAAGTTGGTGGTCCTTAGAGTCCTGGCAGAGCAGGAGACTTCATGTCGGTATGTAACTTTGGGATACCTCTGGAGTGTCGGCAGGTCTTTGATCGCCAGCTAGGTTTAGAGGCATAGTGAATCTTGAAAGGGTCGGGAGGTATCATGACTATAGCAGTGCCCTCAGTGGTTGCAATGATTGAGTCGAGTGCAGCTTCAATGGCTGTGACGAGGAAACATAGAGCAGCTTCCATAGCTGCCATGAAGGAGCAGGATGCAACTTCCTTCGCTTATGATGAAGGAGCTTGGAATGGCCTCTGTGGCATGAATAAATTATGCAGTTGAATTTTGATTGTCACCATGTCAGGAAAAACACCCTGGGAACAGGTAAGTTTCAAACAGACCAAACTCTTTATTAACTGATAAAGCAGCTGAGCAGATAGTGGTAATCCAGACTGAGTGATGACAGTCACTGAATGGTCTTTGCAGATCAGATGAATGGAGAGAGCAATGAGGGAATGGAATAGCAGACTGGATACAGAAGGAAGGAGCAGAGTCCAGGTAAGTAAACCACGGTTTAATATCAATCTGGGTATAGCAGTCCTACTGTAGACGAGACCAGACAAGGAGTGAATGTGTGCGTGCTGCTTAAATCTGGTGTAGGTGATTGGTGACAGATGAGGATGTACGCTAAAGCTTAAAATACACAAGTGCTGGAACTGCGTACAGGTGCGAACTAGCCCGTTTGAAACGGCGGTAAAGTTAATTTGACGTTTGACATTCATTAGACATTCGGTTTCATACCTTTAAGTCCTGAGGGCATTTTTTGCCTCACTGAAGATGTTGTTGAAGTTTTTTTCTGACATACACAATTCATGATATCAGAAATAACCATTTTTACTAGTGACACTTACATTTTAACATGTAACAATTCAATTCCTGATATCAGCAATTAAATTCCTGATATCAACAATTTAATTGTTGATATCAACAATACATATGTTTAAATGTTAAAATTTGCGACAAATTATGGCAAGCCGTTTTGACTTTTATTCCTTCACAGGATATGAATTCTTGATATCAACAATTAAATTTTTTGTAGCAATATTTTCTGCTATTTATACTAATATACTAATACTAAATTATTAATTCCAAAACATCATTCGCATCTTATTATGTGTGGTGAGTTTGTTCACGTGATTCATATTTCACGCTTCAGAACTTCCATTAAGGGAACATAGTGAGCAACGGATTGAATTGACTGACATTTTTTAGGGATTGAATGTTTCAGTGCACTGATAGAATTTTGTGATTGAGACAGCCCTTAAAATGGCCGACTCCCTGATCAGTGCCATGAACTAGGAAGCTGATTGAAACACACCCTGAGAATGTGTCTGACGGTTAAAAACATCCTAAAATGCCAATGATCTGTTCACAGACAAGCAACGAAAGGGAAAAATATTACATAGATCTGTTTTGATATAGGTGCAGAATAGCTTTAGCTAAAGTAACTAGAAAAAATATTATTTACAAACCAACATTACAAACATGTTACCAATATAAAATTATGGTAAATGATCATGAATTTAATGTCTTAAGACAGTGAATACTGGCTGCTGCACAGTGTTGCTGTAAATGATCTGAACTAGTATTTTGTTAGTCACAAAATATACTTACAAAGCCAAAGACGATGTGAAATATGGCTCTGAAAAGAGCCTTTGTTGTGGTGTTCAGCGGCTGTTGAGACACAAGCAGAGGGGAGAAAAAGAAGAAGAAAAAAACATGGCAGAACATGTGAGAGATTGCACAAATAAAAAATGTATTCATTTTTTTTTTTATTGATCGTTATTGACTAACTTAAACACGGCAAATCAGAGATGCAGGATGCTAGACTGTGTTGTAAAGTAGCTATTCCTTTAATGTTTTTCTTAAGACAGTGAAGACTGGCTGCTGCACAGTGTTGCTGTAAATGATCTGAACTCAAATAATGTTAAGGTGTCTGACAGTTAGTCACAAAATATACTTACAAAGCCAAAGACGATGTGAAATATGGCTCTGAAAAGAGCCTTTGGGGTGGTGTTCAACAGCTGACTGATCACTTACAAAAACCAGACGGTAGACAACACTGAAAAAAAAAGTTATTTTCATGGTATAAATTAAAAAGGCTCTGATTAATGAATAGCCTGCTACCATCTGAAAAAGCACTGATGAGATAAGAATGCAAAGAGAATAGATTTTATTACATTAAATCCCTATCAACTAAGTCACATAAACATGTGACTTTATTATTAAAAGTTGAGATTATTATTATTATTATTTTAAAATGAGTCTTTCGGCCTCAAAGTGCAAGTCAACGGAAAAGGGCACCTCGCGAGCTCACAGCCAAGCCAGCGAGACTGGAGCCCTTCTCTGTTGACTGGCTGCTATAATAATAAGTAATAATAATTAAAATTGTGTCTTTATTTATTTTAAAGTAATGTTAACATGACAGATATAATCCCGAAACCAATGAGCTCCGTTAGCGTAAATGACGTCACACAGTCAGCCTAACGGCATTTAACGGCATTTTATGGTTAATGAACGGTACAGACAAGCAGAAAAGGAACAAAAAGAGCGGAAAACCATTGTGTGAGAATTAAAAGCGTAAAATCTACTGGTAAAGGTAGTATGTCAATTTTTTATTAAGTTTATTAAGTTTCATACGTGCGTTAATCTTACCCTGAGAGGGAAAAACGCGTTTTTCACATCAGACTGTTCTTATAATTTGATTTTATAATTGTATAATTATCCTGTTTTAATATTTTATGTGTCATTGTGGTTATATGTTTAAACATTTGTTTAAATAAGATGTTTGAGTAAAAAGACATTTACCTCAGTGCTGCAGGTGTCAGAATGTAGCCGGGCTATGCGCGCGGTGGACAGGGGCCCATATATATAACTGCTGCCAGGTTTCGCGGGCTCAGCACGCGAGTAAAAAAACTTTATTTATTTATTATTTATTTATTACATAATATATATATATATATATATATATATATATCACAAAATGACCCCAACTGAAAATTAATGGGAAACATAATTTTTTTTTTTGTCAAATAAAATCAGTTTATCTTTAATAAATGTTATGAGGACATCGGGAATAAAAAAATCCTGTTTTAAAAAAATAAATTAAAAAAAGACATGAATAGACATGAAAAGGCACAAACAGTGGGATTTTTGTTTTAATCACAAATCAATTTTCATTTTTTTTACTTTATATAAAGATCAAATTATTATTTAAAAAAAAAAATTATTTATGAAAAATGTGTGTAAAATGGCCACAAATGAGTTTTTCCATTATATACAATGTATCTATAAACTGTATCTAATTTGAATATTAATGTATTTTTGGGGCAACATAGAATGAACAAATAAGTGCAATAATGGGAGTAATAATTAGCAAGATTTTCAGAATAATATGTAATATTTAATAGGAATATTGATATATAATTGTTTCTCTACTCATTTGTTGTGTCTCCCAAAATGTGTAATAAACATGCTTTAAGTCCTGGTGTCCTCTACCGTGGACATGTATGAAATCGATGTCCTGTTTCATAACAGAAGGTCATATTTTGATTTGAAACCTCATAACATTTTCCTGAGATGTTGATTTATGACAAACAATTTGAAAACTAGTTAGATTTAAATGATAATTACAAAATATTATCATATTTCCATAAGGGTGTTATATTTGATCACTAAATTAATGTGAGCCATTTTAAAAGACCAAGGAGAGGGAGTGGTCATGGTGAAACATCCAATAATTTGGTATCTCTGAAAAGCCCTGAATCTGGACATCCAGTCTTAAAACTGTGACATGTAATGTCTCAGAGAAATCACTAAAACATAATGTCCTCTACAGAGGCAAAAACTCCATAGCTGGTAGTCAGGAGGATAGACACACAAAACACGAACCGGTGTGTCTGCTATAAAGCATTTGTATTGAATATGGCAAATGAAATAAGCCACAAAAGCAGATAATGTTTACATGTACATAAATTCACAAAATATATTACAAATGTTGGAGCAGTTGGCCACAGCCAGAAAGAATAATGTATGTCTATGGCTCTCTACTGGATATATGTGGTCATATTACATTCTTTCTAAAAACTATTCCAGTAGAATTTTCTCTAACCGGCAAATGGCATTTTTCTGTCCCTAACACCTAGATCAATATCCAGAAACAACTTATATTTAATTAAGATGAAGATTAAAGTGATTTTTTTCAAAAATGCAATTTTTCATACTCAAGCTAAAAGTGTAATTAAGTATTTTTTCATTAAATGGGTAAATAAGTACCACATATCCCACAAAACACAGCAAAATCATATAAGTTCTATATAGAAGCAAAAAAAATTGTCATTTGAATCATTAAAAATGTAAAAAAAAAAATTATGGAATCACGCTCTTTGTCTTTGTCTGTGACCCCAAAGACCATGAACATAATCAGGAAATGAAGAGAGTATGAAGGTTAAGTTTGTTTTGTTGGATTTTCCCAACAGACTTTCACACCATTATATCTCTTCTAACATTCAAATAGTTGGTCGGGAATTCCCTTCAACACAGTCCCTGCTGGTGTTTAAAAATCAAACCCAGCACAGGTCAGTAGCCTTTAACCTGTCAGTGTCACATTATAAATGTACAGCTTGCAACCAAAAAATTGCACCCATATTGACAATATTTTTGTTGTTTTCTTTTCAAACACCAAGGCAAGTCTGATGCATGTAGTCAATTTGGAATATCTTGTATGCACTTGAGTCCTCAAGAATCTTATCCACCACTATAATCCATGTCCTTCTGAGTTCAGTGAGTTATGATCTCACTTATCATAACCTTAGCAACTAAACGATTTACACATTTAAAAAATATTTAACAAAAAAAAAAAAATCTAACCTTTCATTGAACTAAAACAATTGAAAATGGGGGAAAATGTAATTATGAAATAAATGTTTTTCTCAAATACACGTTGGACACAATTATCGGCAGCCCTAGAAATTCTTAGGAGTAAAATATCTCTGAAGTATATTCCCATTCATATTTACAATTTTGAGCACTCCAGGGTGATTATGAACATGAAATTATCCAGCCATGGCTTCCTGTTTCACAGAAATATAAATAGGAAGGAACACAAAGACCAAATTCCCTTAATCATCCATCACAATGAGAAAAAACAAAGAATATATTTCTGATGTGCAGCAAAAGATAATTGAGCTTCACAGATTAGTGAAGTGGCTTTAAGAAAAGAGCTAGAGCAGTGAAAATTCCCATTTCCACCATCAGGGCAATAATTAAGAATTTCCAATCAACATAAAATGTTATGAATCTGCCTGAAAGAGGAAAGTGTCTGTATCGTCCGAATGCACGGTGAGGAGGAGAGTTTGAGTGGCCAAAGACTCTTCAAGGACCACAGCTGGAGAATTGTAGAGAAAGGTTGAGTTTCAGGGTCAGAAAACCTTTAAAAAAAATGTTAAACTGTCCCTACATCAGCACATGTTGTTTGGGAGGGTTTCAAGAAATATTCTCCTCACTCATCCAAAAACAATCTCCATCATATTCAGTTATCAGACACGACTGGAACTTCAAATGGGACTGGCTTCTATGGTCAGATTAAGCTAAAAAATGAGCTTTTAGCAGCAAACACTCAAGATGGGTTTGGTGCACACACGCAGGGATTAAAAAGTACCCCATGTGTGCAATGAAATATACTGCTGTATTTTTAATGTTGTGGGCCTATTTTTCTGCTGGAGGCCCTGAACATCTTGTTTAGATACATGGCATCATGGATTCTATCAAATACTAACAGATAAAAAATCAATAAGTGACTGACTCCTGTTAGAAATCGTATAATGGGCCATGTTTGGATCTTCCAACCGTACAATATCCAAACACAAACTGCAAAAACAACACAAAATGGTCACTGGGCACAAAACCAAGCTTCTGCTATGGCCATTCCAGTCCTCTGACCTGAACCCTGTAGAAACATGAGTGAGGTGAACTGAAGAGAGGAAGCTGTGAATCTGAAGGATCTGGAGAGATTCTGGATGAAGGAATGTCTCTGATCTCTTGTCAGGTGTTCTCTAATCTCATCAGCCATTAGGAGAACATTTAGAGCTGTTAAACTGGCAAATGGAGGTTTCAAAAAGTGTTGAATAAAAGGGTGCCGTTATTTGTGGCCAATGTGTATTAGAGAAAAACAATTTATTTCATAATGATATTTCCCCATTTTTAAATTCTTATTCTCAATGAAAGGTTAGATTTCTGTGATTTTTTTTAATAAAATCAAAAGGATTAACAACGCAGATTAATTTTCACAGCCTTCTTTGATCATTACAAGGTACAACCAATTCTGACCACGTAATATTATATACAATTCTCTCAAAATTGTTTATCATTGTGCATTCCAATTAATCTCAATCAAACTGCAGTTGGTTATTTGACTATGTTATTAATACAAAAAAAAAAACGATATAAACCACAATAAGACAATAAAAAAAACATGATGATATCATAATAATAAAACATGATTTTTGAAAATCAGTTTCTGTTTTTTGCAAATAAACTCTTGCATATATAGTATATAAATATATAATTGTATATATAGGGTGAAGTCAGCTTAATGGGCCACTGTTTCTGTGTAAATGACTTATAATACCATCAAATAAGCTATGCATGAGATCTAGTGATATTCTTATAAATTAGCATGGTCTCTTAAATATATTTATATTTTTGTAAATGTATAAAAGTTTTAAAATTATGAGAGTTAGAGTATCAGCAGGTACCTTCTTGAGCCACGGCACAACATTCAGGTAAAATGGGCCAATATAAAAAGAGAACAACACAGGTAAATTCAGCTTAAATCATTTTATTTTTAACAGTAATTTGACAGTATTGTCTTTAGTGTACCATAGCAACACCATAAATGTATTTCATTAAATAGAAAGTTAAATGAATATTTAATTAAACAATGCAATTAAAAATGAACTGTTCATACTATAGGTGTGTGTTTCTGTGCATTGGTGTCTTTTGTGTGCATGTATGTATGTTTATATTTTTTTTAAAGACTTAAGATTTGGTATGGATGCATATCTACAGTAGGCCTATAAACCTATTTTCACCCTCAATTTCTGTGTAAAAGTGTGTGTGTGTATGCAGCCCATTTCACTGACATCTTCCTTTCTTTCCCTCTTCTCTCTTCTTGTCTCTGTTTCCTTTCTTTGCTTGTCCTCCTGCCATACTGTCTGCAATGCAATTAAAAAAAAAAAAAAGACTGTTAAGATTTTGTATGGATGCATATCTTCAGTAGGCCTATAAACCTATTTTCACCCTCAATTTCTGTCTAAAAGTGTGTGTATGCAGCCCATTTCAGCTGAAAAACATGGCCCATTTTAGCTTAACCAGCCATTTCTACCTAAAATGACTTTTTTCACAAAAATCTAAGTTTCTTTTATAAATGAAACTTTTTTATTTGAAAGAGCATGTCAAAACATTGTTCATAAACCTTTGCTTTGTTGGTAAGCTTACTTATAATTGCTTTAGTACCCTTATTAGTGATTAATGAATTTTTCTATGTCAGGCTCAATTACCTTACAATTTCTCTGAGAAGCTTCATGTAAAACTCTGCCCTGCCCACCTTAAAAAACTCAGACCAATAAAAATTAGTGTTACATGTCAACAAGTGTTGAAGCAACAATGCAAGATCAGTTATTGTGATTTTCTGTAAAAATTTGAAAAAATATGATGCTACAACCTTATTTGGCCCATTTTACCTGATAGCCCATTTTAGCTGACTTCACCCTCGTTACAATTCAACTCCCACTCGTTACAATGACAAAATGTATCTGCTCTATATTGTCAATAGTCAATACGTAGGCCTGGTATATCAAATCGGTGCAAGGTATATATGGAAATGGATTTTCGTTTAAATATAATCATAATAATATAATTTTCGTTATACTGTCGATTTTCTGTATGTTCCTAGAAGTCCCAAAAAAAAATCTAGAGGTCAATTTTGAACGTAGAATCTACGTAGAATCTACGTCCAAAAGGGGTCGTAGTTTGACGTCCAGATCGTACCAGATTTGCACGTCGTGTAGATGTACAGATCTGGTCCTGGACCGACCGACGCAATATAGACATGATCTGCACGTCCATATGACGTCTAATGTTTGTTGGGAGGTTTGATCTGTAATACTGTAAGAGTGGATTCATGGGACACGAGAGAACTCCTGTATGTGTTTTTAATCGAGCGTCCTGCTGTTATATCAGCCCTAAGCACACATTGTCCTGCACAGGTACAGGAGGTACAGTGACGGTGTGAAGATCCTGTTGTGTTTACAGGTCTCTTGCTGGAAGCAGGATCCTGAATTATTGACACAGCTATTCTGTTTGGATTTTTCTTTTTAAAGTATTTTACAGAAACAGTTTTCCACATGGTGCCACATAAGAGCTTAAGGTCCCAAAATACACGAGTCACAAACTGTTCTCTTCAAATTCATCTAGAATGAATCTTTTATTCTGATCAGATTACAAGCACATCAGAATAAACATGCTTTACTTTGACAAGGAACACAATTTTAGCCCCTATAATCATGCTTTCATATGTGAGAGTAAATGTGACCCTGGAGCACAAAACCACGAGTATATTTGTAGCAATAGCCAACAATACATTGTATGGGTCAAAATTTTAGATTTTTCTTTTATGCCATAAATCATTATATATTAAGTAAAGATGATGTTCCATAAATAGATTTTGTAAATTTACAAATGTAAATATATCAAAACTTTTTTTTTGATTAGTAATATTAGTAAGCAATATTAGTAAGTAATATTAATAAAATTAGTAAGCATTGGACTTCATTTGGACTTTTTTGGACTTCATTTTTGCACCCTCAGATTCCAGATTTTCAAACAGTTGTATCTCGGCCAAATATTGTCCTATCATTACAAACCATACATCAATGAGAAGCTTGATGTATAAATGATGATGTACAAAAAAAAAAAAAAAAGACCCTAATGACTGTTATTTGTGGTCTAGTGTCACAAATAGTAATGGATAATGTACAGGTAAATCTTCCCATGTATTTACTGTGTATACCACTTACATTCATACACAGACATGAAATATTGATTTAAGTTGAAATTATTTAATTATTTTATTAGATACTAGATCATCTCAAAGGAATAGTTCACCCAAAAATGAAAATCTGCTGAAAATGTCCTCACCCTCAGGTCATCCAAGATTAGGATGAGTTTGTTTCTTCATCAGATTTGTAGAAATGTGTCTCTGCATCACTTACTCAGCAATGGATGCTCTGCAGTGAATGGGTGCCGTCAGAATGAGAGTCCAAACAGCTGATAAAAACATCACAATAATCCACACCTCTCCAGTCCATCAGTTAACATCTGGAGAAGCGAAAAAGCATGTTCATAAAAAACATATTCCACGATTAATATGTTTTAACTTCAAACGGTTGCTTCCGAGTCATATCAATAATATATTTTTTGTACGTTTGTCACTTTCTCTTATATTCCATCTCAAAGACATGATTTCCATTCATACTCTATACATTCTTAACTAATGGCATGACAACCCTTCTTAACACATGGGCACTCAAACAACACACACACACACAACACACACACACACACACACAAATAGAAACACATCTTTCGCTGCCTTAAATAACTACAAGGCCTTTTCCTTCATTACTGAAGCAAGAAATACCCTGAAGCTGAATGTGAGAAGCACATTCAGAGAAATGGATGAGTAAATTAAATTCATAGATCAGTGAGTTTTCCATGGGAAAGTACCACACATTTTCTTCATGAAATTTAAACTGCTCTGAATGAGATCACGCATGCAGTTATATAATTCAACAGCATACTGCAGAAGCAACACCGCTGGATAGCATTCAGCCACAGTGGTAAAGCAGTCAAATAACATACTTAGTTTATAATATATATATATATATCATCAAGGTATATATCAATAATGATATATAACTGTAAATATGTACTGTCTATATGTAAATTGTTTTGTCTTTATGCACTGTCTGGAGCATGCTCTCAAGAATTTCACTCACCAAGGCACGTGTGCTGTGGTGATGTGACAATAAAAGTGATTTGATTTGATTTTGATTTAATTATTTTACAGCAGTTCAAATTCTACTAATAAACATCAGCTTAGAAGTAATGACTGCTTGGTCAATTTCTATGTGATGTTTTTAATATGAAAGTTTTATAAACGAGAAGATATTATTGAATAATATTTTAGACACAGTATTACCAGTTATTTTGTTTATTTTTTTCTATTCAAAAGAAAGCCACAGAACAATACAAAGTTCCTCAGTGATTCAGTGTTTTGAAAGAAATGGTAGAGAGAATAATTCAATGACTCATTCATAATCACTTGCTCATTCAGACCTTTGACCTTTTTCACATTTGTGGTGTTCTCTGAAGCTGAAGTAAACTTATATCGTGGTGAACAGAAACTAAAACTGCATTCTCATTAATAGCAATAGAAAAAAAGAATAGCATTTCTATGAATCTCCAAAAGAGGAAAGAAATGTCAAGAGATTGATTATGTTGCTCAACAGAAATACATTTTCCATCACTCCCTCGGCTGTTTTATTGGAAACACTCACAGAGCATTAGTTGTTGTATTTTTTTATTATTATTATTTAATGCCAAAGTAATATAGTACAAAGTATAGTGTTCAATTTTTTTTTTCACCTGAAGCTAGATTTACAATGTTAATAACTGTGGAAACACGTCATCACAGTCAGTGAAAAGAGTCCATAGGCATTTCTGAATAAATTGGTTAAGTAAATTCAATGACTCACTTATAAGGACAGTCACTTGTCGCCACCTACTGGTGTAACAATATAACCTACAAAAAGAGCCATAGAGAAATCTGCTATGTAGATTGTATATAAAATCACTAATCATGAGCATGTGAACTGATCATGTGTATAAACAATGAATTCACATTCTCACCTCATGCTGGATAACATGATCATGAGTTCATGCAGCTCTAGTTCTGCTGTCCTGGAAGCAAAATGAAGACATTTTACAATTAATTTGAATTTAGCATGATAATACATGAAAATGTATTACAATAGGAATTTTCTCTCATACAGAAGTCTCCAACTTTTGGATCCCACTGCATTTATAAAATTCAAAATGTAGGCCATAATTATATATCTCTGCCATTTGAGAGGAGCTCTATCTACAGTGTGAGCAGTGGTTATTCTCCTGGTCTTTATCTCTGTTATTTAATTCATCAGCACATTCTTGTAGCCTGAGGCTAGAACTGATTGAGAGCCGTACCCCAATGAACTGACCAGCTCACAGTCACTTCCACTGATGAGGGAGATAGAGAGATTTTATATGTGTAATAGATGAGAATATTAGGGGCTATTCACACAGAATGAGGTTTTCCTTTCCACTGCTCTACTTTTCCATGATTTTTCTATGTAAAGATGCACATGCTTGACTGTTGTGTTCGCGTCTTTTGCGACATCTCGCACATGATACGTGGTGCATCCGAAATCGCATACTGTCTGAGTACATTTGAATCTGAACCTACTTCACCACTGTGTGTTCGATATCTAGTATGAATATGAGTAGTAATGAAATCTGAATATTCTATACCCACCATAGATATGTAGGAGGTAGATGCCATGCGCAATCGACTGCTCCAGACACGTCGACTCGTCCGCCATCTTGAAATGGTCATGTGACTTCACTCACAATAAAATCAATGGCTGCATCTCAAATCTCATACTCTCATGAGTAGGTTACTTTATGGCAGCTAAATAAGTATGATCTATATTGTGAATGTTTGTAGTATGAATGTAATCTGGACCTACTATATTTGCCATGTTGTAATTGTCATGTGACCGATGATAGTCAGTTGTGTCGCATCACTGACATTCATAAATCATCTCCCATGGCCTCATGGGATAGTGTCCATGGTATGCACACGTCACAATCATGCCAGAAGTAGTAGGTCATCTGGGTGCGTTTTGCCTACTCCTGTATCAGTATGTGAATTCATACTTCTCTTGGAAGTATGTGATGTTGGATGCAGCTAATGAGTTTTCTGGTTGTAAAAACCACTGCAGTTCAAATTCCGCAAAAAAATGGGATAAACTTTCACAGGTGAGAATGTGTTGGTTAAACAGAATATTACAGGGTTTTAAACTGTGGTATTTAATGTTGTGTTAATTAATGGCTTTGTCTTGTTGTATTGTGTTAGTTCTTTTGCACATATAGATATTCATACATGCATACTGTTCAGACGTACTGCTCTCAAGTGTTCATGGACCTGCTTTGACTGTTCCAATGTGGCGGATGGCCTATAGTGACCCAAGGAAACAACTGCTAATAAGGCATCTCCATACAAATCTTTGATATCTGCCATGTTGTTGCTGTCATGTGAAATACCAGAGTCTGTTGCATCACTTCACTAACATGCACAAGTCCTCTCCGTGGCTTCATGGGATAGAAAAGTGAACATCAAATGCATACTTCAGCATCTCGGCAGAAGTAGTAAATCACACGTCTCTAGACCTTGTGTCTTTTTCTGTTCCACTTCACTGCTTCTCGAGTTTTTAACTGCGTTTTTAACTGGCCTTAGGATGTGTGTCCTCCAAAGCGTTTTTAGCCTGTGTTTAGCTAGACTCATGGTGAATGAAATGTTCCTCCAAATATTACTTTTTTCATATTAATATTGTCATCTGGTCCAGACCTGGATACTTTGAGACCCGCAATATTTAGTTCTTCTCCAATGTTGTTTAGTCATTGTACGAGCGGAATGCAACATGATATTTGTCCCGCCCCTCCTTCATTGTGATTGGATGGCTGGGTAAAAAGTGACATTGATGAGCACTGTGCTTTACACAAAGTTGAACATTTTTCAACTCTAAGCAAAAAAAGGCAATCGTAAAATAGACATTCATGCTGCTTGTGTGTTTTAAATATGTAGCGCTTCCACTGAAAACAATTAAAAAAATATGTTAACCTCAGTAAAAATGCTTTGGTAGTCACACACAGCCTTTGTCCATCGTAATTATTTGTGAATGCTATTTTCAACACATATTGCAAACAATTATTTTTACTAAATATTTCACATTATATTTTTTTCTGGGCAATGCTAAAAAAAATCAGCTGCAAAGCGTAGTAGCGTCTATTTCCGTCTGTCATTGTCCTGTCCTCTGGTGACCCCTGGGTTATAGGACACTGACCTCTGACCTCTAATTATATTCCAAGTGCTCATTAGAAACATGTCCATGTGAGTGAAAGTGGGCACACTGCTGTAATTGGCCATTATAACATTTCAGCCCCGTCTGACACCTCCCTCTCTCTCTGCCGGCTCTCTGAGGCCTTGAGCTATTAGTTCTGTGTCAGGCTTTATCAGAGGAAAGTCTCTTCTGTTAATGCACAGCCTGGTCTACAGGGCTTATGCTTTCTGCACTGAAAGCAAGAATTCAATTCACCTTCAAAAGTCACAGCACTTCCCAGAAGTCTCAGAGAGCATGTGACATTCAGAAGGGTCCTGATTTACTCTCTTTCTCCCAGAAAACACCCTTTAGTGTGCTTAATTGTTCTACCTTTGCACTTGTAGTGTACTTAAATGTTAATAGTAAATTAAAATAAACTGTACTTGCAAATAATATAATATTAATGAAATTAAATGCCACTTAAGTGTACTTAAAGAGAGACATGTTTCTGTTTCATAACTGTTTCTTAACACACTTAAGCACTTTTAAATTTGCATTTTAATGTCCAATTAAAATATTTAAAGTACTTTTTTAATAATTTAGTTTTAATAATGTTTTGTAATGTTATTCTGATGTGCTGATAAATATAAAAAAGCATATGTAAAGTGCTTGATTATTAACTGAACCTGTGATTTGATGTTACATTTATTTTTAATGCACTAAATGCAACTTACAAATGAATAATTATAAATATATATTTTTCAAATAAGTTACATACAAGTTTCAATAGAAATTACATTAAAATATATTAGTTTATCATAAATACGGTGTCAGTACATTCAGCAGTAACTTATGAAATAATAACTCATGAAGTAATTATTAAATTATAAAGATTTACTGAAGTCTTACTTAAGTGAATCAAAACACTAATTACATTTAATATGAATGTTAACTATAATTTAACTATAATACATTTTAATTTAATTGTAAATAACATGCAAACAAGTGTCTGAAACTATCACTTTCAGTTTGCACATTTAAAGTATTATTTCTATAAGAATTACTCTTTCTAAAAGTATGCTAAAGTGTACTTTGTCATTACGAGCTCTTGAGGACAAATTATTATCAAGATTTTCAAAAGAATTCATCAAACTGGTCCATCAAATTCTTCTTCTTAAATGAAGATAAATGACTTTTTTCCCCAATCAATCTTCATGCCTCCACTCCACTTGAGTAAGGAAAGCCCTTTGAAACCTTATGGGTTTCAGTCTCCATTGGTTTCTGGTTGAAGCTCTCAGCAGTCAAAGCCTGTAGTCCATCAGAGACTCGGGCAGAATGTATTGTGATGTAAGCAGGAGTCTTTCCATTCCTGATCTTAACCCCAGTCCAAAACCAGCACAGATGACCAGATGATGAATGTGAGAAGGACTGTCCATTCATCCAGAGGGACACTGAGTGTAGCTTGATCCCTTTGTGAGAGGACTTTGGAACAGGAGACATGGAGGAGACGTACAGACACGTGCTACGGTCAGTGAAGAGCGGACGTGAAGACGTTAAAGTGGGGTGTGTGACCAGGAGAACTATGGGTCAGGTGGACATGCTTAAGGTAAAATAAGGTCAGACTAAACACTAATGCAAGTCTGTGCAAGGACTGCTTTCCATTACTGTGAAGAACAGAAATAGAAAGATAACTAATCTGTTATTTTTCCACCCCAGTTTCATTGGGAACCGTAACTAGTTTATGTTTATGAACACTTTATATTTGTTCATACAATATTAGGGGGGAGGGGGGACTAACCACAAGCTTTTTTAGCAAGCATTTTTAAAATCATCTTTTAATTGGTCACATGACTTAAATCTTCAGACGTATTAATGAAATATCGGTACTGTGGATTTATGTCATGTGAGAATATAAAAATGAGTTTATTCCATTATATTATTTTTCTTTCTTTCTTTCAAAAGTGTTTGATCATGTGCTTCTATCGACTTTGACTGCATGTGTAGTGACTTTGCTGTAATTCAAGCTGATGAGTTCCATTTATGTTCTGTTTAGTCAAACATTTACTTGGATTTTTAGTGCCATCTAGTGAATATGATGCACAACAGCACACATTTAGCACAATTTTAAAAGGGGGCTGAAATCAGTGAAAGAAAGGACTGGAGCATGTGTTCAGAATATTACAAGAAATGCACTAAACACAAAAATCTGTCATTATGCATGAGTGTTTTTAATAAATTGTGCATTTATATTTACATATAGATTAAAATCATTCACCACTTATTCACCAAAACTAAAATAAAACTGTTATTTGAAATGGCATAATGAATAAGAAATTAGAAGAGAATATTAGACAATAATAGATCATTTAATGCATTCCCTGGTTAATTGAAATGCTTTAAAATGTCAGTGTATTAGTCCCTCAAGGCATTATTGGTCTGATGCATGGTAAATCCATAGGTGAACTGAGGAATATGTGTCTCACAGGAACAGTCCTCAGACGTCTCGACTCAGGAGGAGCCAGTGGCCCCAGAGGGAGACGACAGCAAAGGCTCCGCAGAGAGAGTATTCTGCCTGATCGGGGTCACTGCTATCATCCTCAATCTTCTAGTGGTGGTGTTAGTGTACATTTACACCCCTGTGTGAAGAGAAGTTCATTACTTTGACTGGACATCTGGACGGCCTCACTGCCAGCGATGGAAAGGACTGGACCTTGTGTTTGCTTTGGTGAGCAGCCTGGGAATATACAATACATATTTCCCATGCCAGTGGTTTGTGTTTGATTTGTCTTTTGTTAAAGGACAGCTGTGGCTGACAAAGTAAATGTAAAAAAGTATTTCATATTAGTTTTCTTTAATCACATCTTAGATAATGATAATTACCAATATTACTAAATGTCAACTGTGAATGTTACCATTTTCTACATGCTATTGTCTAAATGCACAAGCTTCTATAATTAAACAAGAAAATATTGAAGCTGTTTCCTTTCTCTCTCTCTCTCTCTCTCTCTCTCTCTCTCTCTCTCTCTCTCTCTCTCTCTCTCTCTCTCTCTCTCTCTCTCTCTCTCTCTCTCTCTCTCTCTCTCTCTCTCTCTCTCTCTCTCTCTCTCTCTCTCTCTCTCTCTCTCTCTCTCTCTCTATATATATATATATATATATCACTCTCTCTCTCTCTCTTCTATAATTGAAATATTTGAGACTTTTGACTTTCCTGTTAATATTTCGTAATATCCATTTAAATAATAAAGCCCTTAATAACATCATCCTCCAGGAAGTGACATAATTTTGGAGGGAAAATAACAACAGTATTAGCAGTGGATTTGTTGAATTCTGTCACGTTTTGTTTCACTTTAATACATTTCGTCATGATTAATAGAATAACTGAATCTGATATTATAAAATCAAATTATGATTTGTTTTTATTTTTTAAATTTTAGTTTGCTTGTACCTTCAACCTATTTTCTTGTTCTCAATCATTATTTGAGCAATGGCTAACAACATTTACAAAGTGTTTCATCATGTTTATCATATTTTAAACTAGCGTAAGTACACACACACACACACACACACAATTACTGAAACATTATATGTATGTATAAAGCATGATTTTTTTTTTAATTAAAAAACGGAGTTACAGTATCTGTTTTTGCAAATAAACTCTCCATATATACTTTTTTTTCTGTAGCCCTTACCACTTTACCAGTTTTGTAATAATATTTGTAAATAAGATGCATAATGTGTATAATATAAAGGCCTAGTATATAATAAACCTACACCATTTCATGTTTTAAATGTTCAAATGGGAAATGTCACCTTGTTTTGTTATAGCAAAGACGAAAAAAGTGCTTATTCTTTTGTAGTATCTCTCCCTTAAAATGCCTCCAGGAAAAGAAAAGCTTTCAAACATCATGTAAATGTTCATCTATCTATCACACTCGTCACCGCTGCTCTGTGAATCTGAGCTCTGATTGGCTGTCTCTTGGTCTCTCTGATTGGCTGGAAGTGTTCCACGCATCTCTTTGATTCATGTCAGTGCGGACTCACAGCAGCGCGTCTGGATGAGAGAATGATTGTGACTTACATTGCAATTCACCAGGTCAGAATAACGATGTCAGAACTGTGGAGGCTGTCATTTTGCCTGTCTGGACTTCTATTTATAACCTCTCTTCCCCTGACGATCGCAAGCTCCTCATCAGTCAGTCATCAGATGTCTCCTGATCTCATCCATCCTCCACAAATCAGGAGCAAAGCACAGAGACACCGACATCAGACCAACTCGACACGAATACAGATCGATTTAAAGGGGTAAGTGTCTCATCAATCCATCTCAAGAGGTGATACTGAGGTCAGACGATTGAATATATATGTGAATATGTGACCTCGAAACTAGGTGAAAAGTAAATAGACCTTTATTATATACACTATTTTTAAATATAGTAAACATGTACAGGATCAATTATGTTTTTTCATATTATATTATTGAATAAATCATAAAAAAACGTAATGAAATCAATAAAAAAATGAGCTAAGAGCTAAGAAGAGTGTCAGGATAAACTAAAATTAGTATTTTTGTATTATTTGAATCTAAAAAGGAATAACATTAGCGATCTTGTTCACATCTTTCAAGATATGTGTGGCAAAATGATTGAATACATGTGACCTCGAAACGGCGTGAGAACTAAATAGACCTTTATTTATATGGTATTGCTTTTCAAATATAGTGAAAAAAATTAACTTATTTTGTATTATGCAAATAATGATTGTAATTCCATTAGCAATTCTGTTCACATATTTAAACATTTTTGGATCTTTATTTAACCTTCAAATAATGAAAACGAACTGAATTCTAATGAATTCCATTAGATTTTTTTTTTTTTCTGTGAGACTTGACTTTCTTTTTGCAATACAATCGTTTGTAAAAGAGGTCAAACATACACATCTCATCCTCATCTTGACCTGGCATCCAAACTGTTGCATTTTTGTCTTCACTGCTTCTCTAAGTTCCACGTTTACGAGCAGTTTATAGACTCCGGAGACATAACAGAGCACTTTACTTCAATCAAAGCTCTTTATAGATCCAGAATGACGTGAAAACATTGACCCGTCTTTGTTCACAGTAACATCCAGTCAGATGTTTCTCTAGACTTACACCGGAAGTGTTGATCCTTCAAGCAATGAGGGGAATTCCTGATTCTCCTGAAAAGTTTGAGACCTAGTGACTGGTCTTTGTAAGCCATAACAGAGCAGGAAATTACTTTCCCTTCTTTTCATATTCATTTGGAGGGAGCCAGAATGCCACTGAACCTTTGTAAGAGTTCATCAAGGATGCACCACTGCTCTTCTGTAACATCCCTCCTCCTCTGGACTTCATTGTGCTTTTGGGTCAACCGAGGACATTGACTGTGGAAACTTGTCCATCCCGGGGCAATGGGGGGAATATGGTAGCTTAGAAGGAGAAGGAGGGTGTTGTTGTGGAGTAATGCTAACAGGCCCAACGCAGGTTCAACAGGTCAGAGCTCAGAAGGCCAAGCGCAGGAAACGGCTTCATTTCAGAGTGCATCAACGGTGCCTTTCACACCTCAAAGGGAGACAAAAACACGATTATTTCCTCCTTGATGGAGGTGCCAAGCAAAGTGGGATCTTTGTGATAATCCAGCAGTTAACCCACATATTTGACCTCGAGGACCACGCTTGAGGTTTTATTGAAGCTTCTCTGTTACGAGGTGCTGGAAAAAAGAGCCGGGGCCAAGAAGAAAACCATAAACCCCCCTTTTTGTATTGCACAAACGTAAATACATTTTTTTAAAACAAAGGTTCATTTACAATCTTTATTTTACAGCCTCTGCTCCTACTAACGTGTTGGAGGCGCAGAGGTTTGAAAGATGTAAAGATTCATTCACCGCTTTATTTCTTTGCATTCTGTTCACACGGAGAAAACAAAAGAGCTGTAGGCCGAGAGAATGACATACATGTGGGTGCAAAAGCAGCTGGTAAAGAACAGATGTTTTATTCTTCAGATTATATCCAAATGCCCACATAATTCTCTTTAAATATTATTAAAGGATTTTGTGGTAGCAAATCTGATTTAAGGGATTGTTCACCCAAATATGACAATTCTGTCATAATTTACTTACTTAGAAACCCATAAGACATCCGTTCTTCTGTGGAACACAAAAGGACATATTTAGCATAATGTTCAAGCTGCTCTTTTTCATACAGTGAAAGAGAATGTCAATCATGGCTGTTTCCACTTGGGTTGTATGCAAAAGAGCAGCTTGCGAACAACATAAGGGACTAAATAACGACACAACTTTCTTTTTTTGGTGAACTATCCCTTTAACACGTCCAAATCTTGAAACAACAGTTGTGTCCGCCGTAGCCATGTGAGCAGAATAAACACAGACATCTTTGATCACTATCGAGTCTTGCTCTAATGGGAGCCTCTCAGCTCTGTAAACATCTCTCACGTTTCATTCGGAATGTGTCGTTTAGGTGTCGACTCGCGTTAAAACCCAAACGGGGTACAAAAGCTGATGGCAACTTTCCATTCCGTCAGTGCAGAAATGTCCCTATTTGGGCCTAATAGGGGCCCAAGTGAAGGGTCAAGGCCTTTATTTAGAGATCAGACAGACAGACGAGTGGTAAAGGTATCAGTGTTATGAGACATCTCAACACGGCTTCAGCTTAAAGGGACAGTTCACCCAAAAATGAAAATAATGTCATTACTTAGTCATGTCATGACTCAAAAACAGTATGGCTTTCTTTTTATACATAGAATGCAAAAAGAGAAGAAAACTGGATTTTTACACTGAAAAAAAATAAAAATAAAAATAAAAATCATGCATTTTTTCTTTCTTTTTTAATGGACATTTTTGCATTTTTTTTACAAATGCATTTTGGGATCATATTTACAACTTTTGCAGTGTTTTAGGACAATTTATGGTACAATTGAAAAAAAGCTTGATTCAAGATTTTTATTCGTCATTCACGATTATATAGAGACAACAGCAGTAAATGTGAGTCAGGTCCGCTCCATGGACAGTGCAAATATTATAGAATACAAACACAGAGGAAATATACATAAATATTGGTATAGAGAAAATGAAATAAGTAAAGAATAAGATATAAAGAACTCGCAGTACTGATTAAATATTAAGATAAGCAGGAATGTAGAAGAGAGGAATGTGCAGTGATTTGTCATGTTAACTTCATGGGGTTTTGGAATGACATGGTGTTAATTTTCAAATCTGCATGCATAGCAAAAAAATAATATGCATGTAACATTAGCTTTTTGGGATCATATTTACAAGCAGTGTTTTAAAATGCAATTAAATCCATGCAATATAAAATCAACAGAAAAGTTGAAAGCTCGCATACTGATCCAGTGATTTTAGTTAACTCTCCAAATCTGCATGTGCTGAATTAGCTTTGGAAGGTTATAGGTCAATCTGACCTCCACATGAGCTCTGTCTCAATCGGCTTACGCTGCACAGACAACGGCCGTCCCTCGGCCTGCCAGGTCCCAACAGTGTCCCTTCAGAAGCCATACAATAAAGGCACATACTGTAACTAATTAGCAAATCCCTCCCGACGCTACAGAGGGGTCAGGTTGATGTGCGCCGGTCATGAGCGTTCAGTATCGGGGCTTGTGTTGGTGTGCTAATTGCCTTTTCTCCCAGAAGCCGCTAGATAAACAGATGCGGCCCAGGCGTCTGAAGAAGACTCTTAATCCAGCAAAGTTTACCCACCAGACGCGACTGCCAGCGACACTGTGGGAAAAACTATATTTCTCATGTGCATTGGCACAGGGAGGACAGAGGCCCGACGAGGGGGGCGTCTATAACAAACTCGCACCCCCCTTCATTTTTATTCATCGGCGCTATTTGTCCACGCTGAATACAACACGGGTGAAGGGTCAGTTTAAACCCAAGGCTATTCACTCAATCCAATGCATCTTAAGGGGCCCAGGGCCATGGATTGTAAGTCTTTTAAAGATGTCCTTTCAGAAGTGGTTAAATTGTGATTATGCCGGACAGATTGATTTGGCGCGGAGCCTGGAAAGGTGAAATAAAAAGTTTAGAAAGTTTATTCTGCAGTTTTAAGGACAAGCAGACTCAATGCTTGTGCATTGTGGCGTTTGATGGGCTTTACTTTTTTTTTTCTTCTTTAAAAAACTATTGTCAAGCCCAGAGTTTCACCCTTGATCTCTGTCCGTCTTTCTCCAGGCCCAACGTTTGTGGCACCAGGTGCTGTTATTCATGGCTGGTCAATCCCAAAACCAAACAATGCACAAAACGTGAGTATCTTTTCAGGGCCATTCAGATGCTTTCATACATTCCTATTATGCTCATAGAAAGACACAAACATATACGGCTGCCAGTATTTCATCTAGTTCAAATCCTCTTCATTTGTCTGATTTTTCAAATGAGGCAATGAACTGAAGTGTCAGCACAGCTGGGAGCTGTAACAACATAATAAACAGAAGGGAAGGGGAAAAATGTGGTTTCACAATCTGTTTGAATTGAAGGCCCCCTACTGTCCAACACAATATTCAAAGAGGAAAGAGGAACCTTAGAATAATATAATATTATATTATATTATATTATATTATCTTTCCTCTTTGATTATATATAATATATATACGTATGATTATATTATATATATATATATATATATATATATATATATATATATATATATTATATTATTCCAAGGTTAGTCTTTCCTCTTTGAGGAATAATAATATATATATAATATAATATACGTAATGAATTATATATATATATATATATATATATATATTATATAAAACTTCCAATTCATTGTTTGTAAAGACCTGCCAATTTAAATCCCTAAATCCGGTCATTTTTCTTGTGTCCTTCTGTATGGTTTTAATGGAGAGTGTTGCTGCCATTATGAAGTGTTTTGTGTCCTGCATTAAGTTCTGTGTCTTGAGCAGATAATGAAGACTTTTGATAAAAACTGCTCAGCTTGTATGTTCTTATATAACACACAAACATATTTTTGTTACTTAATATATATTCAATTTTAAACTAATGACAAGTTCAGGTTGCCAAACCTGTACACAGTGTTCATTGTTCCAGCGTGCAGCAGTTATTTGTTCAGTTAGGTAGTTGAGAAATTGTTTACGTCTTTCTTTGTTTTATTGATCGATTTTATTAGGCTTATGTGTGTTATATAATATGTTAAAGATTTTTCTGTATATTACGATCGTGCATCTTACTTTCAGCAGTAAAAATGTCCTTCATGTCTGTCCATCTGGATGTATGAACATTCTAACATTCCTCTGCTGTAAGTAGGCCAAACCTCTGAATGCACAGGGCTACAGCAGCCTGAGCTCTAGTCCAGCATTAATCCAGTCCCTCAGCTTTCTCATCATAATCCACACCTTCCTAATCCATATGTAGCTAGATTTACCAACTAATAACTAACACCTTGACCCACGTGCCTTTAAAGGGCCAGTGCAACATCCAATTTTTGACTAGAAATGTGTTGAAAAGTCACACTCCGGGATTTAATCTGGAATATATTGTATTGCTTGACATGTTATGCGAAGCAGTAGAAAAGCATTAATAAAATGACAATATAGTTTCTCTGTTGTTGTCTCACTAGCAAGATGTCATCCGCGATGCCATAATAAAGCAGTTTGTCGCCAGCCGAACATCTGTCAGTGTCGTCCAGGCTTCCACGGCCATCGCTGTGAACACACAAACATCACGCCGACCACGAGCACCTGGTTCGAAGCACATCCTGGTCCCACGATACCCTCAACCGCCACCACGGCAACAGTTACTATGGTAATGCCCGCATCCACCACCATCCACGGCAACATCGCCACATCTGCCTCCAGTGATGCCAATCCAGATACAAGAAATACATATTCATTACGCTGGCAGCCACCCAGGTGAGTGAACTCTTCATAACTGAGACTGAGACTAATGTGTTTTACACTAAAGCAAGTGGCTTGTAAAACACATCCATGACTATATTAGGAATATTAGGAATATTTGCTTACCGTGCCGTTTTAATCCAGTTTAAAGTAAAAATATACTAACAGTAAATAAGTACTTGCAGGTCACACTGGTAATGGAAAGATATGTTGAGCAAGTTTCATGTAGCGTGATGTTTATGTATCAGCAGCTCTAATTTTTGTCAATTTGTCATCACCAGTATAACAATGAAATAATATATATATATATATACATGACTTGAAAATGGAAAAGGTGACATGATGCACCTTGAAGTGTAAATCCAAAAATTGTCCAATCCATAGTAATTTTCCAGAGGAAATTAAATATGTCAATTAAAATTGCAAGCAAAGAAAGAAAGAAAGAAAGAAAAAAGAAAGAGACATTTTCCAAGATGTACTTTTAATTTGCCTAGTATTTGTGGAAGCATAATACTATAGTCATTTATGGCTGTAGTTTTTAGTTTGAAACATGTTTATCAAAATTACTATTCATTTCTTGATGTATATGGAAAATAATGACATGATGCACATTTAAGTGGTAAATTTACAGTTAACAGTGTGTATTTTGACAATAATACAGATAAAGCTGCAGCAATCATACCACTTTTTACCCACAAGTGTTAAAAAAATACAGTATATGTATATAAATTCATAGTAATTGTCCAGAGGAAATTAAATATGCCAATAAAAATAGCAAGCAAGCAAATAAATAAATACATACATACATACATACATAGAGAGAGAGAGAGAGAGAGAGAGAGCAAATAATATGCCTAAATAAAATACCTAAATAAAAAGTAATACACCTAAATAAATAAAAAAATCTTTACATTGTAACATTTTTCAAATTAATTGAAATGTTGGTGGGAAGCATAATGGCAAAATCTCAATTCAGAATGGATTTCTTTATTTCATTTTGTTGACATTCCATAAAAGAAACAAATTGTGTGTGCTACTAGGACATGCCTACAGGAGGCGCTCTAATACCCCAAATTCATATCTACTGTAAATACCCATCTGTCTTTACTATACCTCACTGTCAGCGTATGGCAGCACAGGACCTGTATTTATATCAGTGAAACCAGCACATTCAAGAATCTCATTGTTTGAGCGCTCTTTTTCCCACCTGACATGGTAAGTGAGAAGCAGTCTAGGTACTCAAAGCTCCTTGAAGGATTCTTCTTGTTTACTGAAGGGTTTTAATTCCTTTCAAATTCTAAACAACTATAACACCTGCATAAACTGATTTTTTTTCTTTTTTTTCTTATACCGAGACCTGAAGTAACCCTTATCTTCTCACACAGCTCACTCCACCCTGAAATGAAAAATAGAGCTATCTCTAATCTCACCTCATGTTTTGCCAAGGTGGATAATGCAGAGTAGAAGATGTACTGCTCGCCCTTAAACCGACATATTTATTGGAATTGGCTGCCGCACAGGCAGAGGCTTATATTGTATTCAGATGACAGAAGATGCAAAAGAACAAAAGGCTTTGAAGAAAAGTGTTATGATTGGAGAGCCACACCTCGTCTGATCTCAGATTGATGGGGCAATGAATACCATAAAGTCTAGGTGTCTTGTCCCTTGGTAGTCTCTGATCAGAGCTTTGATATTCAAGATGGAATGTATCTACTCGCTGTCTGGAATCGAAATAAAGATAGAAAGAGTATTTGCAGTCATGGTTAAGTGGTTTGTTGGAACTCCAATGGGTCAGTGGAGAGGCACATAACACAGGTCAGTTTAGTAATGTTGGTTAATGTTCTTAATGCAAGTTTGTTGGTAGATTATCCCAAATAACAATAAACGAACACACGACATGTGCATGTGTAGACATCTGTGAAATTTAAAGAGATTATTTCAGTTTGGACTTGTATATTTCTGTTGGGCCTGTTCATGTGCGAGAATATTGCCTGTCAGAGAAGAATTTACAACATTTTGGATTTTAAGACAGTAGTTTTGATACAATACAATGAAACTAGATCTAAATAGAAATATTTTTACTAGTGTTGTCATGATACTTATATTAGTATTATATTATTATTACAATAATTATAATTATTATTAATCCATCTCTAAGATGGAACTATATTACTGCTGTGATACTACCACACTGTAGTAAAAAAAACAAAAACATTTTAAAATAATTATATTCATTATTTTACTTTACAGTAGTAAAATTACAATACGTGTGTCTTAATTTGTTCACTTGCAAAGGTTAAACCCTCAAGCTTTTCTTGTGGAAGAAATTGCATGGAGAACTTTACATGAGTTTTCATATGCTGATTTACTGTGAACTTGCTCTGAGATACTGAAAACAGCAGATCATGAGCTGCTTGCGTGCAAATGAAACACGCAATGCAATGGACTATTTATTTATACTATATGCTACTGTGTGTCAACCCGCTTTTAGAAATCATAGTTGGTATCTGTATCGATACTGCAGAAAATGAGTACTGAAACTGTTTCACATATTCAGAATTAATATGGTTTGAAATCTGCTTTACTTTAAAACCAATACAATTTGGGTTTGTGTCCTAGTTTGAGAGATTTACTGCCTTCATGAGGTCTATCAGGCCCACTCTGCAATGATCTCAGACTGTTGAGCAAGTCCTCTGCTGAATCTAAGCTTGGGAAGGAAGTTCCTGCCCTGTGGAAACACTTCTCTCACAATAGACTATTGAAAGACTGCATTTATGGGTCAGTTTCAATGATCTACCTGACGGGCCAATGCTACATAGTCACTCTGTGCTGACAGCCTGCAATTTCCCCATCTTTTAACAGTTTTTATATCACATTCAATGTGTGAACTAGATTTGTCAGATAAGTTCTCTGTTTTTGAAAGTCCCAAGTCTGGCAACTAAACCCAGAGAGTGTAATCGCTAAAACAAGCAAGTTCTGCTTTTATTTCCATGGCTTTTCAAGTCAGATATGAATGATTACATTAGTTTGCTATGAAAGGTATGTGCTCTGCATATGTTTTTTTAGAAATGTTCTCTAAATGGTAGTATATCATCATAGAGGGCCAAGCTTATTAGCTGTTTAGGGGATTTTTACAAAGTATAAAATAAAGAATGGAAATATTACTGCACCCCAAAGACGGGAATGTTACTTGCCTCTTTTGTTGACAATCCAAAAAGAATATTGCACTTGGAACAATTTATATAATTTCTTGAATCAGAGAATCTATATCTGAAAAATAGAGTATAAGATTGACTATCATTATGGTTAATTTTGCTGGAGCTCAGTGCAAATCTAGGAGTCCCCCAGGGCTCTGTATTAGGACCTCTCTAGTTGTCTTATGTCATGATTTTCTGTGAATGGGGTCTCGCTCAATCATCTCCTTTAGCGGCGAGGGTGTTTATGCAGAGTGAGTGTGTGTATAACACATGCAGAGTTGGGAAGGTTGCATGTAAAATGGGAATGGCCTTACGCTTGTTTTATAGGCTGTTTGCTGTTGACCCAAGCACACGTCAGCTTGTTTTCACTGCAAATTATCTCTGTTTGGGAAAATTAGCTCATAGCATGCTCAAGCTGAACCATTTGACTTTCTATGTCCAGGCTGTGGATTTGAAAAAGGGTTGCCACATTTGCAGCATAGAGTTATACAGGACACTATTGCAATGCAAGAAGAAACTTTGCTCTGTTTGCCGTGGTATTCATTAGAGTCATTTTTTATTATTTTAATCGACCATTAAGGATAGTTTGAATTCAACTTGTAAATTTCATGTTGATTAAATGGATATTAGTGTAATGTTTCTTGAAGGAGTTCTTGTGAATGTGCTACAAAAAAATAAAAAATGAATCAAAATTACATGTCCTACATAATGCAGTCTGAAGTACCATAGTTGGCATTTATGCGGTCATATCAGACACCACAATTTTTGTTTGTACATGATTACTGAAAATAATTTACATTTACATAACCTCAACACCTCAATCCATACTCTCATTTTTATAAATACCCATTTAAAATATATTTTAGCTATGTCTTTTCCTGGCAGAATCTGTAAAAAAAATAGTATTTTTTATGTTCTAGTTTGTAATGATGCTGTTTAACTATGTTATTAGTGCTGCTTTTATTTCTTTTCTCTCTTTTTTTGTGGATTTCTTTTTGCACTTTTAAAGGGCTTTTCATTTTGGCTCGTGTTTCAGTTTAAAAGAGTCCCAGTCGGTCCTGTTAAAAAAAGCTCTGTCCAGTGGAACCGGTGGAGAGAAGATCACAAGTGTTATACTGAAATACATTGAATCAGAGCGAAGAAGACTGGAGTCTTCATCCTCTACCGGAGCAACAAAAATCTCCAGCACCAAAACCTTCCACACTCAACGCGGCCATTTCACCCTCATCTACACCGCAGGTCAGTTTAAGCCAGCAGGGATGATTTATTAAATGTCATATCCTCATATGCTTCCCTGCAGAAAAGAACGTCTTAAATGAGATCCCTCTAATAGTTAAATGGTTTCTCCTAAACATCAATGAGATTAAATGATGAGCCAATGGAGACTTTGGATTTGTCTCTTAAAATTAGTAAATGAGATCTCAAAATAATCTTAAACATAAATCTTATACTTAAGTCTTAAAAAATCTTAAGTCTCTGCTATCAAAAGTCAGAGATTTCATTATGATATCAAACTCAAAGATCAAATTATTTGACCTGTATGTTTCACTCAATTTTTAGTCGAACAGAATCTCAACAACTGTCTCATTTTATAGTTATTTTTCTTATTTGTTCATTCTTATTTTTACTTTTTGAAGTATACGTGAGTTATGGAAGCGCAACCAGTGAGCAATGCAATTTTCCTCCGGGTGATCAAACAAACATCTTTTAGCTTTTTGAAACTTTCAACATTAGTATTAGTATATTAAAACAATTCCCATTGGTTTGTCATGGTCTTGAAGAACCTGGAAATATGAGGTAGCCTTAGTTAAAAAGTATGAATTTTACACCTGGAAAAGTAAATAAATAAACAATAATTGTGTGTGTGTGTGTGTGTAGTAGTATATAAGTATATAAGTTTAAAGTTTATATATAAGTTTAAAGTAAATAAAAATTATTGGAATATGTTTGACAAGAAAATACTACTTAAGTCTTTCTACTTCAAAATGTAATGCTTAATTTCATGTGATATTTGTCTTTTTTGCAATTATTTGTGAAATTTACTTGCAATTTCTAAGTGAAAATCATTCCAAGTCAATTCTATACCATTTTAGTGTATTGGTCATACTACATATTTTATTAGTTAGAAAAGTCTGGAAAAGTCATGGGACTTGTGAACAGTGTTGGGGAAAGTTACTTTTAAAAGTAATGCATTACAATATTGCCTTACTCCCTAAAAAAGTAACTAATTACATTACTTAGCTACTTTTTATGGAAAGTAATGTGTTACGTTACTTTTGCGTTACTTTTTAAATATGATCAGGGCTTGATTGTTTTTAATATAAGAAGTTGTAATTATAGCAAATGTAAAGCCCTTTCACACCAAAAAGTGTAATGAATAAACCTCAGGCTGAAGGAAAAGTAAATTCACGTCTGTACAGTAGAACGCAGGAGAAGAAGTTCAACACTCTTCAGCAATTCAAAAACAATGAAGCACAATTGTTAGTTTATCTAAAGTCATTTTTGCTTATTAGTATGGTTGAACTGGATCATCAAAGGTCAGCAGCAAAGACATTGGTTAATAAAATGGGATTAGATACATTTGTGTTGTTTAACATATTTAATTATTGAAGGTTTGCATCATATTCTGAGTTTGCATTTCACTATTTTAATTAATTTTGATGAATACTAAATGTTTTGCGAGTGAGATGAATTAATGCACATTCACATTTAATCTAGAACTACAGTAGCATGTTCACACAGCGCACTGTCAGTCAATAAATGGGAAAAAAGTAACTCAGATATTTTCTTGTAAATTAAAAAGTAATGTGTTACTTTACTAGTTACTTGAAAAAAGTAATATTATTATGTACCTTGCGTTACTTGTAATGCGTTACCCCCCAACACTGCTTGTGAATGTTATTGTGGACTTGGAGTCCAAAAGGTGGAGAACTGCTGTTTTAAGGTTTATACAGGTATCTGTGTCATCATGTTAATCTTTTCTTTGCAAGAAGCAGCAATGGTTTCAAATCAGCAGGCTTGAGTAGAGAATATCTTGTTTTAATAATTCGGCCTGTTTCCTGGTTTAAAACGTTTGTGCCGTGATAAGGTTTATCTGCCTGTAGATTCTGGCTGGTTTGCATTGAGACAGGCCTGGATACACCATTGTAGCATATTCCTGCCATTGTTTAGCTTGGCTGAGAGGTGATGGTGCAGAAATTACTCAGGAGATGGATGTGGTGTTTTGCTAATGGGAACCCCTGTGTCTCCATGACCTCATAACACACTGGAACGACCCTCTGTGGCAGCGCATGGGAAGTGTGGGGAGACTGACCTCTTTCTCACTCACACACACACAGAGAGAGAGAGAGGCGTCTAATGTTGCTTATCTCTAGATGTATGTTCTTCAAGCTCTTGAATATGAAGCTGTAGCTGATAAGTGAAGCTCTAGGGAGTAAAAACTTTTAAAAACATTCCTCAGTCTAGTCCAGCATATCTTTGTTTCAGGTTATTCATGGAATTTGCTTAATATCAATCATATTTTATTATCAAGCAGGATTATTGTTGTGAACTAATGCTAAATAATAATAATAATAATAATAAAGTAAGTAAACAAACAAACAAATAAATAAATAGTAAAAAAAAAAAAAAAAATTACTGGAACTAAGCAAAATAAACCATAAAATTGTTCATTATTTAAAATAATATACAAATTAACCTTATACTTATTTTATTTCAGCTAGTTGCCAAGGCCACGTTTCTTGTTAATGTTTAAAGTTGAAGTAACAAAATACTTTTTTAATGTCTGTGTAGTTGTTGTTTTTTATTAAGTTTTAGATTTTAGCTTTATAGTTTAAAGAGAAACTATATAGACCTATCTATATAAAAATAGAATAAAAATGACAAAAAATCTTTACAAACATTAAATCCAAAATATTCACAAAATTATAATAATGATAAAACTAAAACCATTAAACTAAACCAATAAATCATATACAGGTATATAATTACTTGAAATAAAATAACATTTCACTTTTCTTTTTTTGTTTGTTTAAGTTAAAGTACTAAAATAACTAAAATTATTTTAAATATCTATATATGTTTTTTAGTTTTATAATATTCATATTTATAGAAAGAAAGAAAGACAGACATACAGAAAATAAATAAATAAAATGACCAAAAATTTAATGAAAAGTGAAAATAAAAATAAAATTAAAATATTCTCGAAAACGAATAGAATATCAATGATACTAAAATAACACTGTTATGAATAAGTTTAATCTGAGGAATAAGTGAGCTGAGGTTATTTTGGGTTCTCTGTGCTTGTCTATACAGTTTTTCTCTAGCTGAGTGTGGTTTTATGTAATGAAGTGTGCTCTGCAGCCCACAAATATTCCCAAAAGTCCTTTCCTAACACCAGACCGGCCTTTAAATCCAGAGCCAGCATGTAAACAACCCCACATAACCTCAGGGCTTCCCTCTTCTCTCTGCTTTAACTTCAAACGCTATAATACACCTTCTCCGGCCGCATAATGTCAACGCTTATTGCCCGGCGAAGTTGAAAACACTCGAATGAAGGATGTCGTCTCACGTGGAAAAGAAAAGCGCTGCTGCCAAACGGCAGATCTCTGGAAATCCAACACTTCATGCCGGCTGAATCCAAGTTTCCACGCTGAGAGAGTTTGTAACGTAGAGAGGGAGTGACAGAAGCTCAGCATTCCAGCGCTTCTTCATTAATGACCTATTTTTGCGATGATGAGTGAAATGGAACACTTTATAAATATTTACAGCGAAGGCTGAATTCCCCTGGTGTCACGCGTCAGTACGATGAGCGCAGGACGCAGTCGTATAGCTGATGGTTTGGGCCTCAGATTTGTTACACAATAGTTTGACCCTTAAACTCTTCATCAGGATTTTATTGTCCAGTTTGTTTTGCCAAATATGAATGCTTGTGTGAGATGTTGTTGATAGTGGATTTTGGTGAGCTTATGATTAATGCTGTTTTTCCCCAGTGTCTGTGTACTAATGTGACCTGTTCTTCTGCAGTTTAAGAGTCAAGAGAGATTTTAGATTCGATTTTAGATTCAAAGAGGCTGTAATCTGACATTGAGCGAATGACAATCTCAGACAATATTGCTCATGATGTGCTGATGAAGCATAGAAATCCAGAAAGTCCCTCTTAAAACCAGTCAATTGCCTTGAAATCCAGAGCTGGATTACATGAATATGGTATTTCAGTGTCCCATTACTATTTTAAATAAAGAGGCACACATCCCATGTTTCTGTTTATTTTGAGAATTGTTTGAAATGTTAGATAAACTAGTATCTAATATAAAGTCAGGATAGCATGAAGAAATAGTTTTCCCCTCTTAAAGATACAGTAGGAATTAATTGATATTACAGTTTTTTTTCAACTGCTTACACACATTTTCAAAACTTTGCCTCTTTTTCCAAACTTTACACACAAATCCAAGAACTACACAGAAAATGCAAAATTCCTCTCATCTCTTGCAAAATGAAGCAATGCATTCAAAATATCACAACACATCTCAAAAACAAACATTTGCAAACACCTTTGCCATAATATTAATTCCTGTTAGATTTTTGTGTGTTACATAGAGAATGGTGTGTTGTGTTTTACAAAAAGTGATTATGAAATTGAAAACTGAGTCAAAGGCTGATAATTAGTGTATGGTTTTGCAGATTTGGTGTGTGCTTCTGGTGTTTGAGTGTCAGCTTTCAGAAATTCTGTGACAAGTAAATATTTTTTGTGTAAGCAGTTGAAAAATATTGAGTATAAATTGAGAAGAAGATTTCATAATTTCAATATGGAGTAATAATATATGGAGATTTATGATATTGTGTGTGTGTGTGTGTGTGTGTGTGTGTGTGTGTGTGTGTGTGCATGATCCAGTGCCGCATTATGACATAATTTACAACAATAAGCTTACAAATTCAACTTCATTACCAAACAACATGAGAAACAAGACCAGTTGCCATAGTAAAGCATGTTTTACTGCCTCATTAATATGTAAAACATTGACATCATGACACAGCTGAACAGCTCCTCCCAAATGATTGATGGAGTCACTTTAAAGTAGATCAAGAAGGAAATGCTGTAGTTTTAGCTGTTTTTGTTTGTTTGTTTGTTTTAAATGATTGTGGAATATGTGGTTGTCGGGACACAGCAGGCGGTCAGTTTGGGTGAAGTGATCCATAGATCATCTGTACAGAGGAGTGCAGGGTTCGGTCCTCCCTACGGTAGCGTTATTAATTGATGGTCCCAGCAGGCCTGATTCCAGCAGCTGCGGGACGTGTCAGCACAGCCACTCTCAGATACAGGTGTGTGTGTGTGTGTGTGTGTGTGTGTGTGTGTGTGTGTGTGTGTGTGTGTGTGTGGGGAGAAATCTGTTCCTCCAGCAAACAGCGTCTGCGCTTCAGGCTCCTGCGCTCAAAACAGGCCCATTTGTTCCAGATTCTGAAAGTGTGTCAAGTCAGTCTGAGTTATAATCAAGTTCACCTCATTTCTGCACATTTAACCCACTGTTTGCTCCTTCCCAGAGGAAAACTGCATTGCTCTGATGTTTCATGTAATATATTTCTATTTCATGTAAAAACAAGCAAACAAACAAAAAAACTTATATGGAAATATATCTTCTACCAATATATGTGTAGCCATTTTTTGTTGAAAATATATTTAACAAATTTAAATATATATTTTATGAGCATTTAAAAGTATATTTTGCCCTCCATATATTTTAATCTAATAAAATACATTCACATAGTCTTACATTTGAAGAAAACGTTTTGTGCATATAAACATTTAACACATGTGAACATATAGGGCATTTGAATAAAATAAAATAAAAATTGTAAGGAACATATTTTACAATGCCCAATATAATTAGGACTTTTTTTTCAAATCCCTAGTAGGCTATTCTGTCCACAATTTATTTATTTGATATATGAAGGTTGAGACTAAATAATTGAGCTTTATTGTCTACATATATGTAGTATATATTTAAAATATATTTAATTGAGCATCGCTGTTTACATACTGTATATTTAGTACATATTTAAAATATATTTTTGGCAGTAAACACACACACACAGACACACATACACACATACATACATACAGTATATTCTTTTTTCCTTCGGCATATGGAAACTTTGAAGTTTCTCCTAAAACTCCTTAGGAGAAATAAATATAAATGATGATAAATTAATCCATCATTGATTTATAATATAGACATATAAATTGGGACTGCAGATTGTTTAATCTTGGAAGAATATGATGAGAAATCTTTTAGTTTGTATTGAGATATGAGACATTTTGTTGCAGAATTGGAGTTTTGGCAAATCTAAGCAAAGTCTGAGAGATTACTAAGACTTTTCTCTGGAGAAGACAGACTAAGAAGCAGAATATCTGAGCAAAATTCAATTAGCTTTCTCATTGCTGTTTAGGAAAAACATCTTAGATTGTATTCCCTGCAGGTGTATTCAACAGAAGTACTGTTCAAACACCACATTTGGGTAAGCCATATCATCTGTGAAGAATGTGGCATCATCTTTTAGAAGAACTAATCCTTTTAAACGCTCTGAACAGTTTGTTCTTTGCTTTGTGGAGTTGTTGACTTTGTGTGGATCCTTATTTGGTCAAAAGCCTGTTTTGGATTAGGTTTATCCTCAGTTTAAAAAGAAAAGTTCATCCAAAAACAAAAATTGCCATCATTTGCTCAACCTCATGTCACTCCAAACCTGAATGACCTGCTTTTTTTCAATGGAACTCAAAAGGAATTTTGGGAATTTTGAAATCCATGGGATTTTTTAGGAAAATACTGAGAGCTCTTTTCCATAAAGCTCCAAAATGACAACAAAGCACCACCATACATGAACTAATGATAAACATTAATAACGATAAACAGTACTTCTACAGCATTTATTAATCTTAGTTTTTAATCTTGTATATCTAATGTTAACAAATGAGACTTTTTTTTAAAGTGTTACCAATATTTTTTAACTTTTTAAATTTCTACTTGATAAAATATTTTATAGCTTGGCATTACTTGACAAATGTACATTCATCCTAAAAATGTCCACGGAGTTGTACGATTTTTTTAGTTACATGATAGTTACAGGTGTAGAAATCACATTTTTAAAACGAGGTTTCCTCATGTATCCTGATTTTCCACATTAACATTAGCTTTTAGCTCATTTTAAAGCTTGTTTTGTCTTGTTTTAAATCATTTTAAGTCATCTTGAGGCCCCCTTAAAAGTTTGCTCAGGTCCCCTATTGGGTTTTTGAATGCCACCCCCCCCCCCCCCTTTACTCTTAAAAATAAGGTTCCAAGGTTTTTTTGTTGTTGTTGTTGTTGTTTTTCTACAGTGCCATAGCAAAACCATTTCCAGTTCCCCAAAGAACCTTTCAGTGAACAATTCTTTAAAGAACCATTCTTAGTGTGAATAACATTTTAGTCATCTAAAGAACCTTTTTTCCACCATGAAGAACCTTTTGTCCAATGGAAAGGTTCCATGGAGGTTAAAGGTTCTTTATGGAACCACTGATGCCAATAAATAACTTTTATTTTGAAGAGTGTTCCAAGAAACATGCATAGAACCCTTTCCTTCCACAAAGGTTTTTATAGTGGAAAACAAAGTTTATTTAGATTATTAAAATGTTCTTCAAACATTCTTTTAAGAACTGATCACTGAAATGTTCTTTGAAGAACCTATAATGGTTCTATAATGGTTCTTCTATGGTTTCGCTGCAACAACAACAAAAAAACTTTTAGAACTTTTATACACTGACCAAAATTATACACTTTTGTTTTTGCCCCCATTTTTCATGAGCTGAACTCAAAGATCTAAGACTTTTTCTATGTACACAAAAGGCCTATTTCTCTCAAATATTGTTCACAAATCTGTCTAAATCTGTGTTAGTGAGCACTTCTCCTTTGCCGAGATAATCCATCCACCTCACAGGTGTGGCATATCAAGATGCTGATTAGACAGCATGATTATTGCACAGGTGTGCCTTAGGCTGGCCACAATAAAAGGCCAAATGGTGCGTGAGGCAAATGGTGGTCACACCAGATACTGACTGGTTTTCGGACCCCTCCAATACAGTAAAACTGCACATTTTAGAGTGGCCTTTTATTGTGGCCAGCCTAAGGCACACCTGTGCAATAATCATGCTGTCTGATCAGCATCTTGATATGCCACACCTGTGAGGTGGATGGATTATCTCGGCAAAGGAGAAGTGCTCACTAACACAGATTTAGACAGATTTGTGAACAATATTTGAGAGAAATAGGCCTTTTGTGTACATAGAAAAAGTCTTAGATCTTTGAGTTCAGCTCATGAAAAATGGGGGCAAAAACAAAAGTGTTGCTTTTATAATTTTGGTCAGTTTATTTAAGACAGTAGAATAATAGTAGAGGGCAAAACGCTGGTCTGTTCTCCAAACAAAGCTGTCATATGACTTGAATTATAGTCCTTTATAATATGTTATGGTGCTTTATTGTCATTTTGTCCACAATCTGTTTCTGGAAAAGAGCATCGTGAACATTCTTCCGAATTTCTCCTTTTGTGTTCCACAGAAGAAGCAAAGTCACGAAGGTGACTAAATGATTCATTCGTGCTGAACTATTGGTAAACGTTCAGCGCACGCTGCAGGGGAACAGCGAAAGCTCGCCAAATGACAGCGTTGAAAATGTAGAGTGAAAGAAAAATACACCCCTCCCTTCATCTACAAGCCCCCGCTACACACACACACACACACACACACACACATTAAACGGCACTGACCTCACCACCGTGTGCAATGCCAGAGACGCAGAGTCTCTCTCTCTCTCTCTCCCTTGCTAGTTTCCTGGGTTTTGCCGCCCACTCTGCTCTCTCCTCCTCATATGACAGAGAAAGTTCTCTCCTCATGTAGTGAGAGCGCTGAGAAGCCTGTCAGTGTGTTTGTGAGCGCAGGGCTGAAGGAGAGCGAGAGGGACCTCAGCGGGTGATGGATCCGACCTCAATCGACACCAGATTTTGCTTGCAACTCCTTCAAACACCAGGACGGCTCTGGTTTCCTCAGCAAACAGCTTTCTGAACACATTCACAACCACACATACACACACACACATACAGGTGTGTGTGGCGCACATTACCTCATATCTGTGCCAGAACAGGAATTGGACTTTTTTTGTGCACTAGTTGATCCTTTCCAGTGATATTGCAGGGAAGAGCCAGGAAAAAGACGTTTGCGAGTGTGAGTGTGTGTGTGATGTGTGTGTGAACGGGGCTCATCATGCGTCCTCACAGGCTGACTCTGCTGCTCTGCTTTGGCTTTGCCCTCTGCCTCTGTCTAGCCGTGGCTCAGCAGCAGCGCTCCGCCATCGTCCGTGGGGGTTCGGAGCGGATCAAAGTGCTCTTCACCCCCACCATCTGCAGGCTGCGCTGCACACAGGGACGCTGTACCAACTACTGCGAGCGTGGGAATGTCACCACTATCTACAACAGTGAGCAGGCAGGACAGACGCCGCCTGGATCCGGCTTCAGAGTGTGTGAGTAAATGCACTTCACTGAGGGCATCCTGCAACATAACACTGTTTAACAACTATACAATTGATTCAGTTTTAGTGTGTAAGGTTTCAAACCCTGATAATGAAATCCTCATATACAGTAATAACTGTATTTATTAAAAAAAATATGTAGGTTGGGTTTTGAACCCTTCCATACTATAATAATAATAATAGTAGTAGTAGTAGTAGTAGTTGTAGTAGTAGTAGTAGTGGTATGATTTAAATTATTTATTATTATTAATAATATTATTATAACTTAATTAAAATTCATTATTTATTTATTAAAATAATATTTTTAATGCATTTATTTGTTTATTTAAAAACAAATAGCTACAACAAAATATAATGTAGGTTGGAATTTGAACCCCATCTATGCTAAAATAATAATAATAATAATAGTTAAACAATACATTATTATTATTATTATTATTATTACATAAATTATTATTATTATTATTTAATTTATTTATTATTTAAAAATTTTATTTCATTCATATATATTTTTTTAAAGTTACAACAACAACAACAATAATAATAATAATAAGCTACTTTTTATTTAGTGATTTATTTATTAAAAATACTTTAGAAAATTATATAGTAGGTTGGGATTTCTCTTCCGTGTTAAATTCACAATAATACATGATGATGATGATGATGGTGATGATGATGATGATGGTGATAAAGTAAATACAATTTTATTTATATAAAATTATTTATTTGTTTATTTAGAAATGTATATAGTATATTTGGATTTAATTTCAATTATTTTGTTAAAGATTTAAGATTAAAATTGACAGCCTTTGATCTTGAAGAGCAGACATGATGAAAGGATGGAAGTGTCACTGAAAACTCTGGGGAGGCTTGTGTCTCCAGTATGAATGATGAATGCACACTTCTGCAGACAAACACACACCTACATGTACATGCACAGACCCGCAGGTGTGTCAGACATTCATCTGAAGGTATTTACGAGCGCCGTGTGTTTGTGCTGGGGCATCTGTTGTGTCTGATGCTCTCTATGATCATTTGCATGGACATTGCAGTACAGTCTGTACTGAGAGATGGAGGGCTTGACCTGAGCGGTCACACTAAGATGCTTATCAAATGTGTCTTCTGTCACTGTTTATTGTTCTCTCTGTTTATATCTGTTTATTTATTTTTTTCCATTCATATGTGTCATTGGTGATATATGTTCAGTGGGCTCCAAAAGTCTGAGATCACACTGAAAATCTGGCATTCAAAATCTAATTTAAATAAAACTAGTTAAGATCCTCCACTATTTTAGGTTACTAATAAAAAAAATAAAAATAAAAAACATTAATTCAATTTCACAAATTGCTATGCAGATTATGTCATTTGTGAACCAAAAGGTTATTAAATAAGAAAAAGTGGAATCTATGAAAGCTTTTTCACTCTTATGGAATAGAAAATAAAAGATAATTGTGCCTTTTTATCTCACAATTCTGATTTTGCTTACAATTCTGAGTTTCTATCTTACAACTCTTTTCTGGCAATTCTGAGAAAAAAAGTCTGAGTTGCGAGATATAAACACAGAGCCATGTTAACTGGCTATTGAGAGAAAAAAAATCTTTTTTTTTTTATTCTGCGTCAAAGAATAAGAAATTATTTGGGTTGTTTTTTTTCACCTCACAATTCTAAAATATTTGTGCATTTGTTTATTCAGCGCAAAAGAATAAATAAATAAAAAAGTTAATTGTGACTTTTTATTTCACTTTTTTATTTTTTATTTTATTATTCTTTGCATTTGTGAGTTTCCATCTCACATTTTTTTACTTTTTATCTTTGAATTACGAGTTTATTTTTCTCAATTGTGAATTGTAAGTTTTTCTCATAATTGTGGGGAAAAAAGTAAGAATTGTGAGACATAAACTCAGATTCGCAAGAAAAAATAACAGAATTGTGAGATAAAATATCACAATTACCTTTTTTATTTTTATTCTATTCCGTGGCGGAAATAAGCTTCCATATCAACCCCAATGTGCATGTAAGAGGTTGTTTTTAAAAGTTTACAAAAAGTACTATATATCATGAATTTGTGATGGTATTAGTGATACATTGGTTTTCTGACCTATTCCATAGTACTGATTATCAGATTCATATATCATGGCACTTAAAAGTGAAAGTATACCATGATATTACTATAACATTTTCATTGTTTTATCCCAATATCCATGATATTGCCATGATTTGCCATGATACCTCAATATTTTGTAAAGAGTGATCTAGCAAATCCCATAAAAAAAAAATCCCATGGTAATTTTCAAAGTACTTTGGATTACTAAGTTAATTGCATGACTTAATCATGTTACTGTATGTATTTATCAAAGAACCATGATATTATGTCGGTTCATTAGCGAGATTGGCTCCAAACCAGCCTGGGATTTTCAGTCCAGTTCTGAGCCCGAGGCAAGAGGCTTATTTTGTGAACCCAAGCTTGTATTCCTAGTCATCGTACCACGGTACGCTTATGTAAGGCTTGAACAGTCCTCTTGACTTCAGTTTCCACTCGGGACCTGTTTCCTATTCAGCTCTTGCCTCATATCCAAGAGAAAATCAACTCCAACAGTCCAGTAACATTGTGACCTATTTATACAAGTGCTGCCTGTAATCTCCATCCAGAGAAACTCATTATGAACTTATCACACACCAAAGCTTCCTCTGATAAATTTTATACATTTGTGTTTTCTTCTGGTAAACACGTCCGTACATAAAAGCAGGAGGTGATTTATGTGTGTTCTCCGCTCAAGCTGTTTGGAGATAAATGGGCATAAACACACATGCCGTGTTTGTGGCATCGAAAGAAATGGTGTTGGCTTCCAGTTCTGAGAAATGTGCAGCTCGTCTCATTTATCAGTTTACTAAACCTCCGCCCGTGCCGTCATAGCGTCTTTTTAGTTGAGCGGATGGATCCTGGAGGTTACGTCTTTTTCATTGACTTCATGGTCAGTCTGGCATCCAGGCACGAGGCCAAGCGCTGGTTGTAATTTTGCTCGTTGCAGTCATTTGACAGCTGAATTACGACGACGAGAATGATTAGAATCTTTCACGGTAGTGATTGTAAACATGTAGTGAAAGTTTGACTGCTGACTATAGACTAAAACTAGATGTTTCTCGCCAATGCAATCCAGAGCTCTTTATATAACTATTTATATAAATAACGTCCCTGCCCCCCTGCATTCATCTCAATGGGTTAGATCCTGATTAGACTCATTTGTCTCCGCTATTCTGTAGCTCCTAGTCACTTTCTGTGGATTCATGTGGGATTGTTAGTCGTGTTTCTTCTGGATTGTGCATCCTTTGGCCTGGAAACATTTCATCTTCGCCAAATAGATGTCATATGGTACCGATTTCAGAGCTGCAGACTGTGACCAAAATGCTCACAAATGCGAAAAAAGGTGACAATAATTGAAAACCCCAACCTTGGCTCATTGGAAAAGTCTAAGAATGTAGTTTCCAGTTGATATGAACAATAGTGGTAGTAAAACACCAACAACTTTTATTCCTTTTCACACAAATTATGATTATCGTGGCAGATTATCGCTTAATAAAGATTTATTTTTGTGACATTTTGTACACAATACTATGTTATGAGTTCAAAAAACTTTCAAAAGTGCGTAATTTGTAAACTAATACATTGTGATGTTTGCGTCACATAAGAAGCTCCATATATTTGGCTTTTCTGATTAAGTAAACCTGCTTGTTAGCGCACCCGGTACAGCATTGCACTTATGATGTGAAACACTTAAGTATGAGTCCTGTGAAACATGAGTCATGACAAAAGAGCTCAAAGACTTGTAGAAACATGCTAACATATCATAACACTATCGGTTAGGTGTAGTGTAGGTACAATGTAATATTCAGATGCCAGGCTATTTTTACCAGACATTTAATTTCCAAATTCCCAGCTTACATGCAACAACCAATGTGAAAAAAAGTTTCTAGATTCATGACCATCTGTTTCAGATAAAACTGAATGCACTTTTTTTGTGCCACTTACTGGACGTTTCATTTTAAAAGTGTCATGAAAAGTCCATAAATGTCACTACAGGCACAGGGTTGGAAAGTCCAGTTCTGTCAAGTTTTTATATGCAGTTTTGTCAGAAATCATCTTGTGAGGTGGTGTTAGTTATTTAGATTTGCATGCACCATGAGCCACGATGTTCAATTTGTGAACAAATGACTCTTATGTACCGGTTCTTTTTTTTTTTAAAGATTCATCAAACGGCCTCAAAGGGTCTGTCGCAAATGGAACACCAAGCCCTCACAGCCTTTCTCAGAGTCGTCTGCTAAGTGCACAAATTTCACAAACAGTTACAAAGAAATGCAAGTAACACAGTATTTTCTCAGAAAACATACTCTAATAATCTTTGTTTTATTTACAGCTTCGAAATATATTTTTTTACAGTGTATTTTAACAAAATTTGTGGTTATGGTGTCCATTAGTGAGGTCTAACTGTAAAATTAAAGTTATAAATATTCTATTTTTGGACACATAGCGCACACTCAGACAGAATTATTGCAGGGACTGAATCGATTTATAAAAAAAAAAAAAAAACTTTGAACAAATTTATTTTTAATACAACTAGAAAAACCATAGTAGTCTCTAAATAATATTCCTTCATCACAGCACAAGTAAGAAGCTCGATGAACTGAAGCACTCATTGGTTTTCAGTTTGTCTCTCTAGATTTTAAAACGAAGATGAGTTAACAATGTATGTATGCATGCAGATGTGCTGAGCATCTGTGTCCGATCTGAGGCACGTGTTTGTAGGGCTGGTTATAACTCTCCTCCAATAGCTGGCTGCGGGTTTTGGGCGAACAGAGAGTCGAACACGTGGTGCCAAATAAAAGCTTGCAATCCTTCAGCTGCTTTAGCTGAAATCAGTGGAGCAAGCGTGAAATGTACTTCCTGCCGTAAGAGAAATCAAGCAGCCGTTTCTTCTCGCTGCGTACATACGTGCATCTCTAAGGGTTAATTAGTTTACCTGCAGTGGCCCTCAGGGGCCCTGAAACATCTGGACTGTGGCAGAGAGCCAGAGACTATCAGAGGCACTCACAACATGTGTGAGAGTGTGTAAGAGTGTGTTATCGTACATGAACTGTACATATGTGCGGATGCTTCATGAAAGATTCAGCTTTCTAAACGGTTCAAATGTCGTCCTAGTTTTTTACGATATGGAAAAATTCTTCCATGCAATCGTGCTTTGACATTAGTGGAAGTAAACTCATGTGTGTTAATGGGTTACAGAGAGATTTGTAATATTGTACAGTAAACTTTTGAACCCTGGTCTATGAAATACATTAGCTTTATATGCTTTTGTCATGACCATGATTTTGCAGGACCACAAATGCATATAAACACTAAGCTTTTCAAAAAAAAGGGAGGGGGGTACAGTCAGAGGGTCGCTACAGGGTCAGTGCAAAATTTATGGTTACATTTTCATACTGACATTAATTTACGCATTTTTTATTTTTTTTTATTTTTTAATAATAATGAGGATTCAATGAGAAGCTCAACCAATCAATCAATCAGTCAAAGTTGATGAAAAGTGACTGTAAATGCATTTACAAAAGAGACGATGCTGTTATTTTGACATTTCTATTCATCAAAGAATAGTAAAAATACATAAAATTTTACTTTCAAACAGCTTTCACTCTGAAATTGCTAGTAAATTTCACAAATAATTTTTTTTTTTAATTATTTTTTTACAGTGTAGTATCCTTCCAAAATCCTTTTTTAGTAAATCTGCTAAAATGATTGTTAAACATTACTTAAAATGTTTAAAGTAAATATTTTTCAGTTAATGTATTTTCCATAAATATTTTGTGATCATTTGCTTTATCTTTATACAATGTAAATATAAAAGCCTGCAATTCTGTTGTTTTAGCAACAACATGTTATCTTTTTTGATATGTGTAATATTTGTCTCACACAGTGCGAGTCTTTATACAATAACAAGTGTAGCCTTTCAAAAATTCTCATTGGTCAGTGAATCCGTATGTCAGACACACTGGCTATCGCCATTGAAATGAATTGATTTGCAGCTCTCTCTAGTCTATCCCAGAGCACAGCACACTAAGAGGACGCTTTAACAGCATGTGTCTTTAATTTACCTCAAAATAGTTCTGCTGTTTTCCCCTTTGACTTGAGTGATGATGCAGTCAGCCTTGATGTTCATAGACATGTGCCCAAAATGTGCGTGTATCTGTGTTGATACAAACCTTCTTCCAAACTCGTTTTTATATCAAATAATTCATATGTCTAATTTAAGACTTTGGTTTTAAACGCAACCCTAAACTGGTCTAGTCGAGTCTGGCAGGATCTTCCTTCATTTAAGCTGAAAGATGGCAGATACGCTCAGCACTTTTCTCTGAATGAATCTTTGAAGTTCAAATGAGACCTTCTCCTTGGACCTTCTCCAATGAAATGGCTTTTTCTTCCATTGGTGTCCTGTCAAGATTTTTATAATTTTGTTGTTTCAGTCAAGCAGCGTATTCCTGGCCTTTCTTCATTTCAAAAGAATTTTATTTACATATTTCCCCCCTCACTGAAAGTGTAGATTTGGCTTCCTTTTATCCGGATGAAGCCAATATTTATCCGAACCCTCAATGGTTTCAAAACAACAGAATATCTGTGGTCCAGAAATGAAGGTGGAAAGCTAGAAAATGAAAAGGTACTGCAGATTTCCAGCTTTAGTTTTATGAAGTGTGAAGGTGTTGCCAAATGTTTGTGTTTACACAGATGAGCTGAAGAACAAGCTCTCATCCTGGTTCAAAAACCACCACGGTTCATTCATCTCCAAACGTACAAACCTCTGCCACATCATCTCCAAACAACGCCCAACCTCCCTCTCTTTCTCATTCACATTCATAGAATACAGTCAAGTACGTATAAAATACAATGTAACGGTTAATATACAGCTCATGAGATCATATACATAATTCTCTTGCTAAAATGAGGTCCTAATTATTGGGCCTATACTTGTATGTATGTGTATAAGACATAAGATGGTCTGAACTGGTGTTAGACAAGGCTTCACTGGTCCATGAAAGTGACGACATTTACCAGAAACAAATTAATAGAAACATTCCTTTAAACCACATCTCTTTCTGATGTTTTAGACTTGCATTTGCAAAATAATTTGTGTGCCCATATCTCACAGCGACTTCAAGGTGGGAGCCTATAAAACACACAGACTATAAATATTGACACCCTAACCTCCTAACCACACCCTAGCAACCACCCCATAGACTTCCATTGAAAAAAAGATGAGAGGAAAATCTCTGGATCAGAACATCGTAGAGACAAGCATGTTGGCTTTTTTTTTTTGACTCAGACTGATAAGTAGTCTTTGAATATCTGACAACTACCTAACCACACCCTAGCAACCATTTAAAGCAACCATATAGTAAAATGAACAAGCTTAATTTCTGCATTAGAACATCATACCCAGGTAATTGTTTTGGGAACATTGTTTTGAAATGTTTCTAAAATGTTAAAATGTCCAGCTTTCTTGTTGTGATTATAACATTATGTAAAGGTTACAAGAACGTTTCTTACACCGTTCTATCATTTATTTTTAATATTATAAGATAATATAATAATAATGTTAAAGTGTCCTGTTTTCATGTCGTGAATTGAACGTAATTTAAAGGTTACAAAAACATTTCTTACAATGTTCTATTAAAGTTGTGAGAACATTCCCAATTAGCTGAGTAGAGCTGTCTAGCCATGCCCTAGCAACCATTTAGAGGACCCTAGCAACCATATTGTAAAATGAACAAGCTAAATCTCTGCATTTGAACAACATGGAGAGATGGGGTGAGCTCTTTTGACTCGGGCTGTTAAGAGGCTTTAGATATCACCATACCAACTGCCTAGCCATGCCCTAGCAACCATTTAGAGGAGGACCCTAGCATCCATATAGTAAAATGAGCAAGCTATATATTTGACTCAGATTGTTGACAGGCTTCAGGGATCACCCTGGCAATTGTCTAGTCATGCCCTAGCAACCATATAGAGGACCCTAGCAACCACATTACACCGTTAATAAACCATATTTCAGCCCCAGAACTCCGAACTGATATGTGATTTGACTCTTTTGACTCAGGCTGTCCTTTCTCAAGCCAACATCAAAGTTTGTTCGCAAATTTAGCCTCTGGTTTGATGTTTATATGTTTTCTAGGAATTATAAAATACTACCACAAATAAGTTTTCAAACGATGTGCATGCATACAACAGAAAATCAATGCTGACCCGGCACTGAACCCTGCCATAAAAATGATGGATACCTGTGGACTTTGGATGCTGTTCAGCTTCCGCTAAACCCTGGCTAATAGAGGTGTGTGTGTGTGTGTGTGTGTGTGTCAAGGAAACAGGGTAAATCTCATCTAACTGAATATAATTGGTTGGGTGACCTCAGCGTCTTTAAGTCCCAAAATGAAACTGCTCAGATTTCTCTCATCTCCCACACACAAACTCTTGTCGGCGACAGCTGGGAGGAAATGGGTCAGCCAAAGACAGCAGATCTTAACAGTCTCCTTGCTGTTTGTGTGTGTTTACTTTAAAGAACAAAAAAGATAATATCATGTTTGTCATCTTCTCGGTGAATTTCATTCCTATGACAATGTTTCCAAACATTGTGCTGTTTTTCTTGCTACATTTTAGTCAATATTTGAATTAGAAAAAGCACTTTACTTCCTTGATAAACATGTTTTATAATGGCGTCTGTACCATTTTTACCACCAACTCTGTTAGATAAGATCCAGAAATATATTCTGCACTTGTTTAAGCTCAATAAATAATGTAGATTGCAAACTGGGTTGACTTAAAGTAAAAGCAGAAATGTTACATCAGTAATTGGATATACAGTTGGATCTAAAATCTGAGACCACTCGTGAACATTTTTGTCTGTTGTTTTGTGTTTTTTTTTTTTTTTTTTTTGCATTTTTTAAAATGTTACATTTACAGAAACTTTAGACTCTAGTTTATTTATTACTGTATTTAATATAATTTTACTTAATAGTATTATTTTATATTTATAATATTATATTATATTGTATTATATTATAGTAATAAGTATATTGTATTATAGTATAAGTAATACTTAATAAATTATATCCAGTACTATAATTTTATTTAATACTCTAATATTCTATTTATTGTTAAAATGTCATCAAAATTACAATAATCATCATATTATGTTATCTTTAGAATAATTTGAGTTTAATCTATTTAAAAAAATGTTTGTGCACTGAAAAAAGTGGCATCCTGCAATTGTTACCTTAAATAGCCATTTCTGCCTTGTTTAACCCATGATTGGCATCAGTTGAACTATACAGGTTGGTTTTATGGATGGTAAATAACATTTTTGACTTGAATAAAAACAGTTAATTTAGATGTTACTATTTTTAGTGTGACTTTGAGTTTCTTAGTATTAGGCAGCATAATTTGAGAAAGCAAAAATAACAAAACTTTTTTTACAAAGAGTTAACATGGTCAGTGTCAAATTTGATTAGTGACCTTGAAATTAATTTTCCATCATTTGTTTTACATTTTTATCAAATCCCTAAAACCTCCTCTTTATTTCCAGGATTAAATTAGATTTTAAACCTCGAATGAACGATGTGGTCACAGGACACCACTGAAAACCTGTTGAGTTTTCAGATTGGAGGAGCAGAAAATGAATACTTACTTGTGATGCCAGCTGGAAAGTTTTGACAAATCATTATGAAAGAAAACTATTGTGATTTGATTTTCTGTTGAAGATTAGATTTAGCCTTGTTCTGTCTGATTGTGTCTTTCTCAAGGGCTTGTTTTCTGAGTTGTTTATGTTGTTATATGGAGCTCTTTCTACATGGGGTTTGTTTGACAGATGTGTTTGGATCTAGAGATCATGCTAGAGCGATTGCAGATGAATACTGCAAAAACAACCATGAAGAGACCCCCTCTCACACACACACACCGTACATTTATTTTCATTTTTTTAGGCATGGGTTTGGTCCAAGCTTTCCAAACGTATTAATACATCACAGACATGTGATATGCAAGGTATTTTGAGGCCAATAATGACATAAAAGAAATACAACAAAAAGAGTTGCTTTTTATAGAAACTTTCCATTTTGAGAGGCACTAAACCAAGACTCATAACTAGGTTGTTAACAGCATCCATTCGAAGACAATAATGACTGTGTTCTGTGTCTTTCATCAGAAACTTATTGAGCTGTTGTGGTTTTTAGAGCAATAATTGCATAATTGTATAAAGTTGATGAGTGATGGATAAAGTCATTCATCTGGGATTTGCTCTGTTTCTCTGTGCTTTTTACTCACTTTCTCTGTTCTTTCTCCCGTCAGTCGTGTGTCCGATGTTGTGTAAGAACGGAGGAGTGTGCGTACAGAAGGATCAATGTCTCTGCCCGCCCAACTTCACTGGGAAGTTCTGCCACATCCCCGTCTCCACCGCCGCCTCCACCAATGACATCGAGAAACCAGCGCCGAGTGCTGTGGATTCAGCCAATCAGCCGATGACGTCTGAGTACGTACTGCCTCTGCAGACGCCTGAGCAGATCAACACCAATGGTGAGAGGATCTGTGTTTTTCAGTAAATATTTCTCATGGCGGATTCGCTTTTTTTGAGGTTTATTTAACACACATTGATTTATGGGGGGGCATGTTGTCACACAATGGGGACCTGATGTTCAATCATGTCAGTTTGAGATAAATATTTTTAAATGCTATTTGAATGACAATTTTTAAGTTCTACCTGAAGTTAAAAGACATTTCAACAACATATCGGTATTTCAAATATTTTGAAGCATGTGAAATGGTTTTGACTTAATTGTAGTGAATGTGCACTTATAGTGTACTTCAAATCTCAAAAGTATATTAAAAAAACAGCAATTAATATAATGTTAGTTAAATAAAACACCACTTAAGTGTACTTGAAGAGAGCATGTACTACTTTCATGACTGTTTCTTAAGTATACTTTTAAAAAGTTTTAAAAGTACATTTTAGATAATTGTTTTATTAATCTTTTGTCATGTTTTAAAGAAGTACACATATTGATGTGTTGACAAACATACTAAAGCACATGTAAAGTACTTTATTATCATTTTAACTGTAGTGTGTTCAATATTAGATTTAAATAATATTTTATGTAATGTATTTAAATGTACTAAATTGCAACTTCATTATTACAAATGTGTAATTAAATATATGTTCAAAATACATGACATACACATACATTAGACAATAGAATGCAATAAATTACATATCAAAATACACTTAAATACTACTTAAGTGGGTCAAATAGCAGTCTTAAGTTTAACTAATTGCATTTTAATATGAATTTAAAATTCAAATGTACTGTATATAATTAAACTATAGTTATTTTTTATTTGATTGCAATTAACATGCAATTAAATGTCTAAAAACTTGACGTTCAGTTTGCATTTCAAGTACATCAAAGTATATATTTTTTAAGTGTTTTATTTCCCTAATAAGTATGGTTTTTAAAAGTGTGCTTCTTTTTCACAAGGGTACACAGCACATTTGAACAATTTATGCAAAATTACAAGAATAGACCCTATTTTACCAAACACACCCTGTTTCATCAAACCTTTTACGGTGTTAAAATACATCAAATTAGCTTAAGGTTCTCATCGAGGGTAATATGTGTTTTGGCACTGTAGTCTGTTGTGTAACTCATGGCCACAAGGATCCAGACTGTTGTGATGGTGAAAAATGACTGTGTCACAGACTGGCGACATTTATTTTCTGTTTTTATTTGGCTGCTGCTCTCAATTTGGATGTGATCCGTAAATGGCATCATCAGAGTCCTGTGAGGAATTAAAGCAGAAACACGGCTGATGCATCTCGCAGATGTCAGTTACACCTGGAATATGTGAGTGTGGTGCTTGAATAGATCATGTGTCTCGTGTGTGGGTTTGTTGAGGCAGAATGACATCAGGGAAACCACCATGTCCACAGTTTTTACTCTGAAATCTGCTCTGGGCTTTGGCAGACCTGATGGCAGTTTAATATATATATATATATATATATTTTTTTTTTTTTTTTTTTTGGCGTTTGGCGTTTGGCCTCTTTGTTAGACAGAGGTAATGAGAGTGACAGGAAAAATCTGGCTGAGGACACGTCAATGCCAGAAATGAGTCTGTGTCACTCATGAGCAACACAGGTCTTCAGTATTCGTCATCTACTTTCTTTCAGGTTGATCATCTAAACCAGACTCATTCCTGTAGCTCTTAAAGGATTAGTTCACTTCCAGAATAGAAATGTTCTGATAATTTACTCACACCCATGTCATCCAAGATGTTCATGTCTTTCTTTCTTCAGTCGGAAATAAATTAAGGTTTTTGAGGAAAACATTGCAAGATTTTTCTCCATATAGTGGACTTCAATGAGAGCCAACGGGTTGAAAGTCCAAATTGCAGTGTCATTAAATTCATTCAATTCAGCTGGAAATCTGCATAAAAATAACCGACAAGTCGCATTTGACCCACAACCCTTGTGAAAAAGAAGTGCACTTAATTATACTGAATGCACTTGTAGTGTACTTCAAATCTTAAAAGTATGTTTTAAAAATTGTTCTTGCAGATAATACAGTATTAATGCAATGAAAGGCCACTGAAGTGGGTTAAAGAGAGAAAAAGTGCACTTTGTAAAAATGTCAAATGAAAAGTTTTACTTTAAAGTACATTTTAAATCATTGTTTTAATAATCTTTTGTCATGCTTTAATGTTGATGTGTTGACTAACATACTAAAGCACATGTGAAGTACTGGATTATAATTTTAACTCTAGTGTGTTATTCAACATTACATTTGATAGATAATATATTTTAAATATACTAAATTAAAACTTAATCATTACAAATGTGTAATTACAAATATATTTAAAGACATGACATGACAAGTTTCAATAAAAATGGCATTAACGTATGTTTTAGTTGATCATAAATGCTTGTCAGTTACATTCAACAGTAATTTTAACCATATTTCAAAGACAGTAGATGTAATTATGAAATTGCATATACAATTTAAACTATAATACATTTTCATTTAATTAGCATGCACTTAAGCATTCAAAAACATTAGTCTACAAGTTCACAATTAAGTATATTCTTTTAAAGTGTATTATTTTCTTACTCTTTTTAGAAGTATGCCACTTCTTTTTCACAAGGGATGTATGACTAAACACTCTTAGAAACTAGCATTAGATTATTAATCCAGACTAAATATCAGATACAGTTACACTGTAAACCCGAATAAGTTGGCAAAAAAAAGAAAAGAAAAAAGAGGTAATCAGTCACATCAAAAAGTTTGATTTAAGAAATTCAGAGTTAGCAAGTTAAGTAAGCAGGTTTTGTACTCATGCCTGATCATTTCTCTTAACGTTATTTAAATAAACTCAAACTTAAAAATATTGTCAGGGTTCTGTTGTGTGTGTCATGTGTTCCCGCCTCTTGTGTCCATATTTGGTTTGTTTCCTGTCCTCGTCTGATGTGATCATTAGTTAATTCGTGTCCAGCTGTGTTTGTCTCGTTATCTATGATTTACCTGTGTATTTATAGTCCTGTCTGTTCAGTTTGATTTCGTCTGGTCTACTCGTTACTCCCGGTGTTTCTTGTCTGTCTGTCAGCCTTGCCTTGTCTAGCCCTGATGTCATTAAAGACTATTATTTGAGTTTACGTCCTCGTCGGCGTGTCCTTGTTCCTCCCTCGTGTGTGCACCGTGACAAATATCATGCAATCTCAATTTAAATGTTTTTAGTAGTGGAAACCTAACTAGCTAATTCAGTAAATGCTAACTTGCTAATTGTTAACAGAATGCTTTATTAGCATAGTATTCAGTTGCTGAGTGAAGCAATATAAAAACATTTCACGTTTCATATACAGTTGTGGTTCAAATTTCACATACACTTTACAAAATGTTAATTATTTTACCAAAATAAGAGGAATATAAAATGCATGTTTTTTTTTAATGTTTTTTTTTAATATTTGAGTTTATAAAAATGGACGAAAAGAAAGTTTGCATACGCTTGACTCTAATACTGTGTTGTTACATGATCCACAGCTTTTTGTTGTTGTTGTTTAGTGATAGTTGTTCATGAGTCCCTGGTTTGTCCTGAACAGTTAAACTACCTGCTGTTCTTCAGAAAGATCCTTCAGCTCCCACAAATTCTTTGGTTTGCCAGCATCTTTTGTGTATTTAAACCTTTCCAACAATGACTGTATGATTTTGAGATCCATCTTTTCACACTGAGGACAACTGAGAGACTCATACACAGCTATTACAGAAGGTTCAAACACTCACTGAGCATTGCAGTAAAAGCCCGGAGGGGGAAACTTTTTAATTTGAAAATCAGGGTACATTAAACTTGTTTTGTCTTCTGGGAATCATGTAGGCTAAGTATCTACTGTAGTTTTTGAAGGGCAGTACTAAATGAAAAAATATGATATTTAGGCAAAATAAGAAAAATGTACACATCTTCATTCTGATCAAAACATCCCTGGCTCTTAATGCATCATGTTTCCTTCTGGAGCATCAGTGAGTGTTTGAACCTTCTGTAATAGTTACGTATGAGTCTCTCAGTTGTCCTCAGTGTGAAAAGATGGATCTCACAATCATACAGTCACTGCTGGAAAGGGTCCAAATATGCAAATATGCTCCACTCTCCATTGCTCCATTCGTCACTATGATGGTCACCCCCCAAAAAAACAACATAACAGAAACTTAGAAAACAATAAACACTACCAAATGTCCCACTTGACATTAATCTTGCACAAAACCAACCCCTCAATTACTAGATTACTACTACTTTAGACCTCAATTGCATACTAAAACGTAAGCATATGATCAAATATTTTAGAAGATGTTAGTTCAGTATCTTATTTACTCCACGTCATTCCTAAGAAGCTGTGTGTATCTAGTGTTTACAGATAAACGCCTTACAGGACCTTTGACCTCTGGCATTTAACCCTAATCTCAATCTGGCAACCGTCGCTCAGTGACAGGCCACAGACTCTGCTGATGGAACGCCGCCTGTTTATTTTCTGAGTTGGTTTATTTAATCAGGCAGTCATGATAAATGTGTTTCCATCTGTCATTTCATGGGGGAGTGTCAGGTGAGCTCATGTTTTTGGCAGAGAGACACATGAACAAGCAGACGAAGGTGACCGCTGTATCACTCCAGAACCACAGGCACGCAAAGCTGATAAGATACGACAACAACAAAACCTCACCGAGACCTGAGGCGTGATCAGGAGAGATGATGTGAATTTCATTTCAATTCCAGTTGAGACCTGATGTGTTGATCTAACAGGTGACCGGTCTGGCCTGTGACGTGTCAGAAATGTGTGATTGGGTTAACTTAGCATTAACTTTTAAAGGAATATTCCAGGTTCAGTACAAGTTGAGATTTATCAGCATCTCTGGCATGTTGTCATCACAGACAGTCATTTTGGCTTACAGTTGAAGTCTATGGGGCAAGTGTTCTGGGTGGTATAGAAACAAAGGACATAGAAAGTGATTTATCACACTAGATTCAGCAGGTCAATGATTCTAGATTCTAGATTCAGCACGGCTCAGAAAAATCAACTTAATTCAAAAGGAAAATAAGTTTTCATTCCCCGCATTGACAGATGTTTGTTCTTGTATTAAGCATAAATTGCAAATGAAATTTAATTTTGTCTCTGAAAACAAGACTTCATATATTAAATTTGCATCTCAAGTAAATGTACTGTATCTTAATTTAAGAATGTTTAGATATTTGTATTGGAAAACAAAAATACTGAGGAAGATATCTTTTTTTTTTTTTTTTTTTTTTTTGCAGTGCATGAAACATTTAATACCATGATGTTATAAATTTAAGATGAATTTAAGACCTTTTTAAGGACTAAAGAATATACATAACATGAATTAACATTTTGGGATATGTTTCCCAAAAGCTGTCAGGGTTCTGTTGTGTGTGTCATGTGTTCCCTCCTCTTGTGTCCATATTTGGTTTGTTTCCTGTCCTCGTCTGATGTCATTATGAGTTAACTCTTGTCCAGCTGTGTTTGTCTCGTTATCTGTAATTAACCTGTGTATATTAGTTCATGCCTGTTCAGTTTGATTTCGTCTGGTCTACTCGTTACTTCCCCGGTGTATCCCGTCCATGTCAGTCATGCCTTGATGTCTCCATTAAATATTATTTGAGTTGAAGTCCTCGTCTGCGTGTTCCTGTATCCTCCCTCGTGTGTGCACCGTGACAAAAGCATTGTTATAATTGGAATTATGTTCCATCATTACAATATAGTTCAACGAACATTCATAAACCTCATTGCAAACTTACTTGGTTGGAACCATAGCTAATTATTAAAAAAAAAATCTAATCTAAACATTCTTAAATCAAGATACATTTACTTGAGAAGAAAAATGAGATATTGGGTCTTTACTTAAATTTCATTCTTAAATGCTTAATAAGGTAAGAATAATAATCTTGTTTTCCAAAATAATTAAGTTTATCTGTTGACCCCATTGACAGATTTTTTTTTTCTTTCTTATTGTTTTAACCAGCTTAAACCTTTTAGGGGAAATACTACACTTGTTTTAATACTACACTACGTGTATTATTTTCAGTGCAAGGTGCTTGTAAACTCTACAGCTTTCAAACTAAAAACACTCGTATTATGCAAGCGGTGACTTGGATTGGGGTTATGAGCAATAAACACCGTCTGCACTGTTGTGTAACAATCTGAATCCCAAATTGAACCTGGTGTTCTCAGATGGGGTTTCAGGGATGTTCGTCCAAACAAATAAGGCTTATGTTGTGCCTGTCTTTTCTAGGCCTTTATTATCACAGAGCCGTTTTCATATTGTCTTTAGACCTCAAATCATCTTTTATAAAACACAGAGGACTGGAAAGCGCCGACATTGTATTTAGCGCTTGTTTGGCAAGGAAGGTTTTCTCTCGGAGGAAAATTGGACAAGCGTTTTGCCAAGTTTAATCTGTGAAAGGCAGGAGGTAATGGTGACTCACGGCTCGAACACGCCGGAGAAAGAGTCTTCTGTTTGCAGAGATCCTAACTCAGATGCTCTCTATGCCTTTCTCTTTCTCTCTCTGTTATTTCTGGACCATCGGTCTGTTTATGTGAGAAACAGTAAACACACTAATCTTGCTTTTTCTTTTGCTCTGTCCTGAGTATGTGAGAGTGATTTAGTGTTGTTTCCAGGACTAGGAGTCAGAACATGACCTGTGATGCCAGTGGGCCGGATATTCATTAATGTGTGTTAGGAATGACCGTAAAGGCTCTTTGTGATGTTTACAAGCATGCTGTGTGGGATTAAAACTGTCTTGGAACATTTTTACCATGAACATTATTATTATTCATTTATATTTGCTTTTCAAATGCCCCTCACCTGCTGCTGAACAGGTTTTATATATTATAATTTATCATGTTATGTTATGTTATGTTATGTTATGTATGTTATATTATATATAGTAAACAAACAAACCATCATTTATAAAATATAATTATAATAAAACTAAAAACTAAAATTTATAATAAACAAATGAACAATAATCAACAAATCTATCTATCTATCTATCTATCTATCTATCTATCTATCTATCTATCTATCTATCTATCTATCTATCTATCTATCTATCTATCTATCTATCTATCTATCCCCCCCCCATAAATAGTTGTGGCGTGCAGCTTAATTATAAAGAAACAATCAAACATCATGAATGTAGTGTATTGTGATGGAAAATCCCAGATCCAGACTTTCATTCTAAAATATAAAAACCCACCATAAAATATCAATTATTACATTTATACAAATATACAAGTGTAAAAACAATTTTCATTCAGAAATTACAAGTAAATTTAGCAAATAATTACAAAAAATGGCAAGTAACACATTGAATTAAACATGAAATTTTGAAGAATGAAATAGTATTTTCTTGTAAAACAGTCCAGTAATATTTTGTTTTATTATAACTTCAAAATAATATATTTTTTAAGTGTATTAATACATTTGTTAATGTAAAAAGTTAGTGTACTTATTATCATGCAGACAACAGTGTCAATAAGGAGCTGCTTGAATGAAATATGAGACATGTTATGTGTGAAGAAAAATAAATATCCCTTGTGAACACAGTATTTTTATTGAGCATCATTTCTAATTAAATTGTGTAAATGTTATTTAATTGTGTGCATTTAGGATGCATAAAATGCTGGTTATGAGCTTCAGCGAGTAAAAGGAGTCTGCAATTTTATTCCAAAATCGGTTATTACCATCTCTATAAATTGTCCATAAATTGTAATTTTGCTAATAAACACAATACGTCATTTAAATAATTTAACATCAAAATATGACACTGTGGTGGGAATTTTCATTATTTTCAGGAATAAAATGACTGAACTAACTGTGTATGTCGACACACTGTTGGATATTGTTAGTGCATACATGTAGTTAGAGAGTTTGTTCTGGAAGTCCACAGCTTTTGATTTCTGTGTCTGATCCGGTCTCTCTGTCCGTCAGCATCCCCGATGGTGAAGGTGCGAGTCCAGCATCCTCCAGAGGCCAGTGTGAAGATCCACCAGGTGCTGAAGGTGGGCTACGGCCCCTCCGAAACCGTGACCTGGTCCGCGGGGCTCTCGGGGGCCCGTCCTCACCAGCTGCCGGGAGAGAGAGCTGAGGCGCCGCCGCTGAGGGTTCAAGCCCAGACCATACGCGGGGATTCGGTCTACACCGAGATGTCCGGTTTCAAATACTGCTTCAGAGAAGTGCGCAACGGACAGGTTAGTTCAAAGCTCTTCTGTTTGCATTCCTCATTCGTTTTAGCAGCAGAGCATCTGGTTTGGTTCTAGTAGGAACAAGACTCGAGCTTGTCTGGACTGTGCTGGATGAATGGAGTATGACTTGTTTATTGTGGCTCTGTCATGTGATCATGCTGAACTTCAAATGTAGGTTAGCCAGTGTCGTGAAAACCACTTCTGTCTGCTGAACTGTGTTCATCCTAGATTGTTTAGCCAAAGTACTCTTATTATAGGACAATTCCTCTGGAGCAACTTGAGGTTTAAGTGATTTGTCTTACAGAAATGAAATTCATCATTTGTTCATTTGTATGTTGCTGGAAATATGTGTTTTTCTATGGAAAACGATAGTAGTAATTCAACATAATGACAAGGCTGCTCTTTTCCATACAACAAAAGGGGATGAAGAACAGAGACTGTCAAGCTCCCCAAAAGGAACAAAAAAGTAGTACATCACCCTTGAGAAAAATAAGTGCACTTTACTTTTAAAAAGAGTCCTTATGGAAATGATATACTTTATGAATATACTAAAAAGTCATTAACTATATGCAATGTTTTCAAACACTTAATTGTACAATGTATGTTATTTACCATTAAATAAAAATGTATAGTTTAAATTTATATTAAATGCAAGAGGGCTTTTTTGACTCGCTTAAGTAGTATATGTAATTTCATAATTACTTCTATTGTCTTTGAAATATGGTTAGTTACTGCTGAATGTACTGACAAGCATGTATGGTAAACTAAAATATACTTTAAATGCATTTTTTAATGCGAATGTAAATATGTGTGTAATGATGAAGTTTCAGATTAGAACATTTCAAATATATTAACTTTAAATGTAATATCAAATAACAGTTAAAAGTTACATGTGCTTTAGTATGTTAGTCAACACATCAAATTAAGTTTACTTCTTTAAAAAACAACAAAAGATTATTAAAACAATGATTTAAAAAGCTCTTTAAAGTAAAACTTTTAATATGAAATGATTACAGTGCAAAGTGCATTTTTAAAAAAATTACTTAAGTGTGTTGAGTAACAGTCATGAAAGTGTCTCTTTTGCACTTAAGTGGTATTTTATATTTTATTAATGTTATGTTATCTGAAAGTATTTTTTTAAAAATATACATTTAAGATTTAAAGTAAACTGAAAGTAAAGTGCACATTCAGCACACTTCTTTTTCCCAAGGGACATGACTGCATAATAAAAGAAATCAGTATGCAATAGCTTAATACGAGGAATAGATTGAAATTCAAAAGGATAGTTCACCAAAAAAAAAGGAGAATTATGTCATCATTTACTCACCGTCAAGTTGATCTAAACCTGTATGAGTTTCTTTTTGTTGGACACAAAATACACAATATTTGGAATAATTTCAGTAACCAAACAGCTGACAGTAGCCATTGACTTCCATAGTATGGAAAAAAAAATAGCATGGAAGTCAATGGCTAAAGTCAACATGCTCTGAGCAACATGAGTAAATTATGAAAAAGTTTTGGTTACACTTTATTTTGATAGTCCACATTAGACATTCCACTAACACCAAGCAACTTTGCAACCAGTATTGGGTAAAGTTACTTTTAAACAATAATGCATTACAATACTGCATTACTCTCTAAAATAACTAATTACATGGTTCCTTTTTATGGAAAGTAATGTGTTATATTACTTTTGCGTTACTTTTTCTCATCTGGGCTGGGCTTGCTTGTTTTGGCAAAAGTAAAAGCCCTTTCACACCGAAAGTGAAATGAATAAGCCTCCGGTTGAAGGAAATGGAAATTCACATCTGTACAATAGAGGACGCAGCTCAAATGAACCCTTTAGCTGCTGCCATTCTGGATTACATGAAGAACAGGACACAGGAGAAGAAAGTTCAACACTCTTCAGCAATATAAAAATGAAACACAAATGTTATCTTTATCTAAGTTCATTTTTGCTTATTCGTATGGTTGAACTGGATCATTGAAAGTCAGCAACAAAGACATTGGTTATTAAAATGGGATTAAATACATAAAGGATATTTGCGTTATTTAACATATTCCATTATGGCTGGTTTGCGTCGTATTCTGAGTTTGCATTTCACTGTTTTTATTCATTTTGAGGAATACTGAATCTGTTTTTGTTCAAGTGAGATGAATAAATTCATGTTCACATTTTGTCTAGAGCTACAGTCACATCATGTTCACACAGCGCACACAACGCCTCTGCACTTACAACTACATGACTACATGTCAACTACATGTCATCTAGCAGTTATTAGAGTATTAGTGAGTGTCTGCTTAAAGGATAAGTTCACTTCCAGAATAAAAATTTCCTGATAATTTACTCGGCTCCAAGTCATCCAAGATTCAAACATTCCAGGACTTTTCTCCATATAGTGGACTTCAATGGTGGCCAACGATTTGAACGTCAAAATGCAGTTTCAAAGAGCTCTACACGATCCCAGACGAGGAATAAGGGCCTTATCTAGCCATACGATCGGTCATTTTCTGAAAACAAATAATATTTATACACTTTTTATCTACAAATGCTGGGCTTGCTCTAGCTCTGCGATGCACGTCTTCATTAGCTGATGTTGGAAAGTTCACGCGTGCCGCAGGCGGAAGCACCGATCCAGTGTTTACAAAGTGAACATGCAACAAAAGTCAACTTCCCTTTACAAAAAAGGTAAAACAACGATGTCGGATGATTTTAAAGTTGGAGGAGAAAATGAGATGGAGTTTTTAACCGAAGTACAAAGACGAAGAACTAACCGTGCGTGACCTTTCCAACAGGATTACGTTCTGTGTGAAGATGCATCGCAGAGCTAGAGCAACATGAGCATTTGTGGTTAAAAAGTGGATAAATTAGGGCTGTCATGATATTAGATTTTTCACATCACGGTTATTGTGACCATAAGAATTCACGATATCGATATATCGTGATATCTATAGAAACCTTGGGGGGGGGGATATATCAGTCAAATTATTTTTTACTTTGTTTATTGAGTTTTTCTTTTTCACCCAACGAACATAAGGATACTGATAAACGCAGGGCACAAGACTCTGGCTTTCTCTGTCTTCTTTGGAGCTCCTATGAAATAACAAGAGAGAAAATACTGTCAAGTTCAACAGTATGATGAATAAATATTAATGGTAACACTTTACAATAAGATGTCATTTGTTAACATTAATGTATATTAACTAACAATACATTTATTAAAGAATTGTATTATTACACAATTTGGCAAACAAACAGAATGGTGCTGTCAGGGTTCTGTTGTGTGTGTCATGTGTTCCCGCCTCATGTGTCCATATTTGGTTTGTTTCCTGTCCTTGTTTAATGTCATTATTAGTTAATTCATGTCCAGCCGTGTTTGTCTAATTATCTATGATTTACCTGTGTATTTATAGTCCTGTCTGTTCAGTTTGATTTCGTCTGGTCTACTTGTGACTTCCCGGTGTGTCCTGTCTCCCTGCCTTGTCTTGTCCTGCCTTGATGTTATTAAATACTATTATTTGAGTTTACGTCCTCGTCTGCGTGTTCCTGTTCCTCCCTCGTGTGTGCACCGTGACAGAAGACCAGACCTAAACAGTAAGCGGCGCCCCTTCACCTCGTTTTGTTTTGTTCGTTTTTTGAAAAGTTTTTATTTTGTTCCTGTGTTTTTGTCTGTCTGTCCCGCGGCAAGGAAGTCGCCGCTCGTCATCCCGCCCTAGCCCGCTCAAGTCGGCGTGGGAGTTCGGCGGGATCGCCGCGAGTCCGCTGGCCGTGAGCCGCTATCCCTAGCCCCGTGGATCTAGTCCACCTGTTACGGCCAGGAGTGCCGTTTTTAAGTCGTGTTGTGCCCACAGGAACTTTTTAACTTACCAAGTCTTGTCATGTCATTGTCCACGGAGACTCATCTGGGGCAGGCGGCTCCTCTTGTTGTGGCCATGGAGGCCATTCTAGCCGCCTGCCCCCTTGTCGTGGAGGTGGAAGCGGTTCCTGTGGGATGTCCTGTCCTGTTTGTCTGTGTCTAGCCCCGGAGGGCTCCTGATACCCCCTAACTTCCCCAGGGAAATTTTTTTGGGGGGTAAAAGGGTTCCGGTTGCAGGGGCCGGGCCGAGGGGACCGAGGCCACGGCCACAAGGACCACCTGCCATGGCCTCCTGAGCTCCCTGCACTGCCATGGCCTCCTGAGCCCCTAGCTACGCCATGGCCTCCTGAGCTCCCTGCGCCGCCATGGCCTCCTTTGTCTGTCTGTTCCACTCTGGAGGTCCCCGTCCTGTGTTCCTGTCCGTGTTTGTCCTGAGGGGCCTCCAGAGCGCCCACCCCACCTCCCCGGTGGAACTGTTACGGCCTGGGACACGCCTTCCGGGAGGGGGGAGTTATGTCAGGGTTCTGTTGTGTGTGTCATGTGTTCCCGCCTCATGTGTCCATATTTGGTTTGTTTCCTGTCCTTGTTTAATGTCATTATTAGTTAATTCATGTCCAGCCGTGTTTGTCTAATTATCTATGATTTACCTGTGTATTTATAGTCCTGTCTGTTCAGTTTGATTTCGTCTGGTCTACTTGTGACTTCCCGGTGTGTCCTGTCTCTCTGCCTTGTCTTGTCCTGCCTTGATGTTATTAAATACTATTATTTGAGTTTACGTCCTCGTCTGCGTGTTACTGTTCCTCCCTCGTGTGTGCACCGTGACAGGTGCATTCGCTGGAGTATATAGGTTTGGTGTTATCATAAGAGTCCTGTTCATTTTAAATGAGGTTTAAACACCAATACCGGTATATCGTCACACACTAAATTAACACGATATCGATAATTGTTGCTTTGAATATCACGGTTATCGTCAATACCGGTATATCGCGACACTCCTAGTATAAATATTATTTGTTTTCAGAAAATGGTCGATCGTATGGCTAGATAAGGCCCTTATTCCTCGTCTGGGATCGTGTAGAGCTCTTTGAAGCTGCACTGAAACGGCATTTTGACGTTCAAAATCGTTGGTCACCATTGAAGTCCACTATAAGGAGAAAAGTCCTGGAATGTGTTCCTCAAAAAACTTCATTTCTTTGCGACTGAAGAAAGAAAGACATGAACATCTTGGATGACATGGGGGTGAGTAAATTATCAGGACATTTTTATTCTGGAAATGGACTTATCCTTTAACACATCACTCCATTCCCAATTCAGTTGTTTGAGTGAATGGATGAGTGAAGGATTGTGTGTTTTCTGCTCCGTCTCACAGTGCAGTTCTCCGTTACCTGGTCTGAGGAGTCAGGAGATGTGCTGCCGGGGTGTTGGCAAGGCCTGGGGCATCAACGAATGCACGCTCTGTCCCGCGGTCTTAGGTGAGAGTCTGAACATGGAGAATGTCAGGACTGTCAGACAGACCTGGAGGTGTACAACTATAAATCATCTGAGCAATTATAGCAGCACAGTTTGTACTTAGAGCACAAAGAGGCTAAAAAACAAGTTTGTTCCTTCTTAACTCATAAACTCTGACTCGCACACTCACTGATATCAGTTCAGCTGGCTGGAAAAACACATGTCTATCTTGTAAAACAGAAAATAACGCAGTCGCTGCATGACTTCAGAAGATAAATATAGCTTTGAGAGTTCTCTGGCAAGCGGCTCATTTAAGTCCTGCTATACTATATTATTATTGCCACAGTCAAGGTGTCACCATTAGCCCTCCATCAGCCATCTGGCTAAACATTACAGTGTATTTACATTCCCCATACTTGATGAATGCTGCAACTTTTAATAGAAACTGACTTCAGCACCACTATCATTTATTAAATATAGATTTTTTGGAGAAATTCATGCAGATACAAAACATGTAAAACATACAGTTTGTTATACTACTGTATATGGGGTAAGTTGTCACAATGGGATATGCAATATGCAATAGCTTTATATGAGGAATAGATTAAAATTTAAAGGGATAGTTTACCCCAAAATGATCTCAGGTTTTTGAGATGTTAATGCAGATCAAAACATGCAGTCTTTCTCATGCAGTTTTTTGTAACACTGTGGGGTAAGTTGTCACAATGAGAATATACAGTATGCATAGCAAAATTAGCACATATAGCAACAGTTTAACTTTTATATATATATATATCCATTCACATAATTATGAAACACATTTCATGGAACAATTCATGGAACAGAAATAAAAAAAAGATGCACAATTATCAAACTGTCGGTAATTGCAATTGTAAAATGGGAGTTAATAATTACATAAAATTATACTAACTTTCCACAATAAAAATGTGACATCCTTCCTAGACCTGGCATATTTTTTTCTAATAGCTGTTGGATAAATAAGTAAATACAATAAATATGATGATATTGTAACTAGGGAAAAAAATCACATTTAAGAGGGTTTTTAGAGAGAAAAGCATTTATTAATAATGCAATTGATCAGTGCTATTTTAGTATCATTGATATAATATTATTATTTTGTTGAGATTTTGGCCTAGATTTTTTTTTTTTTTACATTTTAATCTTAGTTAAAGTTTTAATAATTTAGTATTTTTGTCCTTTTTCTTTCTTTTTTTTAGTATGTCTATATAGTTTTTTTTATTGATTTTTTTATTATTTTATTTATTAGTTTTAGCTTATTTAGTTTTAGGTATCTTAGTACTTAAAGTTAAACAAAATGAAAAGAAATGTTGCCTTGGCAGATAGCTGAAATAAAACAAATGTAAGTTTTTTTTTATGTTTTATTTTATTTGAATTAACATATTTGGGGACCAATTCGCACCATTAACTAACTGTGAATTTTAGCCTCAGTAGACGTCTAATTTGCATCTTATTAATAGTTAGTATGTTAGTTGTTAAGTTTAGTTATTGATCTAAAATATGATCATGCGGAATAAGCCATTAATATGTGCTTTATTAATACTAATAAACAGCCACAATGCTGGTAATATGCATACTAATATGCAACTAGTTGATAGTGAGAACTGGTCCCTAAACTAAAGTGTTTCCAGACGTATTTCAAATCAAGAAAATGTTTTATGGTTTTAGTTTTAGTTAAAATCTCATAACTATGTTTCTGATGAACTTTTTTGCTGTTGTTCTTAGTGCAGAGAAACATTTGCTAAGGATATATTTTCATAACTGCTTGGCGACCCTGAGTGGTTGATAATGTTAAGACACGGTTATATAATCATTTTACCCAATGCTGAATAATGACTGGAACAATAGAGCCGTCTGTTACACGCTTCGGGATCTTTGGCTCCCCAGAGCCACAAATATTTAACCTCACAGGGACAAATAGTTATTTTTCCTTTTTGTGAAGCACTCTGGAAAGTATGCCTGGACTGCTGGAAGACTTTGTTGAGAAAGAAACAAAAAGAGAGAGCATGCTTTCCCTTGTGAAAAAGAAGTGTGCTTAATTGTATTGAATGTGTACTTCAAATCTTAAAAGTATATTTTTAAAACTGCACTGACAGATAATATGATATTAATGAAATAAAAGGCCATTTAAGTGACTTAATGAGAGACACTTTCATGGCTGTTTAAAAAGTGTTTTAAAAAGTGCACTTTGTAATAATGCCAAATTAAAAGTTTTAATAAATCATTTTAATAAACTTTTGTCGTGTTTTAAAGGAAGTATACGCTAGTGTTAGTGTTGACTAACATACTAAAGCACATGTGAAGTGTAATAATTTTAACTATAGTGTGTTATTTGATATCACATTTAAAGTTAATATATTTTAAATGTAATAAATTACAAATGTGTAATTACAAATATATTTAAATACATGACATACAAGTTTAAAGAGAAATGACATTAAAGTATTTTTAGTTTACTATAAATGCTTGTCAGTACATTCAGCAGTAATTTTTACCAAAGTTTTTTCAAAGACAATAGAAGTAATTCTGAAATTACATATAAAGATGTACTGAAGTCCTACTTAAGTGGGTCAAAAAACTCTTAAGTTCAATTAAAATATAAATGCAAATTATATTTTCATGTAATTGTAAATACCATGCAATTAAGTGTCTGAAAACTTTACTTTCATTACATTTTAAAGTGTACTTCTTTTTCTCAAGGGTTGGCTTATAAATAAACAAATCACTCTGTATTTAATGTTGAACTGTAAAGCTATACATTAAGTTATATACAGTATATGCATGTACATAAGCTGCATATCCTCACATGTAAGAACAAAGCCAGAATGTGACTTAATGAAATATAGTTTCAGGATGTTTTGTGTTATTGTATTTGTTTCAGCCTCCAGTCTTGCTGATGAATCACTTGTTAATTATCTGCATGTTTTCCTCTTTCTCAGTTTGATTTTTCTTTTGCACGCATTATAAAACTAGCTGCAGTTTGACAGATGTGTTCGTACGTCCTGCTAGAGATCGATGTGCTCTTATCTCATCAGGAAACACTGTTAATGGACAGGGAAGCTGCCCGAAAGGCTACGAGAGGGTCAACGGGACGCAGTGTGTGGGTAAGAGTCCTCGCCCCGTCCTCTTGTGCTAGACTGATCCTAGCGCTCACGATTATCTCTCGTGGGCCAAAACACATTTTAGGAACACGCAAACAAACACGTCGTTCTTCCTTCCTTCATCCAAAGGTCAGCCAAATACATCAGTCTCTAAAGACGGTTTACTGGTTGCTGTACACATCTAGTTTTGTGTAAATACTGAAACTGAAGCAGACGCTCTTCTCAGTCTCGCTCGTTGTGTAGTTCATGTTGCTTTAATGCTGTGGAGCTGATATGATAAGCAGACATTTAATTGATCGTTTTATTCAAAGTGACTAACAAAGCACAATCCTCTTTGAGAAAAGGGTTGAAGTTTGCATTTACAACCCATTTTATTTCCATAATGTGCCATATTTCTGAGTGAAATGTGAGACGAGACTATTTTATCTATTGCAGATCCAAATCCCAAAATGTGAATAGAAATTGACCATATTTACTTTCATAATGCATGCATTATAATTTATAGAAAATTATGTGTATAATATATTATATATAGAACATTATAATCTAATTTTTGAAATTATATAATTTTAATTTTATAACTTTATTATAGCATCATTTTATAGTTAAAATATATTTATTATGTTTGTTTATTTATTGAGTTTTATTTTTTTTATGTTATTTTTGAAAATTTTTATTTATTTATTTACTTATTTAATTACTTATTTTGACTACCAAGGAGTTATTTGAATTACAGTGTGACACATATCATGTATGCTTCGGTTTGGCTTTTGAAATACATACTGAGGAGCATGTCCAGCTTAATTTAAAGGTGGAAAAAAATCCATACATAGCTGTTAACTCCAGGTTTTCTCACATGGTAGTAATTATGATGGAATTAATCTTTCACAGTTTGTCAGTATGTGTGAAATCCAGAGACCACCTTCCCCGGAGGAGAATCTACAGCATTGTTCTCTAATCTTTGTCCTGACCGTAACGGCAGACCAGATGGTTTGATAAACACACTGTAAAATCAATTTATCAAGACAGCGCTGGAGGTGGTCACAGGGTCAAATAATGACAACTTCAGATTTGTTACATATCTCTCTCTCCGCTACATTTCCTCTCCTGCTTCTTCAAACCACAGATCCATTCTGTCATTATGTAATATTAATGGTTCCTGTGTTTGCTACATTTGAGGTAATAACATTGTACACCACAGTGCAAGGTATCCTTATGTAAATACTGACAAGTTTGTACATGCATGTACACTCTTCAAATTAAAAGTCCTCTATTGGCATTGATGGACAACCTTTAACATCCATGGGATCTTTCCACTGGACAAAAGGTTCTTTATAGTAGAAAAGGGTTCTTTAAATTATTAAAATGTTCTTCACACTAAGAAAGTTATTTTAAGAATTGTTCACTGAAATGTTCACTAAATGCAGTTCTTCAATGGTCCTTTTGGGAGCTTTATTTTTAAGAGTGTATCATGCGGAATCACATTTTCTTGATCATTATTGTACTATAAAAACATACTGTAACTTTCAGGAAAATATATTTTATTGAAACAGAGCTGCACTTTTACATGTCAGCAACCTACCGGTTCACTTGTTTGTCTGGACGTTTGGTGCTTCTTCACTCAAAATCAGTCTCAGTTATCCATCCAAGTCTACTTAAGTGTGTTAAGAAGAGTGTTAAGTACACTACAAGCACACTTCTTTTTCACAACATGAACAATCCAACAGGTCAGGTTATGACAGTCATGTTTCCTCCTCTGGTGTAGATATTAACGAGTGTTTGCAGCCGGGTTTCTGTGAAAACGGGAACTGTGTTAACACCCGAGGGAGCTACAGTTGTGTCTGCAAAGAGGGCTACTTATTGGACGCCTCTCATGGGATCTGCATCTGTAAGTACGGGGCTGAGACCTGAGAGGAGAGCGGCGGCGGGAATATGGCAGGACAGCCAAACCACACAGCTACAGCCTTCAGTCATACACAGACGTAAATAAATAATTCTCCCAAAAATGGAAAGAGTTTGTTTCTTCATCAGATTTGGAGAAATGTGTCAGCAATGGATCAGTGTCTCAGCAATGGATGCTCTGCAGTGAATGGGTGCCGTCAGAATGAGAGTCCAAACGGCTGATAAAAACACCACAATAATCCACAAGTAATCCACACCACTCCAGTCCATCAGTTAACATCTTGAGAAGACAAAAGCTGAAACAAATCCATCTTTAAGACGTTTTTAACTTTAAACCATTGCTTCTTGCAAAAATACAAGTCCAGAATCCATAATAACGCTTCCTGAATCAGGAGAGAAATCTGCACAGATCAATCACTGTTTACAAGACAAAACAGTCCAAAACAGCTCTAAACAAACTTTTCACTTTTTTTTGACTTTTTCACTGGAGAAAGCGTTATTATGGATTATGGACACATATTTTAGCCAGAAGCCTCTTGTCTAACACTTGCACTCTCTATTCGTTTTCTAACTGCTTGTTTTCTTTAAGCAAAATAAATAAAATGCCTCTAACACTAGCTTTCTCCATTCTTTTTCTATTCTATCTACTTGTTTTCTTTCTATTGTATGTATATTTATGTGTATGTACTGTATATACAGTATAAAACCCTTGCTACATGTACTGCGTTAGACTAACCAAGACTTGTCATAGCACTTGCTTATTATTGCTCTTTTGTTGGTTTTGATTGCTTCTATTGTCCTCATTTGTAAGTCGCTTTGAATAAAAGTGTCTGCTAAATGACTAAACGTAAATGTTTCTTACAAACACGCAGATTTTGTCTTCTCAAGACGTTAACTGATGGACTGGAGTGGTGCGGATTACTTGTGGATTATTGTGATGTTTTTATCAGCTGTTTGGACTCTCATTCTGACGGCACCCATTCACTGCAGAGGATCCATTGCTGAGACAGTGATGAAATGCTACATTTCTCCAAATCTGATGAAGAAACAAACTCATTTGTATCTTGGATGGTCTGAGGGTGAGAATTTTCAGGTACTATACCAAAGCATGAGTTTCAAATCCACACTACAACGTGAACACAGATGGTTGGAGGTTTTGGCTGTGTGGCGTTGTGCTTCTGTCTATTCCAGCAGGCATTACTGTGCTCTGCTTGAGAGATGCCTGATGAGTGGAGCTACACTTTGCCCTTTGACCTGACTCTGTGCATATGCATCCCTACATCGAGGCCTGTCCTGACTGATCGCTCAGTGTTTTCCTGTGTTTTCCCATCGATTGGGAGCTGCCTCTTTCTGCCTGAGTTTTTGCATCTGGGAAATTCTGTGACTCTATTTTAATCAGATTTTCTTCTTGTCTGAATCTTGTCAAGCCTTCATGTGACTCTGAGCATGTTCATGTGTGTCAGTCAGGTAAGTGTAACTACGTCTCCTGCTGTGTCTGGTTCTGTATATGTGTGATTATGTGCATATTCCTGCAGTGATTTGGGCTGATCTGTATGTCCTTTCCAGTGGCTCTGTGGCTGATTATTGTATGCCTGGCTCTCCTTTAAACTTGTGCTGCTAAACCAATCAAAGTGCCAAGAGTGTAACGAATGATGTCAGTGTAGAATGAGTAGCAGAAATATTTATTACTTTAGAACTTTTTTAAGCTTGATTTGCGTAAGTATGACGTCAATAACAAACACAACCAGCTTAAAGGAATAGTTCACAAAAAATAATGTACTCATGTTGTTTCAAACCCGTATGATTGTCTTTCTTCTGTGGAACACAAACAGAGATGTTTTGCAGAATGTCCAAGCTGCTCTTTTTCCATAATAAAAATAGACAGTGTAAAAATACAATAAAAAATAGACAGTGATTAATACTGCCAAGCTCCAAAAAACACCATTAAAAGTTGTGCACTATATTGTAGGCCATACAATTACTTTGTGTAATGAGCAGGCCAAAATTTAAGAAGTTTTTCACTGAAAACTTTCCCTCAGCACACTTTTATTTGTTTGTTTAAAGGTAAAATTTCAGTGAATGATGTCTTAAAATTTTCAAGCTATAATGACCCATGTGGGAAAAGAAGTGTGTTTAATTAGATTGAATTGAGTACATTTATATATATAAAAAAAAAAAAGTATTTGCAAAAAATATAATATTAATAATAAATAAATGACCAATTGAGTGCACTTAATCAGAGACACTTTCATGACTGTTTATTAACATTCTTAAGTGCATTTTAAAAGGTGTAAAAATGTCAAATTAAAAGTTTACTGTCAAGTACATTATAAATCACTATGTTTTAATAATCTTTAAAAATGTTGTACTTATGTCCAAATCAATGGGTCGAAAAAGCACTCTTAAGTTCAACTAAACTTGAAAAATATAATTGTCTTTATTGAAAATTATTAATTTAAAATAAAAATAAAATACAATCTATTTTAAGTAATATGATTTTTTTGTTATTTATAATTAAATTAAAATGTTATTAAATGTAAATATGTATACACACAATTACATTTAATGTAATTTTCCTTTAAAATTTACTGTAAATAACATGCAATGAAGTGTTTGTAAACATTACATTCAGTTCACACTTAAGTCTGTTCTTTTAAAGTATTATTGTTTCTGTAATAAGTCCTCTTTTTAAAAAGGAGACTTGAGATTGAGTATGAGTTGTATAGACTGGTTTTATTGATACCTTTATGGTCACTGAATTCTTTTATTGTATGGATAAGAGCAGCCTGATCATTCCTCTAAACTCCTGCTTTTGTGTTCCACAAAAGAAAGAAAGTCATAAAGGTTTCAAACAATACGAGGGAGAGGAGATGATGAACAGAATTGACATTTTTGAGTGAACTGTCCCTTTTTAAGACCATTTAAAGCAGCAGTAAATATGAAGACTCATCTTTATGCTTTCATGTTCATAAATGAATGCATTTGTACTTGCATGCACGATCTGTTGCATGTTGAGATTCGTGTCCCTACCTGTATCCCTATGTAATGTTATTTGATATTATTTTCCCCCTCGCAGCACAGAAGGTGATCTCCTTGGAGAAGGACCAGTGTTTCCGTATCCTGAACCAGGTCTCCTGTTCTCTGCCCATCCTGAGGAACATCACCAAGCAGATCTGCTGCTGCAGTCGAGTGGGCAAAGCCTGGGGGAAGAAGTGTGAGTTATGCCCGTACTTCGGCTCAGGTAAGAGGCCTTTCAGACATCCAAAGAATGCACTTCTCCTTTCAAACAACTGCATTGGAATGAACATCTTTAATGCAGAAGTTGGAGCAAAGAGTGGTTAGAAGGCTGGAGGACAGCACTGAGAACATTACAGTGTGTTAATACAGAATATTGAAACAACATGATTTGGTTTTTACACAAAGAATCCAACCGTTCCTCAAGGACCCCGTCCCACCCACACCACCAGCAATATTTCTCAGAAAATGTTTGGAGGAATGTCAAAGCAGTTGGAATTTACTGTGTAATTTGTCTGTCTTCATTTAAATACCACAAGTTGAGGTTCTAGCGCTGTCCCGGTTGACCCTCAACATTTCTGGCTCAATTAAAACCCAAAAATGTAAAACTCCCCTGGACTTATTTTTCAACTTCAGTGAATTAGTGAATTATGTCTTAAATTTTGATCTCACACAAAGCTATTACAACCTTGTGAACAAGTAGTGCGCTTAATTGTACTGAATGTGCACTTGTAGTGTGCTTCAAATCTTAAAAGTATATTTTAAAATACTGTACTTGCAGATAATATAATAGTAATGAAATAAAAGGCCACTGAAGTGACTTTAAAAAAGACACTGACTATATTCCTTAACGCACTTAAGTACACTTTCAAAATGCACTTTGTAATAATGTCAAATAATTGTATTTACTTTAAAGTACATTTAAAATGATCCTGTTTAATAATTGTTTGTCGTGCTTTAAAGTAGCACACTTATTTTGATGTATTGACTAACATACTAAAGCACATGTTAAGTACTTGATTAGCATTTTAACTGTAGTGTAATTGTAACTTCATCATTACAAATGTGCAATTACTACTTACAAATATAAATATTACAAGTTTAAATAGAAATGTTAAGTATGTGAATGTAAATAACAATTATAAATGTCCCTTATAAAAAAGAAGATTGCTTAATTGCATTAAATGTGCGTTTGAAGTGTACTTCAAATCTTAAAAGTATATCTTTAAAAACTGTTCTTACAGATATGATATTAACGAAATAACTTAGGTGTGCTTAAAGAGAGACACTTTCATGAGACACATTTGTTTCTTAACTCACTTAAGTAGATTTTTTTTTAAAAATACTTCAAAGGACTGTAAAGTTTAAATTATGTTTTCATAATATTTTGTCATGCTTCATGCTTTCACACTTATTAAATGTGTTGACTAACACACTAAAGCACATGTAAAGTGAAAGGAATCTGCTGTGTAGTTTGTCTGTCTTTGTTTAAATAACACAAGTTGAGGTTCTCCTGTCGTCCCGGTTGAACTTGACAATTTCTGAAACAAAAATTGTGACTCCATTGGACATTTACAGGTTTTCAGCATCTAACTCTATGTTCACAGCTGCCTTCAAAGAGATCTGTCCTGCTGGACCGGGTTACCATTATTCATCTTCAGCTGTCAAGTTTAACCAGAGGCTTGCTGAGATGCTTGACACTGGCGGACCACCTTTGGTGTCTGAAAACGGCCGTACATCCACCCAAGGCATAGCATCCCATCCTGAAGGCTCCAGGACTCACTCCACAATCTCACAGTTAACCCGAATCCAACAAGTGCCATATTCACCGACCAACACGCAGACCATCCGAGTCCAGCAGAGTCCTGTGAGACCACAGCAACCTGACGCGGGTTCACAGGCCGGCTCGGTTATCATTATAACTCAACCAAAACCAAACCTGTCAACGAGCGGCGGCTCTCAAACCACAAACGTCCGTCTTGGGAGCGCGGCCGCTGGAACCAGCCAGCCGGCCAGAGTGAACACACGTGAGCCTCAGCGTTTCTCATTAGGTTATTTATTAAAACTCACTGGTGTACGTGTGTGTGATTCAGTCTGATTGTGTACAGCTGTTGTACGGACGCAAACCAGCCGGCCTTCGGTTAACAGACAGCCAATATCTCCCGTCAGACCTCCTCCAGTACCGGCTACAGCCCGACCACTTCCAACTAGACAAGGTAAGCATCAGAGAGACTAGTCAAAATGAAGTATTAAAAGAATATACTTAATTGTGAACTAAATGTAACATTTTCAGACTCTTAGATGTATGGTACTTACAACTAAATGAAAATGTATTATAGTTTAAATTTATACTAAATGCATTTTTGACCAACTTAAGTGGGATTTAAATACATCTTAATATGTAATTTCATAATTAATTCTGTTGTTTTAAAATATATGGTTAAAGTTGACAAGCATACTGACAAGCATTCATGGTGAACTAAAATATACTATAATGTCATTTCTATTGAAACTTGTATGTCATGTATTTAAATACATTTGTAATTGCACATTTGTAGAAATGAAGATGCAATTTAGTACATTTAAAATGAGTTCTGTCAGATGATTAATCACATCCAAAATAAATGTTTTTGTGTACATAATATATGTGTGTGTACTGTGTATATTTATTATGTATATATATATAAATACACACACATACAGTATATATTTTGAAAATATTTACATGTATATGTTTATATTCATATTATTTATATTATATATAAATATATTTAATATATAAACATAACATATTATTCTTAAATATAAACATGCATGGGTGTGTGTATTTATATATACATAAGTATACACAGTACACACACATATGTTATGTACACAAAAACATTTATTTTGGATGTGATTAATCGTTGCCCAGCACTATTTAAAATATATTATCCTTAAATGTGATATTAAATAACACACTACAGTTACAATTGTGATCAAATACTTTACATGAGCTTTAGTATGTTAGTCAGCACATCAAAATAAGTGCACTTTAAAGCAAAACTAAATATTGAATGATTTAATATGTACTTGAAACTAAAACTTTTAATTTGACATTATTACAAAGTGCACTTTTCAATAGTCTACTTAAGTAACAGTCATGAAATTGTCACTCTTTAAGTGCACTTAAGTGGCCTTTTATTTCATTAATATAATAGTATCTGAAAGTACAGTTTTGTAAAATATACTTTTAAGATTTGAAGTTCACTACAAGTGCTCATTCAATACAATTAAGCACACTTCTTTTTCACAATAGGGTGCTTGAAGGCCCTGTCCCAAAAAGTGCACCTGATGTGGACTTGAGTCCATGTTGGACGTCCCGTTTGTGATTTTATGATTCAGAAGGGTCCTCACAAACATTAACAGCTGTTACAGCTACAGTATAAAGAACATGGGCTGTTTATGTCCTCATCTGCATTTCTTTACTGATTTTTTGGGAACTGCTTTTCACTGCTGCTCTCAATCTGTTCTTTATTGTAATGTCAGAAATATAGTTTTAGGGCAAGGTTTAGTATAAAAGTGAAGATGTTCCTCAGGATATTGGTCTTAAAACAAGAGGTTCAATCAGACCAGAACTTCAACGGGACAATTACGATTATCGTTACGGTGACTTGATAAGCACAAAGACTCACTTCTCCAGGAAACTGTGAGCATGGCCAGAAAATCCATCGGCCTGCTCATATAAATGACTGACTTCTTTGATTTCCAGAGCTGAAGTGACGCCAAATTCATATCAACCTTGAAAAATGGCGAGCTGGATAGAGAACTGTAATTTTCTCATCATTTGTCTTTAGTGTGATTGTTCGATGAATTTGGTTTGGAGAGGAATGAATAAATGTCAGTCAGTTTAGGAACACAGCATACTTCTGAGATTGAGTTTGGCTAATCTGATTATCTAAACCACAAATTGACCTGATATTAAATCACTTTACCAAAGAAAAAGTGTTTTAAAAGTGTATTAAGTTACATAATGAAACATAATAATGCACAATTCATTTTCATCACTTTTTAATCATTAACAAATGTTAGATAAAGAATAATGAGAAATACATTTTATAATGAATGAACGTTTCATGATATTTCAAAAAGTTTGAATGTACATAAACTAATGCAAGCATTGTGTATAGTAATGTTTGTATACATTTTTTATAAAAGTGTATTATATATATATATATATATATATAATTACCTTTTAATTCAATTTTAATATTTTTTTCTCACTTTATAGAAAAATATAATAATATATAATATAATATAATATATAAATGTACATTATGTGCATTACATTATATATAAACAGTATATAATTTCCTCAGTTTTTATTTCTGTATTTTTTATTTGTATTTATTTATTTACTCTCTAATTGTTTTGAACTGTTTCTGTTTTTTTGGGCTTGTGTGTGGTTCTCCAGACGGCCGAGTGTGTGAATGGAGACCTCAGGTGTGTGGTCCGGGACGCTGTATTGACCTGCCAGGCGGTCGACACACGTGTGTGTGTAACACTGGATATATCCTCAACCCTCAGCAAGGCCTCTGTCAAGGTATGAACCTGAGAGTTACTGCCTGACTGTAAAGATGAGAAATAAACAACACTTCACACTTCCACTCTAAAGAAGAAAATATATAAGGTAACATGTCTATGTAGCCTACGTCTTAAAAAGGGTTGTAAATATTCAGTCAGGTTCAGTCAAGTACATGATCGTATTTTAGATTGTTTTACATGTCTCACCAGTATTTGGCATTGCTGAAGGATTCCTCTTTTTCTCATTGGTTCTTCAAGGCTTTTAAAGGTCAAAGGTCAGGGTGACATTGCTAAGAGGACAGCTAGCTCATTTATCATCTCTGATGTTCAGTGCTTTAACTGTGTGAATTTGTTTTATGTGCATGACTTTATAATTGTTACTTGCAACAGTAAAAGTCACTTACAAATGAGGAAAAGCATAAGCAATGTATCTAAATATATATTTTATAAAGGAGTTATTATTACAATAAGGATTATTATAGTTAACTAAACCCATAAAAAGTGAACTAAAAATAAATAAATAAATAAATAAGTGAAATCATTTGAAAATATGTAACTTGAAACGTTAACTGAAATAAAAAAATGATAAAATATTACAAAAACTTTTTTGTTTAAGCTAGTTTCCAAGGCAATCACATTTTTGTTTAGTTTAAGTACTAAAATATCTAAAACTAAATAAATTAAAACTAATAAACAAAAACTATGTAAACATTAAAAAACTAATTAAAACATAGACAAATATAAAATTAAAGCTTTACCTAAAATTAACATGAAAACATAAATTACAAAAATAAAATCTAATTTAAAATTTTAACAAAATCTAGTATATTAGTACATCAATTATATTAAAAATTACACTGTCCGCAATACTCAGAAGAGTCAGAAGAAATCAATGATCAAACCATCTTATCTTTCTCTCTCTCTCTCACACACACACACACACATTCAGACATAAACGAGTGTGTGCTGACGCCCCGGCCGTGTTCTGTGGGTCAGTGTGAGAATACAGCGGGCAGCTTCCGGTGCGTTTGTCCATCAGGATACCAGACCAACTCCCAGCAGACCCTGTGTGTCGGTCAGAAACATCTCATTCTCTCAGTCCGCTGGATAAACACGTCCTAATAGCTTGTTTGTAGAATGTTGTGCATGTAATCATTGATGAGATCGATGGATTCCACAGATCTGGATGAGTGCCGTCAGGTGCCCAGTCCCTGTGTTAACGGCCGCTGTGAAAACACACTGGGCAGCTTCAGGTGTTTGTGCAGGACTGGATACAAGCTACAGGACAACAGCTGCATAGGTCATTCAAATCATTTTACCCATAATCCTGCCTCAATTTGCTTTGTACATTCTAGCACTTTATTTTAGAAAACATTTTTTTATTTTGTTTTATTTGATTTGATTTGATTTGATTTGATTTGATTATTTTAACCAAATGATTTTCATCATGACTTTGATTTATGTAGTTTCCAATATTGTAAGACATTTATTACCATTCAAAAATTTGGGGTCAGTAAGATTTTTTCTTATAAAAAATAAATACTTTTATTCAACAAGGACACATTAAATTGATCAGACATGAAAACTGTTGTGGCATTTTTCTGTTGCAAAGCAGAAAAACCTTCAATTTATCAATCTTGAAAAACATCTATCACTGTTTCCACAAAAATATTGGGCAGCACAACTGTTTTCAACATTGATAATAATCAGAAATATTTCTTGAGCAGAAACTCAGTATATTATTATGATTTCTGAAGATCATGTGACGCTGAAGACTGCAGTAATGATGCTGAAAATACAGCTTTGATCACAGAAATAAATTACAGTTTAACAGATATTCACATAGAAAACAGCTATTTTAAATTATAATAATATTTCACAATTTTGACTGTATTTTTTAATCACATAAATGCAGCCTTGGTGAGCAGAAGAGACTCCTTTCAAAGACATTAAAAACTCTTACTGACCCCAAACATTTGACCGGTAGTGTATATGATGACACAATGAAAATGTACTGCATGATAGGAATGAATCATGTGTCTTCTGTCTCCAAAAGCAGTATTTGTTAGGTTTATTAAACTGTGAATTGAAATCATGTGGTGTTTTGTGCTCTTAGACATAGATGAGTGTGTTGACCCTCTGCGCTGTCCGGGTCAGGAGTGTGTGAACTCTCAGGGCTCTTACAGGTGTGTCTCCTGTAAGCCTGGCTTTGATCTGCTCAACGGACAATGTTCAGGTAACACACTGCACACAAATATCAACGGATTGACTGTAAATATTTATTTTACTGCAGACTAATCTGTATTAATCTGCTTTAAAAGGGCCCTGTTTTGTTGTGAAAAAGAGGCATGCTTTTAAAAAGAGTACTTATTACAGAAAAAATACTTTAAAAGATTATGAATGAATGATGCATTTATATAGCACTTTACAATCATGTGGGGGGGGGGGGTATCAAGTATATATTATACACTTAATTGCATGTTATTTACAATTAAAAGAAAATGTATTAGTTTAAATTTAGAAATAAATACAATTAATTGAACTTAAGAGTGCTTTTATATGTAATTTCATAATTACTTCTGTTGTCTTTTGAAATATGGTTAAAGTTACTGCTGAAAGTACTGACAAGCATTTATGATCAACTTAAATATACTTTAATATATTTTGTCATTTAATGTAATAATGATGAAGTTAGACATAGGCCAGGTTGTTGCTTAATGTCGGTCAATATAATTTTTGGGGGGCTTTTTTTTACTTCATTTCACTATAAACAAAAGCTAAATTAGTTATATTATAGTAGTAATAATAGTAGAAGTAGATCTTTCACTTGAGATAAAACTAAAAACATTTTGTTAGTCAATATTTAATTTAGTTTACTTAATAAAAAATTTTTAAATACCGTATGCATATTTTTTCTGTTATGTACTACAAAAAATATCTATTTAGTACATTTAAAATACATATAATATTAAATAACACACTCCAGTTAAAATTATAATCTGGTATTTTACACATGCTTTCCAAGCACCACAAAAGATTAAACATAACTTAAAATGCACTTTAAAGTAAAACTTTTCATTTGACATGATTACGAAGTGCTCTTTCTAAGAGTCTACTTAAGTGTGTTAAGAAACAAAGTCATGAAAGTGTCTCTCTTTAAGTCCACTTAAATGGCCTTCATTAATATCATATTATCCTCGAGTACAGTTTTATAATATACTTTTATGATTTACTTTACAAGGGATTATAAGAGTAAAGCTGAGCCTTTCAGGGTAAAATCAATGGTTCTCTTCTTCAGATATTGATGAATGTCGCCGGACGCCGTCACCCTGTCCGGCCGCTGGACGCTGTGAAAACACTCCAGGCAGCTACAGATGCTCGTGTCGAACAGGATACAGATTCCAGGCCAACGCCTGCGTGGGTAAGAGGTGTAAAAGTCACTTCAGTCTCAATGATATACGTTTAGATGACAAATATGTGACCCTGCACCACAAAACCAGTCATAAAGGTCAACATTTGTTTTGAAATTGAGATTTATACATCATTGTTATCCTTGTTAGGTTGGCCGAGATACAATTATTTGAATATCTGGAATCTGAGGGTGCAAAAAAATCTAAATATTGAGAAAATTGCCTTTAAAGTTGTCCAAATGAAGTTCTTAGCAATGCATATTACTAATCAAAAATTACGTTTTGAAATATTTACGGTAGGAAATGGAACATGATAATACACAATATCCTAATGATTTTTGGCATAAAAGAAAAATGTAAAATTGTGACCCATACAATGTATTTTTGGCTATTGCTACAAGTATGCTCGTGCTACTTAAGACTGGTTTTGTGCTCCAGGGTCACATATGACTGTGTTCCTGTGTGCTTGGATGGATGTGTGTGATGTTACAGATGTGAATGAGTGTGAAGATCCGCTGCAGTGTCCCGGACAGGAGTGTGTGAACTCTCAGGGATCGTATCGCTGTGTGTCATGCAGACCTGGATTTAGCCTTAAAAACGGAGCGTGTTCAGGTAACAATCCGTTTCAAACCGCCAGCCGGTCACGATCCTGTGAAATACGTGCAGACCCTAAATGTAGCATGGTGTTGTGTGTTCAGATATCGATGAATGCCATCAGACGCCATCTGCTTGCTCTAACGGACTGTGTGAAAACACACTCGGCAGCTTCAGGTGTGTGTGCAGAACCGGCTACAGACTGCAGGGCGGCTCCTGCACAGGTGAGCCTTCATACAAACCACTTACTCAGTTAATTAATTGAGCACTGTGACTCATGTGTGTGTGTGTGTGTGTGTGTGTGTGTGTGTGTGTGTGTGTGTGTGCACGCAGATGTGAATGAGTGTGAAGATCCGCTGCAGTGTCCCGGACAGGAGTGTGTGAACTCTCAGGGATCGTATCGCTGCGTGTCATGCAGACCTGGATTTAGCCTTAAAAACGGAGCGTGTTCAGGTAAATACAACACATCTGGACTGAAATTTAACCATGAATGGACCATTATAATTGTAAACCTGACCATGCCCTATATAACAAACAAATGATAAAAAATAAAAATCCAAAGGCAAAAACACTCATACAAAGTTAAAAATATTAGCTATTATAAAGAACATAATACTTAATACCACAAAACCAGTCTTAAGTAGCAAAGTAGCAAATATTTGTAGCAATAGCCAAAACTATATTATGTGGGTCAAAGTTATTGATTTTTCTTTTATGTCAAAAATCATTAGGATATTAAGTAAAGATATTAAGTAAAGATCATGTTCCATGAAGATATTTTGTAAATTTCCTACCGTAAATATATCAAAACTTAATTTTTGATTAGTAATATGCATTGCTAAGAACTTCATTTGGACAACTTTAAAGGTGATTTTCTCAATTTTTTGCACCCTCAGATTCCAGATTTTCAAATAGTTGTAATCAATTTAAAACAAATGTACCCTTATGACTGGTTTTGTGGTGCATGGTCACATATGGCTTTTTACAACTCAATTTCACTATTAACAAAAGCTACATTAGCTATTTTCACTTAAGATAAAATACAATTTTTTCCCTCAGAATTGGAGCTGATAACTCGAAATTGTGAGTTTATATCATGCAGTTGCGAAAAAAAAGTCAATTGTGAGATAAAAAGTCGCAATTACTTTTTCTGTATGTATGTATGCATGTATTTATATATTCATCTATTCAGTAGTGGAAACGGACTTCCATAGTTATGTACCCCCCAAAAAAAGGAAACATTTATAAAAATCTAAAATCATTTCTGCAGTCAGTAATGTAAGTAAATAACACAGTCATTGCACTTTTTTTCAGAAATAAATAAATAAAGTCAAAAGTTTAAGGTGTTTTTTTGTCTAACTAGCTCAATCAAGTCTCCTCCAACTAGTCTATCAAGCTCTAATCTGATTGACCGAGACGGTCTAGCAGTTTGACTTCAGCCACAACAACTGGAAATCCACTTGATCAACCACCTAAACCAGCGTAGACCACTTCATGTCCAGCTTCAAACAGCTGAAGATCATCTGAATCTGGTTTATGCTGTATTTTCCTGAAGCCTATTGTATAATGAGCGAGTAGTTTCTGTGTCTCAGATATGGACGAGTGTCGCCAGACTCCTGATGTGTGTGTTAACGGCCGCTGTGAGAATAACATGGGCAGCTACAGCTGTGTGTGTCGCCCTGGATTCAGACTGGAGGGAAACATCTGCAAAGGTGACCAAACCGTCAGAGCCGTTTTACTGAGTTAAACCTTCTCAAGCTCAACATGTGAAAAAGAAGTGCACTTACACATACTTTTAAAAAGAGTGCTTATTATGGAAATAATAAGTGTGAACTGAATGTAATGTTTTCAGACACTTAACTGCATGCTATTTACAATTCAATGAAAAGGTATTATAGTTTCAATTAATATTAAATGCAGTTAGTTAAACTTAAGAGTTAGCTTAAATGCATCTTTATATGTAATTTCATAATTCTGTTGTCTTTGAAATATGGTTAAAGTTATTGATGAAGTTATTAAAATGTACTTTAATGCATTTCAATTGAAACTTGTATGTCATGTATTTAAATATATTTTACACATTTGTAATATTAACACATTTTGTAATAGTGCAGTTTATAACATTTAAAGTATTTTATGTGCTTTAGTATGTTAGTCAACACATCAAAATAAGTGTACTTCTGTAAAACACAACAAAAGTTTTATTATTATTTATTACAAGTGCAATTTTAAAAGTCTACTTAAGTGTGTTAAGACACATGAATGTGTCTCTCTTTAAATGGCCTTTTATTTCATTAATATTATATTATCTGCAAGTACAGTTTTTTTAAATGTATATTTCAGATTTGAAGTATCTTTTTCACAAGCGGTTATTGGCAGTTTCACCCAGGAAGTATAAATGGTTCGAGTCTGTTTCTGATCCTGTTCCAGATGTGAACGAGTGTGAAAACGAGCTTCAGTGTCCAGGAAAAGAGTGTGTGAACTCGGACGGCTCCTTCAAGTGTGTCTCCTGTCAGCCGGGCTTCGAGGCTCTTGACGGCCAATGCCAAGGTATCACTGCAGATGACAAATAACATTGATTTGATTAGATTAGATGTAGAATATGATAAAAGAAAAGTGATAATTTCTTTCTTTTTTAGTTTTTAATGCAATTATTAGACACAAAGTCACAGTTACTAATAGATATAGATAATACGAGAAAATATGTGTACTGTATGTCATTCTGTAGAGCAATCCTTTCAATGTCACTTTCTTTTAAAATGATAAAGATGTGAATATTGTATGGGAGTTTTGAATGTGTGCTGTCTCTCCTGTGTGTTTTCAGATATAGATGAATGTAGGCAAAACCCCACACGCTGCACTAATGGCCAATGCATGAACACTCCCGGCAGCTTCAGATGTGTGTGTGATCTGGGCTTCAATCTACAGGAGAGCACATGCACGGGTGAGAGAGCACTAAAAATAAATACATGAAATATTTGTTTGTTAATTGAATCAGGGCTATTATAGTTAACTAAACCAACAACAAAAAAGTTACTTGAAATAAAATAATTAAATAAAAATAAATTATATTATTATTTCAGCTAGTTAAGGAATTAAAATCACTAAAATTAAAACAGAAAATATATTTTTTAAAAATCAAAATATTAACAAAAACTGTAACGTATTTTACATGTATCAATAATAAAATGTTGTAGTTTATCAAAAATAAATGTTAACTGAAATAAAAAAATAAATAAAATGATTGTATTTTAGCTAGTTACCAAAAGCAACATTTCTCATTTTCAGTGTTATGTGTAAGTAACTAACTGAAAATAAATAAACTAAAACTAATAAATAAAAAAAAAATGTAACTAATAAACATATAAAACACAACAAAATTACTCAAATCTTAGCCAAAATTAAAGTGAAAACAGAAAATACAAAAATATGTAATTCAAAATATTTACAAAAACTGTATATCAGTGATACTAAAATAACACTGCTTGAAATAAAATAAATGTGAACTGAAAGAAAGATAAATCTTAAACTTATTTTATTTCAGCCAACATTTCTCACTTTTGTTTAGTATAACGAAGTACTAAATTAAAACGAACAAATACAAATTAATAAAAACTATATAAACATATTGGGGGGGGGGGTAAAAACTAATAAAAATGACAAAAACACACAACAAAATCTAATTCAAATTATTAACAAAAACTATAGTAAATGTTAAATGAAATAGAAAAAAAATATATTTAAATTAATTATAAAAATTATTTTATTTCTGTTGACTACCAAAGACACATTTATCATTTTTGTTTACTGTAACTTGAAGTAATGGATAAATATTAATAAAAGTGATATATATATACACAAAACAAAATCACTAAAACTTTAACCGAAAATGCAAAAATAAAATCTAATTCACAATATCTGCATAACCTATAACAGTATATCAGTGATTCTAAACTGACACTGTTGTAGCATCACGTGGTTCTTGTTTGTTTGTGTGTCAGATATTGACGAGTGTCTGGACCCGCTGCAGTGTCCCGGGCAGCAGTGTCTCAATTCTCCGGGCTCGTATAAGTGTGTTCCCTGCAGAGACGGACACAGCATGCAGAACGGACGCTGCTCAGGTCAGAGATAAACCACAGACACTTCAGTCTGTCTAAATACTTACTGTGCACACTGTCAAGTCGTCTTGAAGATCTCTGAGAGCAAACAGCTGCTCTGCTGGCGACTCCACAGAATGAAGGATGTAGTGCAGAAGGTTGGCTTTGGCAGATGAACGGCATCAGATGTGTCAGAGCTTCGTTCCTCCAGGGACAGACTCTCTCTGTTCTGAGGAAGAGTGTGGTGTGAAAGACGGCGTATGGCCTGCAGATGGTAGAGCTCAGATCTCAGCCAATGATCTGATCCACAGAGAGGACCCGCCACCTTCAGAACTATATTTATATTATTACAATAAACTTTATACTGCATCTACTACAGTGAACTAGCATAAAACTAGCATGCCAAGAAAAATAAATCATGTTTTTCAATAAACGAGTCAAATGTGTTAATAAATAACTGATCGTGAAATGTGTCAGTAAATAAATAACAGCATAAATAGCAGTTTATTGATTTGTCATTTTTAAACATTTGTTCATGAATTTTATTACTCATTTTATGACATTTTTAAACATATTTATTCATTTTATTAATATATATCATGATTACTTTTAAAATATAAATTTGTTGACACATTTCATGGTTTAATTTTTTTTTTTACATTTATTTGATGCTGATATTCAGAGTATTGATTGACATTTCATGATTTATTTATTTATTTTTAAAACATTCATTTTATTGACACATTCATGCTTTTTAAAAAACTTTTAGTTTTTGACATTGAAATTTCAGCATTTTCCATGTTTCATGCTCAGTTTATTTATTAACACACTTTGTTTATTCGTTTATTGAAAAACACATTTCATTATGTATTTTCATGCTACATGCATTTTATGCGTTTTATGCTAGTTTACTGTAGTAGATGCATTATAAAGGTATTTTAAATAAATAAATATTTATTAATTTGATCAACATTTCATTATTTATTTATTTTGTATTTTATTGACAAATTTCATTTATTTTTTATAAACATTTATTTGATGTTGACAGTATTTCAGTATTTATTGATACATTTCATGATTAATTTATTTTTTAAATATATATTCATTTTATTTACACATTTTAAAAAACATTTATTGTACTAATACATTTCATTATTTATTTATTTTTAAAACATTTATTTTATTGACATGTTTAGATTTATTTATTTTTAAATCATTTTATTTTATTGACAGATATTTATTTTTTATAAAGATTTATTTGACATTGACAGTATTTCTGTATTTACTGATACATATTTACAGTATTTATTGATACATTTCATAATTTGTTTATTTTTGTTTAACATAATTTGTTTATTAACATAATTATTAATTTTATTGACATATAATTATTTATTCATTTTAAAGTGTATATTTATTTAACATATATTTATAATTATTATTTATTTATTTTTACATTTTATTGACATTTTAGAATTTATTTTTGTAAAACATGCATTTATTTTACTGCACATTTCATGATTTTTTTAAAACATTTATGTTACTGACCCATTTCAAGATTTATTAATTTACTGACAAATTTATTTCTTTATTGACACTTTTAATGAAAAAAAAGTATTTATTAATAAGGCATTCAAAAATAAACGTTAAATAAACGTCTTAAAGGGATACTCCACCCCAAAATGAATATTTTGTCATTAATCACTTACCCTCATGTCGTTCCGAACCCGTAAAAGCTTCGTTAGTCTTCAGAACACAATTTAAGATATTTTAGATGAAAACCGGGAGGCTTGTGACTGTCCCATTGACTGCCAAGTAAATTGCACTGTCAAGGTCCATAAAAGTATGAAAAGCATCGCCAGGATACTCCATCTGCCATCAGTGGTTCAATCATAATGTTATGAAGCGATGAGAATACTTTTTGTACGGAAATAAACATCAACAATTAGGCACCGTAACGTCTCCTCTGTGTCAGTGTAGCGCCATTTTGGAGATTATCCCCTGGACGCAAAATGCTACACTCTTCTGTATCAGCCTCGACACAGGGATGCGTCTTATACGTCGATTTACGCTCTGATTTGAATGCAAACAGTGCACCCTTGTGGCGCGGCTGATACAGAAGACAGTATGTATTTTGAGTTCAGGGGATAATCTCCAAAATGGCGCTACACTGACACAGAGGAGACGTTACAGTGCCTAATTGTTGAATAAAGTTGTTATTTTTGTTTTATTTCCATACAAAAAGTATTCTCGTCGCTTCATAACATTACGATTGAACCACTGATGGCAGATGGAGTATCCTGGCGATGCTTTTCATACTTTTATGGACCTTGACAGTGTAATTTACTTGGCAGTCAATGGGACAGTCACAAGCCTCAAAAGATCAAAAAAGATTCAGAGAGAGGCCGTAAAATGTCATGAAAACTAAATGATGTCTATTTTTGGTGCAAAAAGCTTGATTGACATAATAGGGAAGCAACAAGGCAGAAGAAAAAGTGATCAAGTATGATATGCATGTCAGACTAAACCTGTGTTGTCAGACAAATATGAAATGAATAAATGTCCAGCTTGTATGTTTGTGCACTGTCTCTGTTAACCCATGCTGTTTTTTTTCCCCTCAGACACTGATGAATGTGTGAGTGCTCACGTGTGCGGGCTGCAGAGTGTGTGTGTGAACACGGACGGCTCGTACCGCTGCGACTGCTTACCGGGCTTCAGAGCGGCCGGCCCGCGGCGCCAGTGCAGAGGTCAGACAAATGAACCGCTTTATACTCCTCTTCTGTTCAGAGCAGTGCAGTCAAACGATTAATCACATCCAAAATAAAAGCTTTTGTTTACATGATATATGTGTGTGTACTGTGTATATTTATTATGTATAAATGAATACACACACATGCATGTATATATTTTGAAAAATGAACATGCATATATGTATATTCATATAATTTATATTATTTATAAATATATTTAATATATAAACATAACATATTTTTCTTAAATATATACAAGCATGTGTGTGTATTTATATATACATAATAAATATATTATACACACATATATTATGTAAACAAAAACTTTTATTTTGAATGTAATTAATCGCGATTAATAATTTGACAGCACTAATTCAGATATATGACCCTGGAGCACAAAAGCAGTCATAAGAAGCACGGATATATTTGTAGCAATAGACAACAATACACTGTATGGGTCAAAATTATCCATTTTTCTTTTATGCAAAAAATCATTAGGATATTAAGTAAAGATCATGTTCCATGAAGATATTTAGAAAATGTTCCTACCATAAATATATCAAAACTTCATTTTTGATTAGTAATATGCATTGCTAAGACCTTTAAAGGCGATTTTTATATATATTTTATAATATTTTCTCAATATTTAGGTTTTTTTTGCACCCTCAGATTCCAGATTTTCAAATAGTTGTATCTCAGCCAAATATTGTCCTATCATAACAAACCATACATCAATGGAAAGCTGATTTATTCAGCTTTCAGATTTCAAATGGACCCTTATGACTGGTTTTGTGGTCCCGGGTCACGTATGAGTTTGTTTTTAACACACTTCTGTCTGGCTCAGACATTAACGAGTGTCTGGAAGGAGATTTCTGCTTCACGAGCGGAGAGTGTGTGAACACGGACGGATCCTATAAGTGTGTTTGTGCGCAGGGCTACAGGAGCGCCGCTAACGGGACGTCCTGCCAAGGTATGACACCAGACGTGATGCACAGCCAACATCAAGCTACCATTTCTCACTAAACATGTGGAGAAATGTTATAGCGTGACCGTGCTGTTCTCAGCGACCTTGAATTTAGATTTGGACCTTGTCATCAGGGAGTTGTTTCAATCTCT